>JACTAT010000062.1:323604-611432 GCA_014526335.1 Chrysaora quinquecirrha | reverse complement strand
TGTGCTAATGTCATCAAATGCACAAGAGTTCTTAGATAATATGAACCAGTACCCTGAGGAAGACTTAGCAGCTATAGAATATGGTACAAGGGGGCAAAGTGATAGCCCGGACTGGTACATGTTTCGTAAGCATGTTATTACTACATCAAAGGCACATAATGTTAAAACAAAGATGGTAACACTAAGAAGAAATGGAATTGATAAGGTAAATCTCAATCCTATTCTGCATCAGTTGCAGGTGACCAAAAATTGAATGAAGATCTTGCACCATTAAGATATGGCCGTGCAATGGAATCTGAGGCTGTGGAAGCATTTTCAGCAATAAACTGTCAAAAACATAAAAATGTCCAAATATCCACGAGTGGACTTTACATGAATAAAAGCATCCCATATATTGCAGGAAGCCCTGACAGAATTGTAAGCTGTGATTGCTGTGGAAAGTTTTGTTTGGAAGTCAAGTGCCCAAGCTCCATTAATCATACCTCTCCAATGGATCCCAACATAAAGCTACCATATTTAAAACAAGAGAATGGCAAAGTGAGTTTAAACCCAACTCATTCATATTATACATAATGCCAAGTGCAAATGGCTTCCTCTGGAATTAATCAGGCATATTTCTTTGTATGGACAGCTCATGGTAGTTTTATGGAAAAGGTTGAATTTAATAATGACTTCTGGGTGCACTTGGAAATTTATTTAGAGGACTTCTACAAGAACTACTATATTCCTTTCTTGAATTTGCATTAAACATATTCTTAAACTCTTAAACAGATATGTCTTAAAGAACTTTTTATACAACTTAACTTTTGTAATACAAGGATTTATATAAAAGGGAAATTAAACTAACTTGTCTTTTGTCTTTGATCAAAAGTGATTGCATATTGCGAAATGCAGCACATGTTCTAATTATGTCATCAATTATGGGTAGTAGTGTAAGTGGAATAGTGTTCTTCAACATCTTAAACTCCTTTATCCTATTAATTGCACGTTCAACATGAATCTGTAGGTTGGCAACATCCTTAGTTTTCTTGCACTCACCAGGTGTCATTTGATCCTTTGCCCGAGCACCTGGTGGAATACTCAAGATGCAATAATAGTGAAGCAAGTCTTCTTTAATTTGAAAGCCTCTATCTGCCATGACAACATCTCCAAATTCAAGATGGTTATAAAAATTACTGTCATGACAAATAAAGCGATCTGATGTTCTTCCTCCATAGCAGTCGGAAACAAACATAATGAATCCACTTGGTGATATAGCTAGAAGAAACTTGACAGTGTTATGTTTCTTGTAATCAGACCAAGTGCCTGCTTGAATATCCAAACATTTTGGGCGAGTAATGTTAACTTCAGTGCAATCAATTATGCACCTTGTTTTGTAATGTTTCTCTTGAAACATTGATGGTAAGTTGGTAAAAACAGTCTCTTTTTGAAGCCAAGTGATCAATGCATCACCAAGAACCGTACTCAGAAGTTTAACCCAAGTACAATATATGCTTGAGCATGTCCCAACAGATATGTCAAATCGATCCGCCAAATCTTCAGTGAACAATCCTAAGCGAAAACGCATCAGTACAAGGAGAAGTTGGTCCTTTGGGGTTATCTTCTGTGGCTTCCTCTTTCTGCTCCTTGTTGAAACCACTTTCTTTGCCTGTTTGGAACCCCTCCAGAAATTAAGATTGGCAACAAATGGCTTCAGCAGTTCAAACACAACACCAAATATTGCAATTGTTTGAACTCCAGTGTAAAATTTCATTTTTGCATCTGTTTTGATAGTGTCTATTGAGAAATACTGCAACTTTGGTTTTACTTTTGTTGCTTGAGTTATCACAGGTGCTGTGGTCATATTTGTTAGGGTCTCATTCAGTTCAGTTTTTTCAAGCTTTAAAGTTTCAATTTGTTCCACAAGAGATTCTATCTCTCTCTCTTTACCACAGCATTCTTTACAAGGTTCCTTTTCGGGAATCACAATCGGCATAACAGCAAGAGGAGCTATATTTTCTTGATTCTCAGCGAGCTGATTTGTGCTTTTCTTTGGAGCCAGTTCAAATTTTTTAAGTTCTCTCCTGGGTTTCTTAGCTGGTTTATCATAGCCAAGCTTCAGCACTGGATTTGGATTTTCAAGTGTTGGTCTGCAGTCAACAAAATGTTCAGAGTAAACAACATCGCTTGATCCAGGAGTCCATGGGGTGTTCTTCTTGGTGGTTCTGTTGATCAGTCTTATCCATTCACTTCTCTTGTCTGAATTGAGTTTTATGCTTGGGAATGTGTACAGGGTAAATGGCTGTGGACAAGGGCAGTCTCCGTGCAGCATACCAGCATGCTCGAGGCAGGCTTGTTTTTTCCATTTATTAATCCTGTATTTTGACTGTTTGCGCAGTTAAAAACAGCACAATTTCCATTCACCATTTTGATCTTGATCGTGCTAAATTATTTAGGCCAAACAGAAACAATGCTTTACTTTAGGCCAAGAACAGAAACGAATGATACTCACAGCCTATTGCTATTTGTGTGGCCTACCAGAGCCCAGTACTTGCAAGAGCTTTTAAGAAAGCTGTTCCTAAGATAATAGACCACACAGCGATGCAGATAATTCCAAGAAATAGCAAAATATCGGAGAGATAACAGATCGACGTCAGCATTGACAGTGAAAAGAAGGGAAGAATCAAGTCGCGCAAAATCTTTTACACCCAAATTCTCTTCCCAGACCCCGACGCGCGTTTGCGGTCGTGTTATGTTGAAAAGGTGTATTGACAACACGTTCAACAAAGGCATGAAACTCCTCTTAGAATCGAGAGAAATCATTAACAAAGAGATTCTTGTGAAGGTTCTTGAGAGTCTTCACTGTACACAGACAGCTGATGGCACTAAATCTCGTCTTCCTTGGGGAATAAATGCTCTCAGCAAATCTTTCAATTTGAAATTTTATTACAAGGGTGTGTTTCAAGAGATCCATAAGTTTCTTCAAGATTGTGAACTTGCCGTCTCAATGTATTTTTGAGAATGACTCAAGCTTCTCCTCCAAAGCCCATCTGTTCTTTCCATCCACACAAACGCCTCCAGTATGATCTTATTGATCTTGCTCCAAAAAAAAAGGGAATTCATGAGAAATAATCAGTGGGGCTTTCGTTACATTTTGTCAATCAAGTGTTGTTTCAGCAAATTTTGTTGACTATTTCCATTGCAACGGAAGAAAGCTTCACATGTATACAATGTAGTCAAGTTTCTGTTTGATGTCGAGGATCCTCCTCAAATTCTTCAATCCGACAACAGCAAAAAATTTGTAAATAAACTTATCAAGCAGTTAAGTAAGAATTACGGTTTTCGCGTGGTTAGAGGCAAGCCTTATACTCCACAGCACCAAGGGCAAGTGGAACATCTTAACCAGACTGTTAAGGGCTATCTTCGAAGGCTTCTTCAAAACTGCTCTTCAGAGGAGCAATGTAAAACATGGCCTCTGCTACTCCCCAGAATAGCAGATAAGATAAACAAGTCCTATCACTCCACCATCGACGATATCCCTTTTCAGGTATACAGAAACCGAGAAGCAAGTTCCCTGAACTTCACTGTTGTTCCTGATGACAGCACCTTTCATCTCGATACTGAGGGAGAATTGACAGGAGTGGCAGTTGATGACTGTGATATTGAGGTTGACGATGAAGTTGATGTTTTAAGCGATGCTTCTTCTGTTGATTGCTCTGAATCATGCTCTGTTGAAGACATCATGCAATCTTGCCTTGGAACATCTCTCTCCAAATTTTTGCCAATACTTTGGCCAATGATTTGACATCTGAGAGTCTTGAGGGTATCAACGATCCTCAAGAAGACGACTCTCAAGTTGAGCATGAAGAAGATTTCAGCACTGTCAAATTCTCTTCTTCTCTTTTCCGCAATATATTCTCTAAACATGTGTTGCAGCTCCGCATTCTTGAGTCAACAGAGTTGACTATTCATAGAAACATTGAGCGAAGCATAAAGCATTCTCCAGGCGATAAATTTAGTGTTGGAGATTCTGTTCTTATCAGAAATCCCACCTTTAAAATTTCCTTCAGTGTTAAAAGAACCCAAGATCATTTTGCGCCCACTAATGTTGTTGCTAAAGTGCTTGAGACATTACCTGAGAACATGTATCGCTTGTAACTACTTGATGGGCAGACTACATACAAGAATAATTTTTTCGAAGAGGAAATGGCTTTGCATAAAACAGCAGAAGACAATGATAGCCTCTCTCCTGAAGCATCTGCTTCATTGCGAAGCAAAAAACAACTTCTTGATGCTATTTGTGTTTTTGGTTTGCAAACAAGGTGTACCATGTACAGGGACAAGCTTAAAAGAAGCAAAACTGAACAAAAGAGTACTAATAAGCTGTTTGGTAAATATTTTCAGACTCTTGACTACGGTGTTTTATCTGTTCTTTATGGAGAAGCTGATCCTGCTAAGCAACATCATCTTCATGACCTTTTATCAGGGGCATGGATGATTTGAAAACGCTTGGCTTCTCGAATTTTCTCTACAGCTCCGTGGAATGGGAAAGGAAACGAAGAGTCTGGTTGAGCGATATTCTTTTGGAATATCTCAATATAGATACCAGCCATAATTGTGTCAACTGTTTTACAGACCCACAGTGCTTTTATGCTTCCTGCCAGCAAATGGCACTCTATTTTGCTTAAAGATGTGGGGTGAAACAGAAATTGCCATCTGCAAAATCCACCACGCACAAGTCAAAAAAAGATAAAAGAAAACGCTCTACTAAACATAAGAGTAGTAGCTCTCCCCCTTTAAAATGCAGAAATGAGAAAACAAGCTTGAACACAGGAAACAAAGAAAAGTCTGCAGCTGAGTCCAGCTTTGTAATATTGGAATCAAATGTAAATCCGAATTCAACAGATGCAGACCATGTCCATTTAAAAAAGCTGTTTGCTAATGGCATTAAAAGTGTTCCTTTCACTTGACGAACGAAGAGGATGCAGAAACAAGAATTGCGCTTCAGCTTTTCAGGCTGAAGCCGATATCTAGCAGCCAGGAACTTGAAAGCTGGTCATCTTCAACCATGAAAAATCTTAAATATTTTCTTGATGTTGCATTCATGCCATATCCTTCCTCTCTGAAGGAGAAAATTTTCATCAAAACTTTCATGCACGGAAATTCACCAATGCATGTCCAAATGCAAGGCAGTACCACATTATGTGGAATGTGTGCCCTTAACAACACAATTCTATCTTCCATCGAGCCTGAGACAAGGAATCGAATTGCTGATGCATGCTGGATTCAACAGGCCTCTTTACAAAACATCAACAATGATCTGGAAAATTTTAGATGACTTGCAGGTGATTACAACATTGATGTTGTGCTGAATGCAGCCAATCATGCTGGGTATGAATATGCCCAGATAAATACGCATTTGCATTCTTTTTTTACAAATGCAGATCCCTCTTCTCTTGGAAACGAGCCTGAGGTCATGTATCAGGCCCTTTTACGATTTTTAGATGTAAAGCAAAGTGAAAGGTTGATGCTGATCAATGTTCAAAGCCATTATATCACAATGGTATTTCCTGAGAAAGGCTGCATTATTCTTGACAGTATCGAAGGTGTTTTGGAGTACAGCAGTGTTAATTGTCTGGTTTACTTGTTGCAGCTGACGTATAGTCAAGGCTTTGGAACTTACAAATTTAAAGTCCGACTTTAATGTTCTTATTGCTGAGGACGAAAACGAAATGACGGCCAGGAAGTGTCAGATTTGTTTCCTCACATTAATGCACACGAACTAAGGACACTGAAGGGTAATTCACTGGTCAATGACAGTATAATTCATGCTGTAGGCCAAGCAAATAACACCCAGTGTCCATCAGCATATGTAGTAGATCCACTTGTAACCTACGAGCTCATAAAGAACCCTTTCTACTCATAATCAAAGAAAGGTTTCCAAAAATTTCTGCCTCCTTCCTGAATAGAATTTTATTTCCCGCAAATGTTGATTAGTATTGGTGGGTTTTCTTAGTTGATTTCAGTTCATCAACATTCTCCATTGGTGATTCTTTGGGCCTTAACCATGAGTCTGAAGTTAAGAATCTCAAGAAGGCTTTGTTTAACAACAACTACACTGTTGCTCTTACCTTGACTGAAAAAGTTCTTCCTTTCAATGGACAAGATGAATCAACTCTATGTGGTCTTCATGAATCTTATTAGAGTCAGCTTTGGAATTCCTCACCGCAGACACTGGAGCTTTTCGAAATTTTTTTGCACCACATCTCCCTTTCATTCCTGCCTTCTCCCATAAGGCAGATGATGCATTGCTGATGCCTCCAGAATTCCATGAGACAAAGGCCAGTTTTGCAGTTCATGAACTATTTTGGAAATAAATTTAACCAAAATCTCATTTTTCATTTGTCGCTGAATAAGTTACATTGTTTCTAAGAAACTCTCAAAATATTTGTGTATAACAATGTATTGTTTCAAAATGTTGATATGTCTGACACATCTACCTTTTGGGCAAAGCAAGTCTACAACATGTCGTATTAGACATGATAGTCACCCCTTATCATGACAAGCCTTTTATATTTAGTAGGGCATTGTTTGGGAGAGATCCATTTCCAATCATCGGGCAATGAGAAATGTGGTTTCTTTCCCATTTATTGCAAAGGTCAGATCGGAAATTGTGAAATTAGTTAAACCTGTGAGGAAGCTTGGAATTTTGGTCCTCAACCAATTTGTGGCGTAAAAATTGCTTTCAGTGCAACTTTTGATGTTATTCAACCAGATTTCTGGGATCGAGTAAGATACTTGATTGATACAATGAGTTGATAGAAGCGAGTGGATGCATTCTTTAACAAGTCTCTTTTTCCGGTTCCTATCATCATCAATCACTGAAATGTTATCCAAATCCATCTGGTGTATTTCCATCTTTATCAACATTAAACAATTGCAACGAAAAGGTCTTTTAACCTCATTCATAACGTTGAAATAGACAAGGAGAGAAAATACTCAGTTGAGCGCAAAAGTCAAACAGATGACGTCTTAACAACAATTGTGTATAACAAGCAATTGGAAGTTCAATAAAATAGAAACAAAACCGTTAGAGTAATCAAGAACAATTGGAATGAATTTAAAGAAGAACTTCATAAAGCACTCAATTATCTAGAGAACGGAAAACGTCTCCTAGAAAATAACATTGTTGAAAGGATTTTAAAACAAGCAGGGAGAACTAAACTACAGGACAGGATGTGCAACAACTTTAGAATATAATCTTGAGCTAAAGGAAGCAATTAGAGAACGAAGGAAATCTATGCATCTTTGGAAAATGAAGAAGAACAAAGAAAAATAGAAGAAAATTTAAAGAATATATAGAAAAAAAGAGAAAATCAAACAACATAAAATCGGCTCATATATGAGAACTGTAAGGAAAAATAAACTTTCGGAAAGTTCTGAAAAGATTGAGACAGAAAATGCCAGAAAAGGAAGTAATAATGAATTGAGAAGAAGAAAAAATAGAAGGTACAGAACAAATTATTCAACTTAAAGTAATTTATTATAAAGAATTTTATGCAAAACCAAAGATGAGCTTCACTGTTAGAAGAATGAAAAACCGATATCAAACAAAAATTCAAAGATGGCAATTCAAACATAGGTATTAACAATGAAATAACTAAGAAAGAAGTACAAGAAGCAATCAGTAATGCAAAGAAGAGAAAAGCACCTGGCCCAGATGATGTTATCAATGAAATGTTCAAATATGGAAATGATATCACTGTGCCGTATTTGACAACATTTTTCAACAAGTTATAAAATAATGATCAATGGAAAGAAGGATAAATTGTATCGATTTATAAAGGAAAGGGCAGTAGACAGGAGATGAGAAATCAAAGAGGCATAAGCTTAACATCCTGCATTCTTGAATGTTTAGAAAAGATTTTGGCCAAAATAATAGCACCACGTACAAAAACGTACACAACAAGGCAGGGGCGAACCAGGTGATTCAGTAGAAGAGTACCTTTTCTTAATTGAAACAGTATTAGAAAAGACAGGAAAGAAGAGTAATCTGTAAAGCTAGTGATAACTAAAGTTAAAAAGGCTTTAATAATTTACCATGTAGAGGAAAACAAGGTAATATATTAAATTTAATTTTTGAAAGTAAACAACAAACTGAGGATGAAAGTAAAGATAGTTCAAAATTTGAAGTCAAAGAATCAATTATACAAGGGTCAGGCTTACCAGCGATATTATATGCTCAACATTCAGCAGGCGTTTTAGAAGATATTTAAAAAACTCTTGCAATGTTGAACAAAGAGTCTTTCAAGGAATCCGCTAATCCTTCCTGGTCATGTTTCATGAATCATTTGTGATTAATGGAATACTTGTCATAGGCCCAAATTAGAAGAACCAAGACATCAGTATCTTCAGCCACAACAAAAACATCTTGTCTTGCCAGAATAGCATGCAAAACTAATCTGCTACCAGCTTCTTTGTGATTACAGTGGAATAAAATTTCATTTTATGCAGGTGTAATTTCAATGGTTTCTTCTTTTATCACTACAGTGAATTGACATTTTAAGATTGATTTACCTTCTTTCATTTGTGAATACACTACAATGATTGAAATAAGGCTTTCTTTGCTGTTGCTGTTATGGAAGAAATCTTCCCACTGTAAACCCTGGATCATGTGTTCATTCACAATATGAATATGAACTTTTGCGCTTTTCTCTCCCCTGTCTCTGCTGGTTTCTTCTTAAACACTTTTTTCCCTGTATGTGTCATTCACAATACCAACACAGGCTTCTTCAAGCCCCCTGACAGGAGTAACAAACCGCACAAGGAATACAATGAATTCTTTATATGTGGCTTTTGCTTTTAGGGATCGAATTGCATCCATTCCATTAACAAACCAAGCACATTTCTTTGATGTGACTTCTGTAATACATTCTGACTCTTTAATCAACAGATTTCTCAATTGTGCCTGGTCTGATTGGCATAAACAATATTCAGCTGTAGCAATTGCCAAAGAATTAGATGTTATCTGGCAAACAACTGGTTCTTCCATGGATACAGATTTTGAGACTATGATGCCAAATGCTTGTTTGTCTTCTGTCAAGATTTTGACCGCTGCCTTCGCTTTTTGTTTCCAGTGCATACTCTATTTTTGGGAATGACATCGAAGACTCTTTTACAACCACCAATTAAGTGCTGTTTTTCTCCATGTTCAGCTGCTGTAAGCATGTCTGAGACCACGCATTGTTTGATTTCTACCCCAGTTGAAAATGACTTTTGCTTGTCATTCGAAAAAGGATCTATTCCATATCACTGTATTTAATTTTTCAAGCTGGTTACTTGCTTCAAATGATTCTTCTTTCCTCCAGGTGTCATTTCCTTATGTTTTGATGATGTTTTCAGGAACAATATTTCTCGAAATTTTTGTTGTATCTTGGTGTGGACATGAATTGTACGCACGAAAGTATTCACTGCATCTCGATCTGTGCTAAATCCTGCTCTAAAAGGAACGGCTGTACCCTTTGTCTCTTTATTGAAGTGCTCAGTGATCAGATGACTGTGAGTAGAGGAGAACTTTTTGCGGCATTCACTTCCAGCAAAACCCCTTAACATTAAATAATTATGCGCTGCTGTTTCTTTCAGCCATTGATCTTCTAGAAACATTGATCTCTTTCAGCTTGAGCATGTCATTTTAAATTTCCTTAGCATACAGCAGAAACCATGGCAAGCAAAACTGAAGCATCTTTAAGATAAAGAACCTTAAAATCTGCTTAAGTCCCCTCCTTATATTTGAGGATATCTTCAACAAGTTTGTTGAATGATTGAAGTTCACGAACTCTGTTCAAATTGCCTGGAAATGGGATTCTTTGCAAATTCTTTAACTGAGACAGTGGATTGTCACTGATATCTTTTTGGTACTTGGCGAGTTGTTCAATACAAAACTGCATCAAAGCATCAAAACATTCTTTATGGATGTGCATTCATCTATAATAGTGCCTTGCCTCAAAGGCTTGATCTGCAGATCCCTTAGCAATTAGATTTGCATCAATGTACCACTGTTGCATCCTTTGACAATGGTATCTCTTGTAAATAAGCTGTTGTAAAACTCATAGTTGGTGAAAGCCACCCATCACGAGAATTATTTGCTTATAGAGGTGCTGGTTATTCCATAATATATGACAGCACTTTGAATATACAGCCTCTTCTAAATGGACAAATAAATGTTGCATATTTAGATCTTTTATCATATCTAGCAAAAGGTCTAGATACTCTTTCAATACAGCATAGTCTGGCAGCTGTGGATTGACGGGCAGATATTTCTGAATGAACACTGGAGGCCCATACACTGATACTTGTTTGTTGAAGGCTGTACATGACCCCAACAGTCCGACATTCTTAAAATAATGTCTCAGATAGAGAGCCAGCAGTCGACCAAGCAATGTTACTCTGTAGGCATCTATCTAACTCATGTCTACCTTTGTCATCAACGTGACTAGCTAGTGTTTTCGGATCTGGTCTTTTTCCCACATTATATGGAGCAGTTTCTTCATAGCAATCTTCCTACAAGCTAGAAAGCTCTAGATTTCCTTCATTCTCTTCACCACGCGTTGGTCAAGCATCTTTTCTTGTGTAAGCACCTGCAACAATGTTTTGTTAGTATCATGTGTCCTGGAAGATCAAGTATTGTTATCTATAGTACTTTTACGGACAACACCTTTGGGCAAGCTTTGAAACTGACACTCTGTCGTTACCATTCTTGCCCAAGCTTGATTTTGAAGTCGAATGACACTATTAGAAATGCTATGATTGCATTTGTCAAAATAATTAATGATTTCTTTACTTCCTGTTGTGCGGTGTACTACCAGACCTAAAATATTCAAAATATTAGCAATATTATTATTACAAACATTGTTCTTGTTTCATTTCAGTAGAATGCCAGGAGATATACTGTAAGATAAAATATAAATTGAAATACCTAAAATTCCTGCTTCGGTGATGGTTTTTTCCTGATTAGTGACTCCTAATCACTAGCAGGGGACCAGATCTTTGTCGCCATATGTTTCAAGTGACAGTAGATTCGAGGTGAACAATGCACTTTCATGTGGCAGGGGGTGATATGTAATCATGAGACACAATGAGGTGAGAGATCTCACAGCATCAATGCCAGGAGAATTGTGTAATGATGTAGAAATAGAACCGATGTTACAACTGTAGACAGGAGAGCAAATGAGACTAAGAACTGCGATTACAGGAGATGAAGCAAGACTTGATGTTAGAAACAGAGGGTTCTGGAGGAGAAATCAGGTAGCATTTTTTGATATAAGGGTGACTCACGATAACCCTGCTTCGAATTCCAACTCAACAACTGAACAGACCCTTAAAAAAACAAGAGAATCACAAAAAGTTACAATCAGAGAATAATGGAGGTGGAAGGAGGCTCTTTCACCCCACTTGTTTTCGGTATGATTTACAAAACACTTAGCGTGTAAGTTCGCTGAGAAAAGGGATGAGAAGTACTCAAAGGTCGTAAACTTGATACGGACACGCTTTTGATTTTCTAAAATGAGAGCAGTGTTGGTCTGTGTGCGAGGCACACAAAGCAAAAGGAGCTACTGGACACTGTCCGGATGGTTCTAATTTAGCCAATTTTATTTCCAGATTAGGGTAATGGACAGTTCTTTTTTTTTTAATGTCAATAGTTTTTCTTATTTTTTCTTTTTTACAAATATTGTATTTTAAAAATTTCATTTTTCTTTTTCTTGTTTACTCTCATAAGCCTCTTTTGGATAGGTATGTCTAATTTGTGCTTAGCCTTTAACTAGTTACCTTCTATTGATTGACTATATTTAAAAACGAATTTCGGGAATATCAATTGACTGATCCACATATGTCCTCTGACTAGTTAGCGGCTAGTTCCGAAGAATCAGAACCTAGTTGATGCATAGTTCAAGAAAGTAGGGCATGTTACGCTTCTACCATTAGTTGCAAATTGATTCCTGTCAGTCACTGTTGACCTGAGTACTCTTGCAACCAGTGATAAACTATTGATATCCCAGTTCTTGCCATCCTTGTTCCTAACATATCAAAGTCAGTTAGAAGTTACAACTAATCGGTGTTAGTTCTATCATGGATGTAGAGGTCATAGGTAAGACTTGTCACACTTCTATTCATTAACTGGGTTAAGCCTTAAAAGTAAAATGGCAGTTTCTTATAATCAGCTGTATCAACTTTCATTTGCATGATTACGAACCTACAGATTGGTTCCTAAATTCTCTTATTGAGGCTGTTGTTTTTGCAAATAATTGAACGAGATTGTTTTCTTTTCTTAATTTGTCGTTATCACCTGATGTAAGGTTTTCTCTCTTTTTAGAGTGATTTTGTTGCTTCGAACATGTTGCTTTTTTGACAGCTGTCCATTATATGGCTCCTAAAGAAAATTCAAGAATGCAATGCTGTAATTTTTGTTATTATCTTATAAAACAAGAAATCGCAAATTTGTTTCAGTAACTTTCGAAAGAAATGTAGAAAGATAACACTGCTCATATTGCTTTCAGTTGCTCTGGGTTAATAACTGACATTTATAGCTTCACAGCTGGTTTAGGTAAGTTGATATTTTTTGGCCAGTTATTGTGGTGAAAATACAATTTTACAAACAAAACCTTACACAATGTTGTTTCATAGTCTAACTTCTAAAATAAAAAAGAATCCAGCTTACTCAATGAAAGTACAAAGTAGTTTGAAAAAAAAATAGTTAATATACAGGCCTTAAAACCCATCAGTAACTCCATTTCATACCAAGATTGAAAGTCTTACCTTATATCAAAGATTTTAATCATATACTCACTTGCTTGTTCCTTCAGTACACTGATTGCCACCAGACAACATCAGATCATCAATTTTTGACACCCCTCTTTTCCTGTAGTGGAGTATTTGTTGGGTGAATGTTTTTCCAACATTTTTGGACCATTAAGCATGGCAATCATTGCCTCTTCCACAGAGAAACGGATCTGTTAAGTATACACAATTTGTAGAAGTAATGAATGCTTCAAACTCATACATATGTAGACAGAAATTTTCTCTCACAACATCATAATAACCCTGTCTTACTACTACCATTAAATGAACAATTTCAATCTCCAGGTAAATTGGCGAGAGTTTTGCCCTGAAATATGCTAAACATTGGTGCGATTTTAACTTTAACAGTACGATTTCAAGCAACTATAAGGCCAAGAAAGTCTTGTTTCTTCTACAATTCCCCTAGTTATCACTCATGGACATGAGATAATTATTTTTTATTTCGAAAAATCCTCTACCCAAACATGCAATTTTACCGAAATTTTTATAGAGGGATCTTTAAAACTCCCCTTGTACCCATTTTATGCTTAAGCCAAAGCAAGGTAATCCTTTAGCTCTAAGTGTCAAAACAAGTGCTTCTTATATCAATATTTTCAGTAAGGCAAAGCAGGAATGGAAGGACTGTAACCCTGATATATATAAAAAAAGGGAAGAGTATAGAGGAATGGGAAATGTGCCTAGTTATGCCTGGCTCTTGAGATATCTTTGATTTGACAAAATACAAAGAAGAACTTGGAAAGGATTACAAAAGAATTGTATTCTTCCTCTGCTAAGAAAACTTGATTGTGACAATGGATTTGAGCTTCCTTTGAAGCAAGAACCATTGAACATTGATGCAGATGTCTTGGCATTCAATCAAGGCATTGACATGTCATGTGTATCATCCTGTGCAGAAACCAGCAAGGAAACCTCTTTGGATAATAATTAATCTCAGAATTTGTCTCTATAAGATTGCTCATACATGCTTTTACTAATTGGTCGTGCGTGGCAATTGAAGCCCCAATTTGGGAAAATTTATGGCCCTGGGACCTTAGGAAGCATTGAGCATAACATTTCTACGGCTTTGTCCTGGTAGCCATGTAATTATCAAATTTTATTCAATGTTGATGAAAAAATGGATGAATGTGGTTGGAATCATTCCAGCACCAAAGGAGCCAAAAAACATGTTAATTCCTACTTGAGACCACTCATTGACGATCTGCTGAAACTGTGGAACGGGATGAACATACGTATAAGATCTACTAGAGAAACAATTTCTGTTCGCGCACTACTGCTGTCTGTCTATTGTGACTTACCCAAATTGCGAAAAGTGACCCAATTTCTGTCTCACAAAGCAAACAAAGGTAATCTGATTTTGACAAACTTGAAAGAAAATTTTGGCTGCAACAAAATTAGACATTGAAGTAGAAACTAATGACATATATTTTTGTAGGTTGCAATATCTGTGAATTCAAAGCAGAAAGGGAAAAGAAAGGAGGTGCCTTCACTGATAAAATGAGCTACTTCACTACGAATGAAGATTTTGAATATCGAACAAAAGAAAAAGTAGCAGACCAGGCAAAAGAATATTTCAGTGCTTTTCCAGCAAAACAAGTTAGTAACTGAAGTAAAATCTACGTAGATCTAAAAATTTCTTTTTTTCTTAAGAGAGGAAGGATTGTAATTACAATAACTGTCAGCTACCTTTGTTTCCTCTTCTTTAAAAAGGGTGTTAAAGCTGAAAAGCAAAATTTTTGCCTTAATGTATTGAATTGAACACATTTATGAGAATTCGATGCAATTTTGCTACTTAATCCATCCTCTCTACAATAAATATTTAGCTCATATCCAGCTAGAACAGCCCCACGGGAATATAAAAATATTTTTCCAGCACCGGGGAGGCTGAAAGCTCATTCTATTTTCATTTTAAATCTCACTTCAATTAAAAAAAAACCGGATTGGACGCATTGTGAAAAAGAACTATATGGTTTCCCAATAAAACGGGCCAGTTTTTTTGGGTTGATTTGGCCTTTGGGAGACTGTAACAGACAGTAAAAGATAATTAAAAATGCTCTTTGAATTCCAGGCTGAAGAAATTGCAAAGAAGAATGGAGTAAGGTACTCTCCGCTGATAGCTTTGCCCTACTTCGATGTAACCGAAATGTGTCCTGTGGACCCCATGCATGATGTCTTGCTTGGTTTGGTAAAGAAAGAAATGGCTTTGCTATTAGACTCAGAACAAGGCAGTGAAAATTGTATTAATGCAAGCAACAGGGAAATTCTGAGGAAAAGAATAAAAACGATTGAGCTTCCGTCAGACTTTGGCCGCTTACCCAGCACTATCTTGGATAAATCCAGCTTTGAAGGATTCACCGCCTATCTCAGTGGATGATATTCGCTATTGTTTTTGCAAGGTCATGTTTTTATAGTCTGTTGCAGCCAAAGGCATACCAATGTCTACGACTTCTGTGCGATGTGACTGAAATCATCATCAAATACAGAATCAATGAGAAAGACATAGTTACTCTATCAGAAAAACTATGGAAACATTACAGATTGTTCAAATCGATTTTCGGAAAATGGAATGTCACAGTAAACCAGCACATGGCACTGCACTTGCCCGAAATGATACGAAACTTTGGACCTTGCCATGGGTATTGGTGCTTCGGCTCAGAAAGACTAAATGGTGCTTTGGCACAACTACCCACCAGTTGCAGAGCATTGGAAAAAGAAGCTTTCCATCGCTTCGTCATGCAACAGTCGGTAACAGCAGGAAACGCATTTCAAATTTTACCCAAAGACATGGAGCAAAAAATTGTCAAGTACTGTCCTTCATTAATGAAAATTGTAAAGAAGAACGAGGAAGAAGAGAGTGAATTTAATGGTGGGCAGATAACAAGACTGCGCTCAGAGGAATTCTTGTCAAAAACAGGAAATCATATGAACGACGTTTTCAAACGCCAGAGAAAAATCAAGATTCTGGAAAGCAATCATGACTTCCCCATTATCGCGTGTCTACCGCCAGAGAGGCCAGATAAAATCATGAATGAGCAAATGTTTTTGGAAGTATCTGAACATCTGAGGTCACTTTATGATAATAGACTACACTATGTTTCAAGGACTATGTCAAAATACGCTCGATGCAAAGTGAATGGTGTGACATTCAGCTCCACCATGAATAGGTCAGACAGATCCAGCATTGCCAAAGTTTATTGTGCTATGAACAACAACGAAACACCTGAGCCATACTTTTGTAAAATTCAATTTTTTTTCAAAGTGCATATCCTGATAAAAACAAGAGGAACTGTGGAATCAAATAGAAAGTAACTGATATTTGCGTATGTTAGGTGGTTCTTACCACACACAGGTCGATATAATAAGGAAAAGATAACAGGCACAAGTCAAATTTCCAACCAGTCGTACAGCGGTGAACACATAATTGGAGTCAACAGACTTATTCAGAGAGCAGTGTTGCAAAAACGCCTCGTCCAGTCTTGTAGGATTGCTCCCTTGCTGAAAAGTTCCTCATTTCAAGGTAACGTGATTAAATTTGCTTTCAGGGCACTACCGTACATAATAACACATCCTGTACATAATAACACATCCTGTCATCCTACTCATCGAATTATAAAACTTCTATTAGAAAACTCTTGAATTGCTAAAATTTCGAAAAACTCAAGTTATGAAACATTCCTGAGAGGCAGAAAGCCACAATCATTTGAATATCAAATGACTCTAAAACTAAAACATAGTTCAGGAGAAACGACCATAATAACATCAATTTTGCTTAACTCCAAATCTTTAAACATTTTCAGTATTAAAAACGTTCTTTTCAATTTCTTCAGAAAATGAATTTCATCTATATGATACATTTTAATTAAATTCAACAGGTATTTAACAAGCATACAAGAACGAAAGCATGCTACATTTCAGTCAAAGATGGAAATTGGAGAAAACTGAGAAACTTTGCAAAGAATAATTCAAAGATCTAAAAATTGCTCAAAAAATTTTAAACGCATCAGATTGTAGAACAAATTGCCAGACATGTACTGATAATGTAATTTCATATCGAATTGCACAAGATGTCAAATTGCACATAACGTTGAATTGCTCGCATGATTTAGCATATGTTAGATTGCAGAAGAGATTGCCGAACACATCGAATTGCACTAATAATTAAATTCCGCAACGAATTGCACAAGATGTCAAATTGCACAAATTGTGGAATCGCACAAGAATATTCGAATATTCGAATGCATAGAATTGCACAAACGATTTCAAAAACTGAAGAATTCGATGCTCCGGATGGGTGAATTGCACAATCGATTGCGCACGTCGTCGAATTACACTGGGCGTCGAATTGCAGCGATGTTTTACCTGTGAAATATGAAGAGAGCATATAGCTGCCAAATATACTTTCAACGGTGAAGCTTGACAAGTTTCACTATTTTTGCCAAGAAAACGCAAAAGCGTTAATTCAGAAGCTGGACAAGTAGATCCATTAGTATGAAGAAATTGATTTGTTTCGCAGAATGAGATAAACTGTTTTTGAGCAGATGCGTACGTTCTCTGCGTGTTAGTTGAGAGGGCATTTTTCAACAACATTTGCCACAAGGCATCTAAGGCGGGAAAAGAAGGTGCATGAGAATGTCTGAGGAAATCAATTGAGAAATTCCTCTGTCCTGAGGAACTGGAAGAGAAGTTGAATCCGCAGTTGGGGCAGCAGCGAAAAATGCCTGAAGGTCAGAGCAAGACAAAGCATCAGCTGCTGTAAATGTGAACGATTTAAGAATAGCAAGAATAGATAATTCCCGCAACAAGAAAGCCAAATGACGATCTTTGCAGCTGCCCTGACTCAGGACCAATACCACGGCCATGTTATCACATCTTTCTTTCCCAGGAAGAGCCCCACACATGGGCCGATAAAACTATGGGTATCAACTCCTTGACAGCGATGTTCATAGTTTTTCAGTTGGGAGGCCACATACCAGCAAACCATTGCAAATTGTTCACTGCCGCATAACCTGAGCTACCAGCAGCATCTGAGGTAACAGCGGCGCCAGGTGCTTGTTCCCATTGAGGAAAAAGAAACAAGCTCTTACCATTCCAAGACTGCAACAATGGAAACCACCAGCTGATATCATCTCTTTCCCAAACAGACAAGCGGACAAAATGAGTAAGTTCTTCTACTGAATGTGCCATCTCAATTAACTGACGAAGAAATGGTCTCCCAAGAACAATAGCTTGACAACAGTGCTGTAAACTACCGATTAATGATAGCAGTTCAGGCTTAGTCCCTGATTTTCGTTGCTCCTAGAGACCCAGCTGGTTTCGTATCTTTGTACGTTTGTCCGAAGGCAACCGTAACTCAAGATTTTCTGTATCTAAGATGAACCCAAGATACGTAATAGAAGTGGATGGACACTCTGTTTTGTCCCCTGCATACGGACGCCCAACATTTCGCAAAGAGACAGACAAGTTTGCAGATCCCTCTCACAAATAGGTGAGGAAGGAGGTCCAGCTAAGAAGAAATCATCTAAGTAGTGCTGTAAACTGTGTACTCCCCCAGCTTTAGTAAAGATAGATTGCAAACAATCAGCAAACCTAGTAAAAATCTGAGGAGCAGAGCCTAAGCCAACGGCAAAGCTAAATCCATGTAAAATTTCTCTTTCAAGCGCATTCCTAGGAAACGACGATGCTCTAAGCAAACTGGCAAAAGTCTATACGCTCGCCATATGTCAAACTTTGCGATTAAGGCTCTTTTACCTAAACGCATAATGCAAGAAATAGCCTCAGGTTTACCGGTATAAGAAACTGCGGCTTCTGCATCAGGAATTAAATCGTTGGCACTTGCCGCATCCGGGAAGGAAAGATCAGTGATTGCGAAACTTGCCCGGCGTAGACTTCGGAATTACCCCAAACGGTTTATATGTAATTTGGATATTGGTGGCTCATCAAAGGGGCCTTCGATTGCGCCAGACTTAATTTCCTCCGCTAAGTAACTGTCAATCACTTGAGGTTGACTATAAGCAGACTGGCAATTGCGCATTGCAGGGCGAATATTCCCTGGCAAAATACCTAACCTAAAGCCAAAGCGAAGCCCATTCAAAACAAAATCAGTGTCTAGAATTTTAAAATCTACAAGCAACTGCAACCAAACATAAAAATTTAATGGAGATACAACAACAGGGTTACACATGACATAAAATAAATCAGAACCTGCCAGTCACTTTGCATGCTTTTTTTCTTGGCACTGGAGGAGAGGAGTCAGCTGGCTGCTTACGGCTTTCAGAGGAAGACTTGTTTGGGCAACCGATCTCTGGATGTGGGCCTTGACATGACTTGCAGTGATGCTGGAATTTACAGTTTTCCAGCTCACAGCTCTCACTATTCCATCTAAAGCAAGGGAAACTGGAGCGTGTTGAGTTGCTGGGCTTGGGTTTTGCCGATGCTTTAGTCGTCACGGTCGTCATCCACAAGGTGGGCATTATCTCTCCCCACTTGGTTGAGGGATTTTTTGACGTCATAATCCAACCAACCCCCACCAGGTTAATCACGGAAGGCAGAAGACAGCAACAAAAAATAGCTTACGAAGCCTGCCATCTTGCTAGGGGCACTGATAGTTGCTACACCCATAAAAACTGCCCAGGCTTCAGCCCATTCAATAAAGATGCGAATTGGACTTAAGTCTGAGCGAAGAAGCTTGTTGAGCTGCGGTGCTGTTGGCTCAGTAGAAGGGAGATTCTTAATGTTGCTTGGGCACAGTAAGGCAAAATCCACAAATTTGTTCTCCTGTATCTTTTGTACCAGATAACCGGGTACTGGGGGCAAAGCTGACGAAACTGAAATGCCTTGGGTTGGTGTTGTTTCGGTACTTGCTGTTGCCTTAGTTGAAACAGAAGACTGTGCCTTTTCACTCTGTTCTTGACCCGTTTTGGTTATGGGGATCGATAATAAAAGACTGGTCGCCTCCTGGGTTTTCGAAGCAAGTTTTATAAAACTTGGTGCAGTTCAAGGGTCCACTGGACTTTCCTGAGCCTGAGTACCTTGAGTGGAGCTGCCTGGGTTAGGCCCTGAGCCAGCAAAAACCCCATCATTGATTTTAAAAGATGAAGCGTTCGTACTACCTTGATTGCTGCCTAACAGGCTAACGATTCTCGAAAGAGTTTCCTCCATTTTTGAAAGGCCCTGTGATGTTTCTTGCTGATCTCCAACCTCTGAGGTTGTCCTATTATTTTCTGACGAGGCCATGGCTTCCTTACTTTTAAAAGGCCAAAATAGCAAAAATTGTGAACCAGAATAATACTTTACGGACTATCTAGTCTAGGTATATAAAAAGAACGAGCTCACCAAACATCAACGTGACAAGCAGCTTGACTTGACTTGATTTTGTTGACCAACTGAATCTTCAAAATCGATTTTTTAGTGAGCGAACGAGCGTGTGATCAAGTACCGAAAATTTTGCTCAAGGGTCTTGCCACGTTAGGACAGACTGTATTCACACCCCATGCCCAGCATGAAAACCAAAATCATGGAGCGGAGGAATGTGCATACAGCTCCTACCCAGCGACAAAGACACTGCGCCAACGGTGGTATTACCTACGGTATAAACTAACCGTCTAACCGAAATTCAAAGGAATTTCATCGTTATGATATTGATTTGACTTTGGATGGAATCAGCCTACCTTCATTAGCAAATAAAATCATGTACAAATCAAATAAGCAAGCTAAACTTATGTATGTCGAAAATAAATGGACTATTGATTTTTACAAAAAGCACATAGTTGGTGGACCATCAATTATATTTGATCGTTATGCTGAAGGTTTAATAGAAGGACATGATTGTGCCGCTCTATACCTAAACTGTCTACGACAGCTAATGCCTACAGGAAAAGCGACTATTTGGAAACTACAAAATCACGAATCGAATATATCATATGAAGAAGAAGCACGTAAAGGTAATAAAACATTTTTGGAAGAGTAATAAAATACTATTATATTTCTATATATCATCAAATTGTTTATTTTTTTAACTTCATTTTTTAGCTGCATGTAAAAGCAGAATTGCAGATGAATATCTGGATTGGATAGAGGAGATTTCGCTCAATCAAGATGACGACTCAAAATTATATTTTGAATGCAACCATCTATTTTGGATTTCTATAACAGAGAAACAAGAATTCTTTCAAGACTTTCCCGACACAAAGTATATATATGTTGATGCTGTTGATGAGCTAAATAGAACAGTTTATAAATTTGACGGTTGTTATTTTCATGCTTGTGAAGATTGTTTAAAAAAATAAAAAGATCTCAAGCTTTGCTCAACGTAAAGACAAGCATGAAAAACTTTTCACAGCTGCAGAAATACACGATATGGATAAAGCAAGAGATAGATTTGTAGAAAATAGAAAATATACTGTAATTCGCATGAAGGAATGTGAGTGGAGAGAATTAGTGAATAGTGAAGCTGGAGCGGAAATACGTACATTCACGAAGCAAAATAAAATGTATAATAGCAATAAGCCTTCATTGACTTTAGAAAACCTGTTGGATGACATTCGTAACGAAAGAGTATTCGGAGCACTAGAAGTTGATACTCATACTCCAGACAATTTAAAAAAAAATTTTGAAGAGTTTACGCCAATATTAAAAAATGCAACTGTCTCTTTTGGTGATATTGGCGAATATATGCAAAATGTCATTGATGAATGTGAGTTTTCTACTGCAGATCATAGTTAATTAATCAATTCTTACTTTGGCGAAAAATACGGATTAAACAGTGTATTGGCAAAATGGTACCTTGATCATGGATTAGAAATTACGAATATCTGTTCCTTTATTCAATACAAACCCAAAGTAATATTCAATTATTTTGTTGAAAATATCGCCGGAGAACGTGTGCGAGGAGATAAAGATCCTTCTTCAAGCATGCGAGCTGAAACATCTAAGCTAATTGATAATTCTGCGTTTGGAATAACAATTATGAATAAAGCAAAAAAAGCAAGATGCAAATTATTTTGTAAAGGGCATTCCGAATAGCAGAAACTTAAACATCGGGCAAATACTAGACAGTCAGTTAATGAAGCATGGAGTAATTGAAATCATTTCGCCAAAACAAACAATAACAGAAAATCAAGCACATTACATTGGTTGGAATGTATTCTGTTATGCAAAACTTAGAATGCTTGAATGTTATCATAATAAAACGACCATAAATGCAACTAATCGTGGACTAAAAAGAAAACATTCAAGTATTGTTCAGTATGATCAAGAAAAAAGAGCATTAATGCATTTTTACTGTAAACGCATAGTATTGGAAGATGGTACAAGCACAGTCCCTTTAGAAATTTGAACAGATTGCTAGTAATAGAAATGAATTACAATGATAAATGGGAATTATTTGTCTTTGGAAAGGAAAGACTATGGATGAAAAATTTAACTTCAAAAAATCTTGAATGAGGAATTATGAAGAATTAAAAACGATGTTTGGAAGACTGAGCGGCACTCGCATGATTATGATTTATATTTTAAAAGACATGAAGAGTTAAAAACTAACATGAATTACTTAAACTTGCCTATTGAACAAAACGTAGAGAAATTGGCGAATTTTGATCAATTACACACTCTCAACTTTCTAACTGATGAATTAGAAAGTGAATTTGCTGGTATACCTTATGGTGAAGTTCCAAATAAAGAGTATATTGATTGGTTGACAGCGCATATAAAAACATTAAAAGAGATTTGTTAAAACATAAATAAAGTATCAGCATTTTTTTTATACTTTGTTTCCTCAAGCATATTTTCTAAATATCTTTCTATATATATTAACATATCGATATATTAACGTAGTCTCTTTAATTTAGTGTATTTCTTCTTTCTTTTCCTTTTGATACCTTCGCGTGCTCTACTATAACCTTTACCATTTATTTTTTTTTTAATGCTGCATCACCAGCAAATCCCAATCCAGCTGCTACTCTAGCTTTTGCTGCAGACTTTGCACCTTTTATTGCCATATTTTTTAAAGCTTGTTTAGTTAATTCTTTTGCGGCAATCTGTCCTTCTTTTCGACCAGCTCTCGTTGCTGCTTGTGCTAATGCTGAACCCATCTTGAATAAATGACATTTAAAAAGACAACCATTAAATCTATATCCTTCTCCCATCATATCATCCACTTCTTTTCCCCCATCATCCTTTAACATACCGTCAATTACCAAAGAAGCTAATACACTAGCAGCTAAAGAAGCCATTATCTTTTAAATTTTCATACAGTAATAAGCGCTAGCATCTAACCCTTTTTTAACTCAACTAATTCAAGAAAAAAGTTATTTCTTTTTTATAAGTCCTTTCTTAATAAGATCATTGGCATATATAAATTTATCTAATTTTTTTTTATGCAAGAGCAGCTCTCCAATATGCTCTAGGAACAAACTGTAAAGGCTTGAATTTTTTTCGCCCTTCATTTTGACCATAGGATTTAAAGTTTTTTGCAAACGAGGTATCCCAACAATTTTCGTCGCTGTTTTAAGAACCCAATGTTGAAAATTATCAAATAATCCTCCTCCTCTCAACTTATATAGCTTTTTCTTTCTATAATGTTTTCTTTTCGCCATCATACTTTTTTTTAATTGCAGGCACACACAAAAACAATACTAACAAACTTTTCATTTGTTCATATCATTATATAAACTTTTTATTTTATAATAATTAAATCATTTATATAAAACTGTCTATAGTTATTAAATATATCTCTTTTCTCAGTTTTCTTATCTGGCGATGGGAAATCTCTTTCTAATATTTGATAAATGTCCAATGGGTTTTTTATTATGTTAATCTCATGTAGAAAATATATACAATATTCCCCACATACTCTTGTATTAAATGCTTGAATTTCTCTTGATAGATGATGAGGCTTAAAATGACGCTTGTGAAACTTATTTATTTTCTCGCACCATTTCAAATACAATCTTCAAATACAAGCTTCATCAAATACAAGACCATATGAATCAAAATAGAAACAATTTCCATCAACATCAAAATAAACTGCCTGGCAGTGTTTCCCTCTTTTTTCATAAGTACCAGTATTCAAAATAAATGAAGCAGGAAACATAAATTGTCCTTCTTCTTCGTATAGCTTTATTAACAAATCTTCGTCTAAATCAACTTGTAATCTTATATCACCCTTAGCTAATATACCCTTAAAACATGTTTTTACATATTCATCTCTTTCTTTACAAATCTCTTGTATTTTATAGCCTAACATTATGGAATATAATCCAACACAGTACCACCACCAGCAACAATCTCCATATGATTACTGAATATGCAGGTAGCTGATATTATATATTTTTCAGTAAATTCTGTATTTAAAGTTAATTTAAACTGAACTTGACCAGTACGACTATCAACAACTTTACTTCCATCTTTTCGATATCTAGTTGTTGTTAATTGAAGTGGATAGAATGCATAACCATTTTTCAGCAAATATTGATCAGCATCAAACATATTGCTTGATCTTTGAAATAAGTCATAAATTCCATTCAATGCTGATTCTCTATCAACATATTCTGCAGCACTAGCTTGATATTCATGATTGCTAAAAAATTGCAAACTGAATTTATCGCCAGGAATATGCTTATAATAGAAAGGATTCACTTGAGTGCTTCCAGCAGTGTAAGCTCGTTTTCTGAACTTTGCAATCACCATATCCGGTATATTTCCATTATACAAATTTTGTATATGGATATTGGTCAACTTTTCATCTTGTGGATAATAATTCATAACTCTGTATCATTGAAACTGATATGTTTGAGTAGCTTCATTTACATTATAAAGATTAATGTACTCTTTTAATTTCTCTGTTGATGGAATCAAAGTTTTCAGTCGCAATTCAATTTTCTTGATATGGTAAGCAAATTTACCCTTCTCATCATCTGGGCACATGACCGACATTTGATTATCCATTCTCTGTAATTGCAAATGAAAAGACTTTACTCCATCTTGAAACTGTCCATTATTCCAACTGGGCAAAATCGGAGTGAAGTAAAATTTCTTCACTTGATAACCTCTAAATAACGCATTTCTTAGGACAGCACCACTGTTCTTATTCGTACTTGTTGTATCAGTTTCAGAATTTCTTGTAATCTGATACTCATCAAGAATGTTGTCAGCTTCAGCATTGGTCGGGTCAATATTTGGATCGAAATAAAAACCATCTCGAAACTGCAAATCATGCCCCAGTGCTTCTATTCCTCTTGCAATCAAATTGTAATCATAAGCCTGCCACGGATACAGTCCCTCTTGCGTTTCTACCAAACTATTTTCTTGTGTATAATTTATATTCTTAAACATGCTATGCACAACATTGTTGAGAGGTACAAACAGATCTTTTTTATCATCAGGAATGTCCCCTCCTTCATATTTCAGCTGCACTTCCATGTAAATTTGACTTCTTGACAAATCATAAAAAAGTCCAGCTTGAGGGCGCACAAAAAAATCAATATTACTTTGACTTTGGCCAGGTACAGGAATTGTCGGAACAATAATAGAAGTACCATAGTGCTGAATAAGATTTTCTAACATCTCTTTATCGTCATATTCAAATCTTTGCTCAATATCAGGTGCATATTGAGCGCCTGTCCTGATATCGGTAATTTGATCAGGTATCGCTCCAGGCAAGTCCACGACTTATAATTTAAGAAAACAGTCTTAAATAAATGCTTCAAATGATGATCTACATAATTTATCTCCAATACATTACATTACAAAGAAAAATATAAAAAATTTAAAAAAAAATACTTATTTAAGAGAGCATATTATATTTTAATTTATTTCTTAAATGTCTTCTGTCTTCCCCTTTTAGATGTTTTGAAGCTTCTCTTAAAATTGATTTATAATTTTTAACTGCATTCTTCATCTTTCTTTTCTCTTTATTCTTCTTTTTCTTATTTGATCTTTTAATACTCTTTTTTACATTACTCTCTCTACCTTCTGCCAATTTTCTAGAAATTTTTGATGACAGAACAAGTCCTGGTGCTAATGGAATTGAAGGTTTAGGCTTATCTCCTTCTAAATTCTCTTTTGAAAATGGTTTTAAACTTTTCAATAATTGATTTTTACTCAAAAGCTTTCCACCTACTGTCGCCTTCTTTATTTTTTGCATTTCTTTACCAAATGCTGAAGTTAATTTTTTTTCAACAGAGGTGCACCCTCTATCATTTTATTCACAGCTTTTCTTTTCAATTTTTGAATTTGTTTTGGGGAATTAGAAACAGCTGTCTTCAACACTCCTGCTACCTTTGTTTTTGCTTTATTAAGCAATTCTTTCCCAGCTACTTTAGTTATCAATTTAGAACCAGCATTGTTAATGCTTGAAAACAAGCCACCTCGTGAGAGTAGATCTTGCATATTTAGTACTCCACCATGAATACTATTTCTATAAAACCCTCCATTGTTCACATATCTATTATGCCTTATAATAGTCATTTTTTCTTTTGTGCTCTTTTTTCTAATTGAGTAACTGAATACTTACTTCTCCCTTTTTTACTTTGTCAAACAATTCTTTCATTATAATTAATTATTGACTCAAAAAATTTTTTTCCAGTTCTATACATTCAAGAAAAAAAAACTTACCGAAATTTATTATCCGACCCCTCAGTCTTTGCTCCATTTGACCTCCCGTCCCTATACCCCCAAAAAAATTTCAAATTATTCCAAAAAAATCTGAAATTTGCTCGTGACCCTATATATACTACTCTTGCTCTTTTTTTTCAAAATGAGTAACTGAATACTTACTACTCACTTTTTTACTTTCTCGATAAATTTTTTTATAATAATTAATTATTCGCTCTAAATTTTTTTTCAGATCCATGCAGCCAGCAAAAAACTTACCAGAAGTTATTGACCGGACAACCCTTTCTGTATTGGACCTCCCAACCCTATACCCCCAAAAAAACTTTCAAACTATTCAACAAAAAATCTGGAATTCGGTCATGACCTGTTACTGTTACTGTATGCTACTGTTCATATATAAAAAATCTGTATTAGATATAGAAATTAACAAGTGAGAGAAAGGCATCATTATCATCGTGATTATGCAAAGAGAGCCTATCTACCACATTTACTTCTACGAGCACCATTCTTGGCTACACAGGTACAAGGCCTATTGTTCCTAAGTGAAACGAAATATGAAAATTTTTTTGCTGGTCATATATTCCGGGTGGGTTCCAATGATGAAAACATACGTAAACACATATAATTGTTTAGAGACTAGCCTGTAAATTAAATATATAAAAGTTTGTGCAAAAAATATCAAATTGGATACCTTTTTAGACCTTCGCATAACTTTTTTATATTGTAACGTTTTCCCTGTTTGATAAATTTCCAACGCACTTTGACAGAAACCATCCCTGGTGTCCATACAATCTGCAGACCAAATATGAATGCCCTATGAAGCTTGGAACACACGCTCCAGATCCAGCGGTCGCGATGGTGTACATGATGTGGCATGCTGGTCAGCAAAATACAACTTGAGAGTGCTGTACCTTGTCCATTGTCCATTGTCCAACTCTGCTGTCCATTTTGATATCGGCCTTGTCTATCCGCAAATTGATTGGCTGTTTAAACAATAGAAATTTTCTGTGACGTCACAGTTTCTTCAAAATATCAAACCAAAATTGCCAGTATTACAGAATAGTGCCTTCACGCAAAAATTCAAAAAACTTTTTGTAAAAGTTAATTTCAATCGCACTGTATGAAAATGCTCTTATATGACAAAGTTGACTTCAAAAATGTTCTATACTGATATCTTCATCTAATAGTCTTTTTCTTTCTTTAGTTATACTAACAAGCTCCTATTTTAGTTGAGCACTGTGAACTGCGTATGGATAACTTATTTATACATGGATATCTTCATCTAAATAGTCTCTCAGTTCTACAAAACTTCAAATTTCTGATAAACAACAGAAACATATCCTGACATACACAAAAGCTGTTTCTTTTAACACTCAACATATGATTGTCAGACACAGACTAAAGCAATAGACTAAGGCAGATCTTATTTCCAGATGGCGCTATATATACCCAATGATAAAACTCCACACTTGATTAAAAATGCAAAAGATGACAAAAATTGAATTTGGTTGTTGTACTTCGTGTGTAATGAAGGCAGTGAAGGGTGGTGCCATAAAAAAATTTCTCATGCTGCATCTTGTATCATGCAAGGTTACTCATGCCAAATTTTGACAACAAAATCTCAATAATGAAAAGATGAAAATAGTGCAGTATGGTGCACAATTCAATTCATTACTGCACATAATAAGGATAATAAAAATATAGAATTAATATGACCTAGTTATGAACAGAAC
Source organism: Chrysaora quinquecirrha (assembly GCA_014526335.1). Taxonomy (NCBI): domain Eukaryota; kingdom Metazoa; phylum Cnidaria; class Scyphozoa; order Semaeostomeae; family Pelagiidae; genus Chrysaora; species Chrysaora quinquecirrha. The sequence goes on along the minus strand of JACTAT010000062.1, from coordinate 583,257 downwards.
TGACATATTTTAGCAATAAAACAAGAAATTTAACTAACTACAAAAATTGCCGCTTTATCTGACATAGAGATGCAAATAAAGCCAAGAACATTAGGTGTCAAAATTCTTCAACATAATCAATAATTTTCTAGAAAAGAAATTCTGTAATTTTTCAAATTGTAGAAAAAAAACCATGAAACAGCTTTTTTCACCATCTTACAGAGCTATATCACAAACTACACAAGTTAAAAGAGGGTGGCTAGGTCTAGCAGCAGCAGAAGTACTGGGTGAATATAGGCTGATCTTCAAAGAGAAGACATTCTAACTGAAACTTTTTTGCTGATTGACAGGAAGATACCTAGCTCCAAGCTTTTGATTCAAGATTTGATCTTTTCAATTAAGTTAATTAGATGTCTTCTAGAAATTGACTCACATCTTGTTCTTTTTCATCTAACTGAATCAAAGATTCATGACTTCTTTCCTTTCCTTTAAATTCAAACCAGCCAAGTGAGAAATAAAATAGTTTTCTTTAGTTTTTTGAACTATTTCAGGACTCTTTACCTATTTTAAAATGAGATAGGCATTTTTGCAAAGGTCCAGTTTGTGAAAGAAAATTTATTTCCACCAAAATGTCCCAATTGTAGCCTTTGTGAAAAAATCTACAAAATACCTTAATCTGAAACCCCATTTCACATGCTTGTTCCTGATATATTCTTTGAAAAAGAGTCTATTTTTTGACTTAACCATGCTTTCATCAATGGAACTTGTAACAGGTCTTCTAAAATGAATAGGAAAGAATGAGGATGTTTTAACAACTGTAAAATGGAAAGAACTATCATATATGTACAAAAGGAGGCTTGCATGCCTTTTACAACAAGTTTATAATAACAATGTAATTGAGGGGATGCAAAGCCTGTTAAAAAGGAAAGAGTACACATGAGAAATGATAGACTGTACTCATTGCATATTACCATGACGGAGATCCAAGAATGTAAGAAGCTCTTTTAAGTACAAAAGCAGCATTTGCATTGAACAACATACCTGTAGCAGCAGAAGCCTAGTGCAAATATCTTTTAATCATTTCTCACTTAGTGACAATCATTTTATTAATTTTTAAGCTATTTTTAAACTATGAATCTAATTTTTCAACAAGTTTTATCTTTGTAGATCTACATGAGATTTTAAGCTGACTTGATTATGACCTGCAGTAACAAATCAATAATATGTGTTTGTGTGTGTGCATGTATGTATGTACCTGCTTCATCTGATCGGGTAAGATATTTTTTATTTGTTGGTTTTTATTTGCTTCTTAGGAAACCTCACACTGTAGACCAATAGAACAATATGTTTTTGGGGGAGTGGCGGATTTTTGGTACCTCCCTATAAGAAAAGAAAGAGGAGTGTTGTTCTGGTGAGATTAGGGAATATGAAATCATGCATCACGACTGCTATGCTGTCAATGAGAAGCAGCCGAGCATTTATCATTTGGGAGGAAGAGGGCCTTTATTAATTAAAGCCACGCTTCTGCTCTTGAAATCAAGGCTGTGTGAAATATGGAATTGAGGCAATGCTAGGGGTGCCTTAACGGTGGAAATTCAAATTTTCAATTAAAAACAACAGTAGATTATGTTGGAAAGTGCAATTGAGTTATAATATTAACGATATGGCTACTTCTGATGATAAAGAAGATTTAGTAAGCTGAGAAAGTAATAGTGTTAAACCAGCATATTTAATCAAATACAGTCATACCGATTTAGAGTTGTTCGATAGAGAAACATTTGCGTCCGCTATTGTACAATCAATCCAGTCTGCTACAAAGTCAACAGTGATTCAATGGGCATATTATAAGGAGAAGCATAAGAACGGCAGTTATCATTTTCACATCGGCATTCTTCTAGACAAGGCAAAGCGTTGGGCTAAAGTGTAGGATCATATAACAGAAAATTATAACATTGTTGTCCACTTTTCTGATCATGCTGGTTATTTCTCTGCATACAAATACGTCATGAAGGAAGACGACCAAGTTCTCAAAAGTCCCAACCATCCTGAGGTTGTTAGAGAGCCAACAACTGCCAATACCACAAGAGCTAACCTTGTAAAAGGTAGGGCCAAAAGAGCACAAAAAAGTAGTAGAAGTTAAAATGTCTGTCCAACACCAAAATTGTGAGTATTATCATCTCCAAGAAAATACATGCACCCCTTTATCTTTTTGCTGCAGCAAAGTCTACATTAAAGAGTTTTGATCATCGTCTGTATGAGGTTGTCTTGAACAGGACCGAGAAGAAAGTCAAGGAGCTGTTGGACACAGTATTAGAAGTCAAGATAGCCAGCGAAAAAATCCAGCAGTCTAAGATGTCCAGGCTTGAATTACTGAAACAGCAAATAAGCAATCAATGTTTCTGCAAGGGTGAATGGCTGGCATGTGCTTTGGACATCTTATACAAAAATTTCATCGATAAGGCAGTCTTTGCTGACGCTATAATAAAGTTGCTTGTCATGCATCAGTGCAAGGGCCGTAATATATATATTACTGGTCCCGCAAACTGTGGCAAAACCTTCATTCTTATCCATGCAAGGGTTGTTTGCAATACGTTTTTGTCTCCAGCAACTTGTTCGTATGCCTGGCTTGGTGCAGAAGAAAAGGAAGTCATTTTTTAAATGATTTTAGATGGTCGCCAGTCATTTTGCCATGGAGTGATATGCTCCTGCTGTTAGAAGGCCATGCTGTCCACTTCACTGCACCAAAAACAACATACAGCCAAGACATTGAATTCAGCAAAGACACACCAGTATTTGCCACAGCCAAAGCTCTATTCTCATATGTCAGAAGATCCATGATCAACGAGCGTGAAACAGAAATGATGTTCGTTGGCGTATTTTCACATTCAAATATCAGTTCAACATTCACAGCCAAAAAACAGTCCCCTCCTGTGGTCATTGCTTGACCACAATGCTTCTACAATGACATACTTGTTTTTATTGTTTTCTGAAATGTTTCTTCCTCTCGTTATTGTATTTAGTAATTAATATTTCGAAGACATGGCCTGTCTGAACGTATTTCTTTTGTAGTGGAAATGCTCCACAAGGCATGCTTTATCAAGGATCAATAATCATGACTTCATGACTTGCTCGACAGTAATGCTAAACAAACATCTTTTGGCCTTTATTCCTTGCTGTTAATGAATTTTCTCTGTCTGATTTTATAGAAAGTCTTGGTATAATTTCATTTATTAGCAGAGACAAATTTCTACATAATCTTACCCCTTGCAGAAGAAATACTCACTTAATACAGTTTTAGAAATACAATCAGTACTGGAGATCAGAATTCTATTTACAAATTATGTTGAGCATTGAGCCCAATTTTTGATGTACCGGTGCGTTTATTACTATAATTTTTGTACATATACTGCAAGGCACCACAGTGGCGGCTTAGAGGGGTATTAAAGAGGGGCATTACTTGAAGATAATCTGCTCTAATCATTATTGACATAATTTCAACAACTTCAATGAGCCTTTTAGTGAAGCGCAAGGTATTTGCCTTTTCATATTAATACACAGGGCAAGGAAACGTAAAGCTCTTTGTGTCATTTGGCTATAAGAATAGACAAGGGCCAAGACAGAATCAGTTTTTCATTTCTAGTACCTTGACGGCCACCATGAACGTTAGTACGATCTCTTCTCAGTTAAAAATGAATCGATAGTTGAAAAAGGCTACCGCTGGGGTGTATCTATCGATAGTTGAAAAAGGCTACCGCTGGGGTGTATCTCAGGTATTTTCACTGCTTTCATCTCAACAAAGCTTGCAACATGAACAACGCCTTCATTTCAAGAAAGATGGGAGACCTTTACCTAAGGTTGCATTAAAGAATCGATCTTCTGATAGTGTCTATCGGACATTTTCATGGATTTGCAGTGATCCTTAAAATAAACACTTTGCTGAAATGAAGGCTTGTTATTTTTGCTGAACGTGGCTTGTTATGGGTGATTTATCTACAGTAAGTGTTTTACAGTTTAATTCTATGTTTTACAATTTCTATCAGAAAGCCTATTTGACCTTGTTTGAAGAAATTGTATTAAAACCTTTGAGCTAATACTGACGGGTTTATAATCTAGGGCTTGTTGCTGCTTTGAATGTTTAAAAAGACGGGGCTCTGTGCTCTCATTTTCGGCTCCCTGCTGAAGTGAAAATTTCCGTATTAGGGATTTAGAGCTAATACCTTGGGACTTTCAAAGGGGCCAAAAACCGTTTAGATTAAAACTGCTGAAGTAAAAGTTTGCTTGAATATAAAGCCTAGCCTAAACGCACATCCGTTGACGAATGTTGGGGTGAAAAATGACAAAAGCGCAATAAGTAGTACAGCTCAAAGACCATTTCTTTTCATTGCATTATATTTCAAGTTCTTAATTCCAACTTGAATCATATATATTTGTCTTTTTTTAACAGACCAGAAACGTGTTTGTACAAGAGGAGGGTTACTCCTAGTCTGGATCAAATTTGTGGAGGCTTGCATATCGTCATCAAGATTCAAAAAGCATGTCAATTGCCATTTAGCATATAGCCTGCTTGGTAATATTGATGTTGGTTGTGCACTTGACGAAGCACAACGAAAATAAGTTGATATGCACAACGTGAAGGCTTCTTGATATGCAAAGATGCTCCCGCACCACATAGATGTTGCTATTTTTCTTTCGGCACAGGATCTTGCTTTTTGGGGCCACGATGAGTAAAAAATGTCTTCAAACAGAGGAAATTTTTTCAAGCTGCTTGATCTTCTTGGCTGCTGCAGTGCTGATCTCAGGTCATTCTTCGATGAAGAACGAACAACCTACACATCTCATTGGCCTCAAAATGAATTGATTAATGTATATATTTAGAAGTCAAGGAAGAAATCCAGAGAAGAATTGAAGGTTTTCAATTCATTGCAATAATGATGGATGATACCAGCGATGTGAGTAACGTGGAGCAAATAAAGTAACGAGTAATGAGTTCCCATATGCCTACTATAACCATTGTGTGGCTCACAAAATCTCTTTGTGTGCATCCCAGTCGGCAAATAAAGTGCCGAAAGTTGCAGAATTTTTTAGTACAATGGACAAAATACTAGCTTTTTTGGGCATGTCTAAAACTTACTGCTCAGCTTGGTTGCAACTTGCCAGAGCCAGGAGATACAAGATGGCTTTAGTGTGACAAGGGTGTTACAGTGGTTGAGACATGGTACAAGACCACTGGTACTGCCTTGCTTGAAACTGACAATGCTAACAGCCAAAAAGCAGATGTACAAGCAACTACAAGAGGACTTTGCCTGAAAATGCAATAAATTGAATTTGTTTATCTACTTAAACTTTATCGAAAATTGTTTGACCACTGCACACCAATTATAACTATCATGCAGAAGCCGTTGTTTGATGCCGTGCAGCTTGAATCCATGCTCGCTGATTTTCAAAGCTGGTTGAGTTCATTAGATTTAGCACAAATTTGGGAAGATGCTGTGGCCATGGATCCTTCTTCTCCGGTGTTTCGTTCCAGACAAGGATGAAAAGGTACAGAAGCCAAACTTGATGGCTCTCACAGCAGCTGGAAGCAGTCGTTAGCAGATGTAGTGGGTACAGTCATGAAAACATTTGAGAACATCCAGAAATTCAAATGGATGAGCCTGACACATCCAGCAAAGTTTGAAGAACGCAAGAAAGCATCAACCAGTGACCAAAGGGAACATTTTGGTGACCTGCACAAGCTGTATCCCTTTGCTGTACTGGATAAAGTAGCATTTGAACATAATTTAAGTGTTCTGTATGCCAGTAGAGAGATATCGGTTCCTTTGGAGAAAATAGTACGTGAGAGGGACTCCTTAGTAAGGAGGAAGAAGGAAGGATGGAGAAAAGTACAGGAATCAATGGAGGAAAATATTGACGACAGGGCCGATCCCGAAGATCTAGATGAGTTTGAACTTCAGGAAAAGGATATTGAGGTCGACCAAGTGAAGGAAGGGAAAGCTAGTCTTCAAGATTTGCTAGCAGTCATCAGAGCCGCAAAATTACAACAAGCATTACCAGAAGCATTGCGAATAATCGAACTTGTTGTCCCAACAAGCATTTAATGTGGGCATGTTTTAGCCAATTAAAGCGAATTGTATCGCCAGCAAGGTCTACCATGACACAGAAAAGAAAAGAGATGCTCGTTTTTGCATGTAGAGCATAAAACACTCTGCTTTCTCACAAAGAAAACATCATTCAAAGAGGGCATTGTAAATAGATTTGAATCTTACAATCGCCGGAGATTTGAGTGCTTTTCTAGAAAGTAAAGAAGTCTAGCTTCTTTTTCATAATAACAATGCTTTTCGTTTACTTGTTTATGTAGTTCTATATTTTGTTAGTCATATTTCAAAACAGTTAACATTTTTCTATTAATTTTGAAATAAGAATACTGTATGTAATCAATTTCGATCAATTTGAGATAATGTTGTTAAATAGTAAATTTGTGGTCTTTTATGCCTTCAGATTATTCAAAATATCAAAACTTTCCGGGGCTTCACCCTGGAACCCACTTGGGGGGCTAACAGTGCCTCTCCGAACCCCCAGCTGTCAATAGAAAACCTCGGGTGGTTGCGCTGCCTTCGGCAGCGTTAGGCCTCTATTTCAAAGTTTTTTTCTAATACCATTTTATTTTGAGTCCAAGCAGCCATGGATGCACCATACTTATATGGTGAACTGTTCACAGACACATTATGTTGAAAAAGACAGTTTTCTGAGCGATTCAAGCTTGTTGAAAGTGATTGTTTTGTGTGCCAAAGACAGGCAGTACTGCCTGCTATCTTTCCATAGTCTCGATATAAAGCAGAGGTGCCTCATCCCCGACCATGAAACCCATTACTTATGTTATTGCGTGGTTTTTGACATGGCATTAATAAAAGCAGGCAATGTCGTACTATTATTGCAATGAAGGTAACGAGAACAACTTACACATACATTTCTTGTTAATAGAAATAGAAATAGGCAATCGGCAATGGCACTCACAACATGATTGAAATTAAGTCAAATATATGCATGATTTTTCAGACAATATTTCTTAGCTACTTAGTATTTTGTACGGTAACTGTCATGTGTAAGTGTATTTATTATGATTATAATACCAACAGCAGTACAAATTCCCATACAAAGGGGCTACCCCCTTCATAGCGCCTCTGGGGTAAACAGAACTCAATTTTCGTTGGTACCAGCCAAATCAGCACCATTGATTAACCTAGGTTGGGAGCTACTCCCAGCTTTGTATCTTACCATTTCAGATATAAATTTCAGACAAGGCCTGCCAAAAGTCTTGGAACACTTGGACTATTTCCACTCCATTGGCAGCATTAGAAACTCCTCCCCCTCAAACAATTTTGATTACTTGCGGTTTGGAATAACCCGTGACAAAAAGCAATGACTCTTATTAAACCTCACACTGTACACCAATAGAACAACATTGTTTTGGGGGGGTGGGGGGATTTTTTGTACCTCCCATTAAGAAAAGAACATGGAGTGTTATTCTGCTGAAATTACGGGGTGTTCCAAGGACTTTTGGCATTGTACTGCATATGAGAAATAGATGACATGTACTATGTCTATATACAGTAAGGCAGAAACACCACAGCGCAAGACAGAAAAGACAACTATGTTTTTTAGTTTGCTAATATTTTGCCCTGCCAAGCAGCGCTTCTTCACACTTCTTACTGTATTTATTCAACTCTTCGCCGCAAGAAGCTCTCTAGCTGAAAGCAAGCAGTAAGCTAAGTGGTCTTTTCTTCTTTTTTCTACTTTGTCTATACCTTGACTCCTCCACTTCATTTGCTGAGATCAGAATGGCAGCAGCATTGGCTTTCACATCTCGTCTCTCCTTGACTCTTGAAAGAGTGCCTCATGATTACGCAGCAAACATGGGTTACTTTAATCGTAGATCATTCAACATGACGACAAGTGTAGTTTCTTCCAAATATTTCTGATGCATTGATTGAATTATGTAAGTATTATCAGAATTGAAAAGTGTCATCAGAAATAGCACATTTCAGCAGAAAGTTTGATAAACAAGTTATATCTCCAATCTAATGTCAAAGCTCCAGCTGAAGTCACCCTGTGAGGAAGAAGAAGGACACTGACTTGCAAGTCCCTTTTTCAACACATCAAATGGGCAGGAGTGTAATTGTTGTTATGGAACTTAGCTATTATAGAAATTAGAGATTGATGCCACAGATACAATTTTCATTATTCCTTTAAACCTGAATTTCATATGTTGTAATTCATCGGCGATGATCGCCAATGCAGTTTTCAGATGGTCAGTCATAGTCCTCAATTGCTTATTTCATACGAAACATACAAAATATGACATACAAAAACTTACATAGGAAAACCGTGCTATTGGTGTTCATGCAAGATCATCCTTGATCACTGCAAAAGTCAAACAAATGTTACTGTCCCAATTGTTTCCTGATGTTTCACGGGAAACAACAGCTGAAAAACAAAAGTCACAAGATAATTCTCTTGATGCTGTCTATAGTGCTGTCTATAGGACAAAATGGCGTAGAAAAGGATAGCTGAATACTTAGGCCAGAGTGTTGATGATGTTGAGAGAAGGTATGAGTGGATTAGAATGAGTTTCAGTCGCTACCTTCAAAAGAGATGGGGAAAGTCTGGCTCAGGAGCAGAAGATACAGTTCTAGACCCAAAATTTGAACACCTTAGATGGCTATTGTCTTTCATCAATATGTCCAAGAGGTCTGGGAATTTCAAGAAGCCTTCATAACAGAGACCACAAAGGGGTAACAATCTAGTTCCAACTTATGATAATAGATGTCAAACACCTCAACAAGAGGAAACATCTTTAAATGATGATTTAATTTACCTCTGCATTTGGGATTTTCCCACAGTATATTTGGAAACTATAACAGTAAATGCATGTCAAAACCACTTTGAAGAAAAGAGAACAGAGATTTAGAACGATTTGTGATTTGAATGACATGGTTTTTTTATATTTCTAGAAGTTAGAGGAAGCAGGTTTGGTTTTGTCAGATAAATTTTCAAGTCATTCTAGAACACTAAAACATTAATGCAAAAGACAAAGATGTCATTGAAGGACAAGAAATCTTCCCCAAGGAAAAATTCATCTTTAAATACTTCATTGGCAGTAAACACTGGCACAAGAAGTGGGTCAGAAATGGGCAGGATGGAAGGTATGCCAATCATATATTCTAAAAGGAAATATTCATTTCTTGCAAACTGTTGTTGTTTTTTTTACATTGAGAATTATATTTTTCCCAGTTAAGCAGATAGCTGTTTTTTTCATTTCTAGAATAAAGGTTCTAAAAGAAAAAAGGCAGAAAAGCGGTATAAGAGCCCAAATGGGAGCAAATCTCAGCTGAATGCGGGGAGAAAGTTGGTAACATGAAAGGTTCAGATCACTGGATCCATGCCGAAACAATAAAATCTGACTACCAAAAATTCATAAGACAACCTCCTAAATAAAAAGGTAAAAATTTCTGAACATAATGTTGAATACGTTCATAAGGCCTTTCTGTTGTTGTGTTTCCTGATTGTTGTTCCTGCATAATTGAGGTTATATCCAAAACGTTATCAAGAAGACAAATAATTATGTTTTTTAGAAAGAGGTTTTGGAATTCCTCGAGAAAATCCAAGGAAGAAATGGTTGCCACCATCACCACCATCAACACAACCACAGACACTAGATGAGGATAAGCAAGGTTGGCAGCTTGAAAAAAAAACAAGAAGAAAACTTTGAACGAACAATGGAGAGGCATAAATGGGAAACATTAAATGGATTTTAAATAGATTAATCGTTTTCCTTTAATTCTTTACATTTTCTGCTGTAATGAAATCTTATACATTATCTACCATTGATTTTTGCATAATTGATATGTTCTTTGAATGCAATGAACTGTGTGTGTGCTTTCTTCATGTTTGTGTGTTTCCTTTCTGGATTACAGAACAGGTTGCTAAGCAAAAATAGAAAATGATTGATAATGAAACAGGGTAAGGTAAGCTAGCTATATCAAAGCTTTAAGTCAAAATGAAAAAAAAGTCAAAATATTTTAGATACCTAGACACATGTATAGGTAAGAAGTAGAAATTATCTTTCTACCTATTAGGAAGATATATAGACAGAGATAGCTTGCTTTTCATACAGTGCCATATTTTTCATAGATAGCAAAAGCAAATAATTAGATAAGATTTTCTTACGGTCAATTGATCATTTCCATAAGATAGATATTTAGCAGAAGTAACAATTACAAAGCTGCTTTCGACATTTGCTTTGCCATCATTTTTGTGTTCGAAGAACTTCGAAACACATTGGTGTGGGGTGGATGTCACTCACCAACTAACCAACGCTTGAACAATGGAAAACGTGTAACAATAGGGCCATTGTCAAGAATGCCATTAGGGCCATTGTCTCGGCCATTTATGCGCAATTTGCGGTTAGTTGTTCACAATTCGGCCTGCAAGCACTTTTGTCAATCTGGGGTCATGTGACAACTGACTCATCCTTGTTTACTAAATGGAACTGGAAAATTGCCACCTTGCTTTGGTAAATGACATTTCAGGCATTCTCAACATTTAACAAAGAGTTTTGCCAAAGAGCGGCAATTTCAAAACAGTTTTCAAAACAAATCATCATTAATATTATCCTCACGATGAAAATCGTCATAATAATAATAATAATAATGATAATCATCATCATCATCATCATCATGATTACTATCACCACCATTGACGGTGTGCAACATCTAAAGGAACGCTACCACCACCACAACCAGCCCTACAACCATCACCTCGACCACCCCTATCACCACCACTGGAACCACCCTACAACCATCACCTCGACCACCCTTATCACCACCACCACAACTACCCCTACAACCATCACCACGATCACCCCTATCACAACCACCACAACCACCCCTTCAGCACCACAACCACCTCTATCACCACCACCATACCCACCATACAACCACAATCACCCCTACCAACCAGCATCACGATCATCGTGTTCATCAACATCATCATCATAACCACCACCATTATCATAATAATCATTATCGTAACTAACCAACGCTTGAACAATGGAAAACGTGTAACAATAGGGCCATTGTCAAGAATGCCATTAGGGCCATTGTCTCGGCCATTTATGCGCAATTTGCGGTTAGTTGTTCACAATTCGGCCTGCAAGCACTTTTGTCAATCTGGGGTCATGTGACAACTGACTCATCCTTGTTTACTAAATGGAACTGGAAAATTGCCACCTTGCTTTGGTAAATGACATTTCAGGCATTCTCAACATTTAACAAAGAGTTTTGCCAAAGAGCGGCAATTTCAAAACAGTTTTCAAAACAAATCATCATTAATATTATCCTCACGATGAAAATCGTCATAATAATAATAATAATGATAATCATCATCATCATCATCATCATGATTACTATCACCACCATTGACGGTGTGCAACATCTAAAGGAACGCTACCACCACCACAACCAGCCCTACAACCATCACCTCGACCACCCCTATCACCACCACCGGAACCACCCTACAACCATCACCTCGACCACCCTTATCACCACCACCACAACTACCCCTACAACCATCACCACGATCACCCCTATCACAACCACCACAACCACCCTTCATCACCACAACCACCTCTATCACCACCACCATACCCACCATACAACCACAATCACCCCTACCAACCAGCATCACGATCATCGTGTTCATCAACATCATCATCATAACCACCACCATTATCATCATAATCATTATCGTCATCGTTGTGCATACCGATGAACATCTTTCATCATTTGACCGAAATAGCTATATTCAACCAGAGTCGTTCTTCGAACATGCCCATAGGGCCCCTATGTCCTCTTTGTCAGACATTTTGCTAACCCTGACCCTCGTTCGTATTAAGAACTAGCCTCTATTTGAAACTAACCCCTGAAAGCTTGTGGAAATCGTGAGTCGGCATTGAACGACTTGCCTACTTTTCTCTTTTTAAATTTTCTTGACTTAAGAGCAACTTGCAAATGGGGTCAAGTGGACGACAGTTGATCACTTTTAATAATAGAACGGGAAAAAAGTGTAATTATTCACAAACTTGTGAATTATAATACTGATCAATCATGGAGAATGCTGTGAAAGTTTCTTTATGCTGATTTATATGTAAAACTAGTTCTCCCCTAGCCCCCCTCATCCTTATAAAAATAATTAGTACTTGTAACCGCTATAAATTTCGACAATTTCTTTAATTTCTTTAAATGACAATTTCTTTAATGACAATCTGAACTTTGAACTAAGTATTGCAAATAATTTGAAGCAGGGGTATTTTAAAAATATTGAAGATTGTTGACATTTGTATACCATACTTTTTTGTCACTAAACATGAAGGACACTAATCTTATTTACTCAGCTTAGTAATAAGAGAAATGTAAATTCCATGATATGAAATGTGATTTGACAACTAAAAGCTTATGAATTTTACTATATAAGAAATGTCTCAACATGTCAAATAATCTCATTATGTTGTTAACAGTAGGAAGACTGAAGAACAGAACTTACGAGACTGCAGACCATGACAAATTTCATGACTAAGGAATATGAACAATTACAAGACCAAGAAACAGGATTAAAGAGATTGATTCGCTCATTGAATCCTAAGAACTTGTGATTAAACTGTGCTTCCCTAAGTACATTTGCAAGATTGATTAATTGACCTGTATTTCTCTCAAAGTTGATCTTATTAATAATTTTGGTAAACGCCTTTTCGCCAAAAACAAGAAGATCAGAATCTTCAGACAAAATGTAGTCAACAAGCCCAATTTTCTGCAAATATGTCAACTGAGAATCACTCTCAAATGGTGCTACCATACATTCAATACCCATAGCTCTGCATCTTTTCATTGCCTCAACAGTATCATTATGGGAAATTGACAAAGCCTGCCTAAACTATTTCATTGCCTCCCCAATTTTACCACTGTTGAAAATTTGCTGTGTTTGATCAAGCTTTGCCTGCCTCTTCTCTTGTCTATGTGTATCTTCTTGCCTCTTCATCAAGGGCACACAACCATCAAAGACAAGAACTGGTTTTGCCCCTCACTTTTTGAACTTCTCTACTTGCCTAACAAAATACTTAATATGCTCAAAACACTGAGCACCTTTATATAGCCAAATGAATGCATGCCAAGATTGATCTCATTGGCAAACTCGCTGACAAAACCTAAAAGACCTTTGATTCCCATCTTGTTTGACAAGAATTCAAATACAAATTTACACAATAAGATAATACAATTACTGAAAAGTTACTGGAATATGATATTTAAATAAAATAAATGTAGATTATACCAAATTGAATCGTACAAATGACGTGCTGAAATCCTTAAGTGTAATATGCATGCACCTTCCCACTTCATACCCCCTGAGTAAAGATACAACTTTTGCAAAAGTTTCATTCTTGTTTTCAAGAATTATTTACAGCAATCCTGTGGAATAAATTTCTTACACACTGAAACCCATACGAATCACAATCTTCCTGAATAGCATGTTCAGTTTTATACAATTTCAAATTAGGTGGTTTAGCGCTGAATAATGTAAGATTGAACGCAGAATCTTAACTTGACGGTCATTACAAATCACGAAATGTTTGTCAAGTTTGCACTTAAAATATGACAAAAATGCAATTTTCTCCCTCGTTTGCGATCTTGATACTTGTCATCCTCGTAATGGAATATCATCACCGTGAATATTTCAGTCATAGCTCTTTTAAAAACTATACATCTAAAGCTTTGCCTCTGCAACACTGCATTCAAAAGCAGATGAATTTTCCTGTCATGTTTAAAACAAACATGCCTTTCTGTTGTTGTGTTTCCTGATTGTTGTTCCTGCATAAATGAGGTTATATCCAAAACGTTATCAAGAAGACAAATAATTATGTTTTTTAGAAAGAGGTTTTGGAATTCCTCGAGAAAATCCAAGGAAGAAATGGTTGCCACCATCACCACCATCAACACAACCACAGATACTAGATGAGGATAAGCAAGGTTGGCAGCTTGAAAAAAAAAACAAGAAGAAAACTTTGAACGAACAATGGAGAGGCATAAATGGGAAACATTAAATGGATTTTAAATAGATTAATCGTTTTCCTTTAATTCTTTACATTTTCTGCTGTAATGAAATCTTATACATTATCTACCATTGATTTTTGCATAATTGATATGTTCTTTGAATGCAAGGAACTGTGTGTGTGCTTTCTTCATGTTTGTGTGTTTCCTTTCTGGATTACAGAACAGGTTGCTAAGCAAAAATAGAAAATGATTGATAATGAAACAGGGTAAGGTAAGCTAGCTATATCAAAGCTTAAAGTCAAAATGAAAAAAAGTCAAAATATTTTAGATACCTAGACACATGTATAGGTAAGAAGTAGAAGTTATCTTTCTACCTATTAGGAAGATATATAGACAGAGATAGCTTGCTTTTCATACAGTGCCATATTTTTCATAGAAAATAAGATTTTCTTACGGTCAATTGATCATTTCATGACAGATAAGGCACAGACTTGATCTGAGGTTAATCCACCCAAGAGGGACTGGGTTCGATTGTCATGCATTGCGGCCCTAGCAAGCAAGGCCATGGTGTGGGCGTAACCTCGTGAAGGAAGTATGTGTGAATTCTTTCAATCATGAAGTCTTCGCATGTAGCATGCTCAGATTAGCTTTGATTTGATTTCATCAATTTGAGCTATTTATTTAAACGTTAAACGCCTGATCGCTATTTTGATGGCACTGGTCTTCGCCGTTACGTGTCTGTCGCTATCTAACAGTCTCCGAGTTGGATACAATGGTTCCTCAAGTTGCTGTTCTTCAGAGCTGGAATGTTCTTCTTGCGTCGCCAGCGCCTCTTGGGCCTAAAATGTGGTTATGATCCCACTGGCGCCCTTGTTTCGTCGTATTGATAATTGGTGAGATCTTACCTTTTTGTTTTTCTTGTCGAAGAAGCATGCTAGAGGGGCCTAGATATTTGATACTCAATAAATGGCTGTGGCAAGTTTCAAGCTGCTTGTTACATGAGCTTGTTAGTTTTCTAAAGTTTCAAACATCAAAGAGTGTAGCTACATACGAATTAAGGTCCCTCCGAGTTATTGCCTGTAACCTTCATTGGTTGGGTTCATGCCCTGAGTTTCAGGTACATGCGCATGATGTACACCATAATTGTCTAGGTACCATTTTTGGAATTAATTCTCAATGTCTTGGTAGGGCAAAATCAGGGTTTTAAAATAACCTGCTGAAGCATCTTCCTCGAGGCAGGGCTTTAGACACAAATTCAACAAGCAACAAAAAAAAAACAAATTAGCAACATGCGGCTTTGCGTATTAATATTGTTTGGCCACTAAATCTTGAACTTTTGTTTATCCTGTTAGTATGACTATGACAGGGAAGTGGTCATTTAGATTTGCTATGGTCAAAAAGTTTTTATTACTGACAAGCACTGGTTGCATCATTACTTCGTTACTCAACAGACAAATTTCTTTGAGTACTGTATTTTGGATAGGGATCTGGTTTGGCACTAACATTACTTGTTTTGTTCTTGTTGGCACCATGAGAAAGGACTAGATATCCTCGAACCGTATTGTTTACATCCTTATATCTTGTTACAGTTCTTGTTTAGTACTTGTCAGCACCACGTGAACTGGTTAAGTTCACTAAGCACCGTTTTTGGGACTAGATATCCTCAAACCATACTGTTTATATACTTATATATGGTTGCAGTACTCGTTTAGTACCTGTTGGCTCCAGTGAACTGGTTAAGTTCTCTAAGCTCAGGTCAAGGACAAGATATCCTCGTACCGTACTGTTTACATACTTGTATCTCGTCGCAGTACTTGTTTGGTACTTGTTGGCACCAGAGAACTGGTTAAGTTCTCTAAGCACAGGTTAAGGACTAGATATCCTCGAACCGTACTGTTTACATACTTGTATATTGTCACAGTACTTGTTTAGTACTTGTTGGCACCAGAGAACTGGTTAAGTTCTCTAAGCACAGGTTAAGGACTAGATATCCTCGAACCGTACTGTTTACATACTTGTATATTGTCACAGTACTTGTTTAGTACTTGTTGGCACCAGAGAACTGGTTAAGTTCTCTAAGCACAGGTTAAGGACTAGATATCCTCGAACCGTACTGTTTACATACTTGTATATTGTCACAGTACTTGTTTAGTACTTGTTGGCACCATGGAACTGGTTAAGTTCTGTTAGCTTGGGTTAAGGACTGGATATCCTCATGCCTTACCCTTTACATACTTGTATCTCGTCGCAGTACTTGTTTAGTACTTGTTAGCACCAGAGAACTGGTTAAGTTTTCTAAGCACGGGTTAAGGACTAGATATCCTGGATCTGTACTGTTTACGTACTTGTATCTTGTCACAGTACTTGTTTAGTACTTGTTGGCACCATGTGAACTGGTTAAGTTTCTCAACACTGCTTAAGGAATAGAGCTCCTTTAACATTACTGTTTCTGTGATTTATCTTGTCGCAGTACTTGTTTAGTACTTGTTGACACCATGAAAACTGGTTAGTCCTCCAAGCACCGATTAAGAACTAGATATTCTCCAACCATACTGTGTACGTACTTATATCTTGTCAAACTACTTGTTTAGTACTTATTGGCAGCATGAGAACTGGTTAAGTTGTCTAAGCACAGGTTAAGGAATAAATCTACTTAAGAAATACTGTTTAAACATTCCTTTCTTGTCACAGTACTTTGTTTAGTATTCGTTGGCATCATGAGAACCAGGAAAGTTCTCTCAGCACAGGTTAAGGAATAAATCTACTTAAGAAATACTGTTTAAACATTTCTATCTTGTCACAGTACTTTGTTTAGTACTTGTTGGCATCATGAGAACCGGGAAAGTTCTCTCAGCACAGGTTAAGTAAAAAATCTACTTAAGAAATACTGTTTAAACATTTCTATCTTGTCACAGTACTTTCTTTAGTACTTGTTGGCATCATGAGAACTGGGAAAGTTCTCTCAGCACAGGTTACGTAATAAATCTACTTAAGCAATACTGTTTAAACATTTCTATCTTGTCACAGTACTTTGTTTAGTACTTTTTGGCATCATGAGAACCGGGAAAGTTCTCTCAGCACAGGTTAAGTAAAAAATCTACTTAAGAAATACTGTTTAAACATTTCTATCTTGTCACAGTACTTTGTTTAGTACTTTTTGGCATCATGAGAACTGGGAAAGTTCTCTCAGCACAGGTTAAGTAATAAATCTACTTAAGCAATACTGTTTAAACATTTCTATCTTGTCACAGTACTTTGTTTAGTACTTGTTGGCATCATGAGAACTGGGAAAGTTCTCTCAGCACAGGTTAAGTAATAAATCTACTTAAGCAATACTGTTTAAACATTTCTATCTTGTCACAGTACTTTGTTTAGTACTTTTTGGCATCATGAGAACCGGGAAAGTTCTCTCAGCACAGGTTAAGTAAAAAATCTACTTAAGAAATACTGTTTAAACATTTCTATCTTGTCACAGTACTTTGTTTAGTACTTGTTGGCATCATGAGAACTGGGAAAGTTCTCTCAGCACAGGTTAAGTAGTAAATCGACTTAAGCAATACTGTTTAAACATTTCTATCTTGTCACAGTACTTTGTTTAGTACTTGTTGGCATCATGAGAACCGGGAAAGTTCTCTCAGCACAGGTTAAGGATTAAATTTCCACAAACAAGACTGTTTACACACTTATATCTTATCAAAGTACTTGTTTAGTACTTGTTGGCACCATGAGAACTGTAAGTTCTTTAAGCACCGGTTGAGGACTAGATATCCTCAAACCCTACTGTTTACATACTTGTATCTTCCAAAGGTACTTGTTTAGTACTTATGGGGATCATGTGAACAGGTTAAGTTTCAAGAGCACCGCCTATGGACTCGTTTTTTCATTAAACTGTTGGGACTGAATACTGGTTAAGATCTCAAGTTCCATCTTAAGTCCTGGCTGAGTACTTAGTGTTGCTTGAAAGCTGTTTAGGCTCTTCAAGTAATGTTCGGTACTCAAGTCTCATCATAAGGACTGGTTAAGGACTTGTTTCGTTCGTTTAGTACACAAGTCTTGTCTTGAGTGTGAGTGAAGTTCTCTGAGTACTGGTTAATGTACTCAAGGATCATCATACTTACTGGTCAGTGATCTGATTTAATTTGAAGCGCTCACTTTAGGGACTCAATAAATAGACACTACCATTCCATACCCGATAGATACCATAAATAAACTATTGTCGTTCGTTTTTGAGCTATAACCTGAATTTACAATGCCCGTGGCTTGATTAACTTTCTTACAATTCAAAGAGATTGAATAGACTATTAAAAAAAAAAAAAAAACACTGCCTTAGCTTGTTGGTTCCTTTTAAGCTCTCGTGTACTGGTTAAATACTCGAGCGTCGTCATAAGTACGGATTAAGAACCTGATTTCTTGGTGATGCTGGTTGAGCTCGCTGAGTACTGGTTAAGTACTCCAGTCTCTTCACAGGTACGGATTAAGGACCTGATTTCTTAGAGAAGCTGGTTAAGCTCTCAGAATACTGGTTAACCCTTTCCTGCATGATGTTGCTCTCAAGCAACAATCTTTTGACGCTGCGCAGCATCTGCGCAGGAGCCTTTATTTTAAATTTTGCTTTGTTTTCTTTCAAAACACATATTGACAATGCTATCTGTTGCTGTATTAACATTATACCATGGATACATGAGGAATTACAGAGCTTTGAACTTTGGCCTAAGCAATGGCTGCCATTTTTTCTCAAAGTGCAACTTCGACGTCCTGTCACTTCTTACCAGGTAATTATTTCTTTCTATAAAAAATGTTTTTATATAGAGCTAACCTTGTTTTAATAATATATAACAGTGGTGAACATTGCTGGGTAACCCTCTGTGGAAGCAGACCCATTTTTAGATTGTTGCTCCAGAGCAACATCATGCAACAAGGGTATACAATTAGGCCACTTAGGCCATGCCTAGGCCATACTTTAGCTGGATTGCTTTAGCTATAAATGTATCTGCCATCAGTCATAAGGCATATTTCATGTACTCTAACATAAATTTTACTGATTTTGCACAATTTTCAGACATAAATTTAAATTTTTAAATAAAAATTTCTTTCATTTTAGGAAGTATAGTATGGTGGTACACCGTGCGTATCCATCATGGTGTGAAACAAATTTGAAGCGCTCACTTTAGGGACTCAATAAATAGACACTACCATTCCATACCCGATAGATACCATAAATAAACTATTGTCGTTCGTTTTTGAGCTATAACCTGAATTTACAATGCCCGTGGCTTGATTAACTTTCTTACAATTCAAAGAGATTGAATAGACTATTAAAAAAAAAAAAAAAAACACTGCCTTAGCTTGTTGGTTCCTTTTAAGCTCTCGTGTACTGGTTAAATACTCGAGCGTCGTCATAAGTACGGATTAAGAACCTGATTTCTTGGTGATGCTGGTTGAGCTCGCTGAGTACTGGTTAAGTACTCCAGTCTCTTCACAGGTACGGATTAAGGACCTGATTTCTTAGAGAAGCTGGTTAAGCTCTCAGAATACTGGTTAACCCTTTCCTGCATGATGTTGCTCTCAAGCAACAATCTTTTGACGCTGCGCAGCATCTGCGCAGGAGCCTTTATTTTAAATTTTGCTTTGTTTTCTTTCAAAACACATATTGACAATGCTATCTGTTGCTGTATTAACATTATACCATGGATACATGAGGAATTACAGAGCTTTGAACTTTGGCCTAAGCAATGGCTGCCATTTTTTCTCAAAGTGCAACTTCGACGTCCTGTCACTTCTTACCAGGTAATTATTTCTTTCTATAAAAAATGTTTTTATATAGAGCTAACCTTGTTTTAATAATATATAACAGTGGTGAACATTGCTGGGTAACCCTCTGTGGAAGCAGACCCATTTTTAGATTGTTGCTCCAGAGCAACATCATGCAACAAGGGTATACAATTAGGCCACTTAGGCCATGCCTAGGCCATACTTTAGCTGGATTGCTTTAGCTATAAATGTATCTGCCATCAGTCATAAGGCATATTTCATGTACTCTAACATAAATTTTACTGATTTTGCACAATTTTCAGACATAAATTTAAATTTTTAAATAAAAATTTCTTTCATTTTAGGAAGTATAGTATGGTGGTACACCGTGCGTATCCATCATGGTGTGAAACAAATAAAGGTATTTGAAATGGGACCTCAACAAACATCTTTCATTCATCAGAATAGATGACAAATATGTGGAACCAGATGACTGCACCAACATAAGCAGAGTTTGAAAAGATTTGCCAGAACAGTATGTACGTCAACTGAATCAACATAGCTACCGGATGCAAATAGCATAGGTATGCTTAGAAGTAATGCAGAAGATAATAGAACAAATGGAATGGAACAGGCAAGAAAGAGATGAAATCAAGAAATCATAATACAGTTGCATCATCCTGGAAAAATTAACATAATAACACTCCGGTCTGTGGGGGGTGGCATGTGCCAAACAAGATAAACAATAGAACAATAGAAGAGAACAATAAGAATGCAGTTCTGCATGCATGAGATCACATCGAGAACTGCCATACTGGATTTTACTGATCATTGTTTCACCCTCAAAAGATACAGGGGCATGTTTTCATTGATTTGGGCTCAAATAACATCCACATGACCCAAAAGTAATGCAAAATCCAAGGATAATCGTCGTCCCTGTAAGCTACCAAGGACAGGAAAAAGTCAAGATATGAAGCAGTACATGCCTTAGAAAATGCCTTAGATGTGAAAGAGCAATCTATTTTGCATTATTTGTGCAGCAAAACACATAATGCTATACAGAAAAAGGCACAGAATGGTGTCTGACCAGTAGCGTCAATGGTTTCATTCATAATAAACAAAAGCCTTCCTGGTGGCCAGTGGACTTTTCTATTAAAAATCTACAAGATTAGTAAAGAGCTACAATTTCAAGTTCCTACTGATTGAGGATATTAACATAATACCCATATAAGGGCATTTATCTGTCATTTTATTGATGTAACAGACGTGATTTGATCAAAAACATGGTATCGCAGCACCATGTATAATTTTGAAATTGTTAGGAAATGGTTGTAAATTTGCTTTATGAGATGAAAACCAACTGCCATTGATATGTTTTGTAAGTATTTTGCTTAAAAACAATGTAGAAATCTCAACTGAGATGAATACTTTTATTGCCTTATTATACCCTTGCCGCATGATGTTGCTCTGGAGCAACAATTCAGAAATGTATCAAAATGTAATTTTTTTTCAAGTTTTTTGTTCACTTGAGAAACTGGACCCAAAATACATTCAAATCTGCAAGAAAATAATTTTTCCCTTGAAAAACAAAAATTCATGTTCATTTACTCAACTTCAAATTCATTTACTCAACTCTCGTCATAAGTACGGGTTCAGATGCTGGTTAAGCTCTCTGAGTATGGGTAACGGACAAAAATCAAGTACTCAAGCCTTTTCATAATTACTGGTCAAGGACCTGATTTCTTAGAGATGCGGGTAAGCTCTCAGAGTACTGGTTAAGTACTCGAATCTGCTTTCCTTTGGCTGTCAGCTTCTAACACAATCTCACACTGCTTTCTTTATCTTTGCTTCTCTTTTCTTGTCTCCCCTACTGGTTCCTGATTCTCTCCGGTTTGGTTTTCCCTTAGCCCTCCTTCAGGTAGGGGTTAGTGCCAGTTTTTAGGCCTAGCAAAGTGGTAGCAGTTTTTGTCAGTGCTGGGCGGACACCCATTGGGTGTCCTTGGGCCGGAAATTCTTTCCCTGTTCCAGGCACTGACTATAAGGGCAGTTGATCCCTGTATCAGGCTAAGGGGCTGTAGCCAACAGGCTTAGCATGTGCTCGTTCGGCCCCTTGGAGGCTACTCGTTGTGGCTGATGCACTAACGCCCAACTTCCTGACATTCCATCACGAGTTGGAGGGGATTAAATGACAGATAAGGCACAGACTTGATCTGAGGTTAATCCACCCAAGAGGGACTGGGTTCGATTGTCATGCATTGCGGTCCTAGCAAGCAAGGCCATGGTGTGGGCGTAACCTCGTGAAGGAAGTATGTGTGAATTCTTTCAATCATGAAGTCTTCGCATGTAGCATGCTCAGATTAGCTTTGATTTGATTTCATCAATTTGAGCTATTTATTTAAACGCCCTTCCCACCCTCCCTCTGCGCTGTTTTCCTTCTTTTCTAATTTCTTCTTTTACTCCTCTTTCTCACCGCCTCCTTCCGCGGTGGGACAGGTGCGTTAGCCATTGTTAGCCACCGACCTTAAAATCACTGTCTTAGTCAGGCAGTTCATGGGTTTGCAGAGGCTAGAGTGCCGGGGGTATCCGTTTGAGCACAGGGGCCGGAAATTCTTTCCCTGTTCCAGGCACTGACTATAAGGGCAGTTGATCCCTGTATCAGGCTAAGGGGCTGTAGCCAACAGGCTTAGCATGTGCTCGTTCGGCCCCTTGGAGGCTACTCGTTGTGGCTGATGCACTAACGCCCAACTTCCTGACATTCCATCACGAGTTGGAGGGGATTAACATAAGATAGATATTTAGCAGAAGTAACAATTACAAAGCTGCTTTCAACATTTGCTTAGCCATCATTTTCCTCTTTGTCAGACATTTTGCTAACCCTGACCCAAATTTCTTACACACCGAAACCCATACGAATCACAATCGTCCTCAATAGCATGTTCAGTTTTATACAATTTCAAATTAGGTGGTTTAGCGCTGAATAATGTAAGATTGAACACATAATCTTAACTTGACGGTCATTACAAATCACGAAATGTTTGTCAAGTTTGCGCTTAAAATATGACAAAAATGCTATTTTCTCCCTCGTTTGCGATCTTGATACTTGTCATCCTCGTAATGGAATATCATCACCATGAATATTTCAGTCATAGCTCTTTTAAAAACTATACATCTAAAGCTTTGCCTCTGCAACACTGCATTCAAAAGCAGATGAATTTTCCTGTCATGTTTAAAACAAACATGACTCTTCAGGAGTCAAAGATGGATAAAATAGATATGACCGTGTTCGATATGACTGATGACAAAACATTGTAAGCAAAACTGGTTTAATTTTAGTCTGTGCTCACGTTTTATGCAGTTATAGCAGAGAAGAACTGGCTGTGCTTTACAGTGGATGCATGTATTGTACTTTTGTTTTTTTTTGCTCAGTGCAATACTTGCTGTAGTGATTGTTCCGTAAAAGCCAGGGCTGTAGAGTAAAAAATCGTGCAAAATGTGATGCAAACATGAAACTTGGCAACAATACATAGTTTGATGCGCTGAAAAAGAAATTATGTAAACCCCTCCCAAAAATGTCCCCTTATTCTATTTTTAGACGGAGGTACTTGGTACCATACCTATACAAGTGTTTCTATTATAACTATGCTGGGAATTGTGATATTGCAATAAAACTGGGCAAGAAAACACAGTTTCTACTAATTGTTGGGACACTTTTTTTCAAAATTTTCTCTCTCACCCACCTTACCCTCCTCGAGTCAATGTTGAGGAAATAGCAGCTCATCAGTTTTTCCAACATTGAATGGGGGAGGGGGTCAATTACTCTATCAGAATGGGATTTTGAAGGGAAAAATTGTTGATTTAGAGGTTTACTCGGTGAGATCAAGAATCTCATGTTGTGGATGGCAAAGTGTCCTCAATGTTTTTGGTGAAGATTGTCTGAGAAAGACCAGATACAGAAAAGCGTGCATATCTCGATAGCAGGTAAGCGTAGAGGATCCGAAACAGGTGTTCCAATAACACACGCAAGGGCTTTGTACCTTTTGGAGGCTTTGGGGAGTCAGGGCTAAAATTTTGAAAAATATGAGAAATGAATGAAAAGTAAGAAAATGATTGGAGAGCATAGTGTTTTTCGTTGTAACTTTCAAAAATGGTCGTATTGTTACAACTGCAACTGATGATTTACAGCGGATAAGTAGATAGTATCTTGGCACTTAAATCTAGTGCGAACATATTGAGGAAAGGGGCTTTTTCGAAAGATATCCTTCATTGCGGCACATCCAAAAACAGAAGGGAAAGCAAGATAGAGTTTAGATTACTTACAGCATGGCTAAAGGATGGAAAATATGACCTAGCAGCAAAGCTACCGATCAATTTCTGGTCTGTCAAACAGAGAAATAGCGAAAAAATGTGGATTTTCTAAATCAGCTGTCAAAATAATTTGTAATGAAAGGAGCTGTACAAAGCACCCATCTTGCTTAAGAGGTCCTCGGAGGAAAATAGATGATCATAGCAAACTTATTCTGTTCTGACCATTGCATTTCGTGAGAAAAGAAAGTGTGAATTTCACTGTTAATGAGCTGGTACGTAGAAGTGGATTAGGTCATGTTGCGAGTCTAAGAACACGCCAACGCCTGCTTTATGATAATGGATATTTGTTTCTTCAAACTTGTAAGAAAGGTCTGTTATGCAACAAGGACACCTCTGTAAAATTAGCGTAAGCCAGGAATATGACCTGCTATGATGTCAAATTTCGAACCAATAGCGTGGCCTTCTATTTGGATGGAGTCTTTTTGTCCACAAGCATAATCCAAAAGGAAAAGCATTTAAACCAAAAGCAGAGTTTGGAGAAAAAAGGAGGAGGGTCTTAGGATCACAGCAAAGGGATCGAAGGAACTTGCAGCTGGCAAGAGGGTTCATTTGATGGTCGCTATAGCCTATGGGAAGGTTGTCATACTATGTGAACCATATGAAAAAATGAACGGAGATATTTTGCGAGGTTTGTTAAGGAACGTTTTAATATTTGCTATGCGAAAGCAGGACCACAATTAGATGATAGTCGCATTTTCATTATGGACAATGATCCATCTGAGACAAGCAAATTCACCCTACGTAATGTCTGCGCAGTATTGTGAAGGATATGCAGTAATGTGGAGGGATTTTCGCAGTAATTTGGAGAGTGTTCAGTAATGTGGAGGGATATCATCAGTAAGGTGGAGGGATTTTTGCAGTAATGTGGAGGATGTTCAGTAATGTGGAGGGCTATCTTTCAGTAATGTGGAGGGTGCGCAGTAATGTGGAGGGCTATCTTTCAGTAATGTGGAGGGATATCATCAGTAATGTGGTGGTTACGGAGTAATGTGGAGGGCTATCTTGAAGTAATGTGGAGGGCTATCATCAGTAACGTGGAGGGCTATCTTTCAGTAACGTGGAGGATGTTCAGTAATGTGGAGGACTATCTTTCCATAATGTGGTGGCTGCGGAGTAATGTGGAGGGCTATCTTGAAGTAATGTGGAGGGCTATCATCAGTAACGTGGAGGGCTATCTTTCAGTAACGTGGAGGATGTTCAGTAATGTGGAGGACGATCTTTCCGTAATGTGGTGGCTGCGGAGTATTGTGGAGGGCTACCTTAAAGTAATGTGGAGGGCTATCTTGAAGTAATGTGGAGGGCCCGAGTAATCAAGACGCGCTCTCGTAGCGGTTGCCGCGAATTTTCGTTTTTTAAAAGATTCTCATTGACAAGAAATGCAAGTCGGAAGCCAAACCGTGCAAACCCAAAAATTTTAATTGACGTTATGAACAGAAAAGATTAATATTGCTATTTAGTTTGTGACCTTTATTTTTGATTAGTGTCAAATGATAACCCCAACCACATGAATGAACTACACTCTTTTTTTTATAAGAATATTGTTTATAAGAATATTGAGGCTTAGAATCATCCTATTTTTAAAAATATTGTAAGAATATGCTCAGCCTCAGCTCGCATTATTTGTTCTCATTTTTCAGAAGTTGCCTGTTTTGCAATTTTAAAACGAAACTTCATTATTGTTAAACAACATTCTTATGGTTATAATGTTTTCTTCTTCGAATTTATATTCATATATTAGATAATTCATATCATATGTTAGATATATTTTATTCATGTTTTGTTAATATATAGGCATTAGACATTTTACGCAAATGAACCAAAACTGTGATTCTTACACATATATGATGAAATATTAAAGCAGTGTGAAGGTTCTCATGGCTAAAAAACACACGGTTTAGCTTCCGAATTGCATTTCTTGTCAATGAGAATCGTTTAAAAAAGAAAATTCTCGGCAACCACTACGACAGCGCTTCTTGATTACTCGGGCCCTCCACATTACTTCAAGATAGCCCTCCACATTACTCCGCAACCACCACATTACTGATGATATCCCTCCACATCACTGATGATAGCCCTCCACATTACTTTTAGATAGCCCTCCACAATACTCCGCAGCAACCACATTACAGAAAGATAGTCCTCCACATTACTGAACATCCTCCACGTTACTGAAAGATAGCCCTCCACGTTACTGATGATAGCAGTAGTATATAGTAGTGAGGGATAAGAGGGGGGTATAGCCCATATCGAGGCTAGAATATGGATGACGTAATGTGAGAGCACGAGACCGAGGCAAGGAATGTGTGGGAAATGAACAATGGGAAAGAATGTTGGGCAGAAAAGACAATTGTAGACGACAAAAGTCAAGTTTGGGCAGGAAAGACAATAGTGGGTTGCAAAGTAAATTTGAGCAGGAAAGACAATAGTGGGTTGCAAAAGTAAATTTTGAGCAGGAAAGACAATAGTGGGTTGCAAAAGTAAATTTTGGGCAGAAATAACAATGGTGGGTTGCAAAGTAAATTTTGAGCCGAAATAACAATGGTGGGTTGCAAAAGTAAATTTTGAGCAGAAATAACTATGGTGGGTTGCAAAAGTAAATTTTGAGCAAAAAAGACAATTGTGGGTTAAAAAGACAAAGGCACGAATGTTTGGTTGGAAGCATAAAAAGCCTTGTGTTCTGAAATTATTTCGACATTGTGAATCTCGTTGTGATAATAGCAACATTCACCGTCAACTATTATGCCCATGCTGCAGAAAATTGAATCTAGTCTACAAAGTAGACATTGTAATTTTGCAGCAAGTGAAAATGATAACAGGCTTAAAAGAATCTCTCGAAGAACAACACAATGATACCATTAAATTAGGTAAACTTTATGAATTTTTACGGAAAAGGAAAAATTTTTACAAAAACAAAACAAAATTTTAAAGGAAGAATTAGAGTATGAAAAGTTGAAATCAAAATTACTTTTGCGAACCAAGGATACTTTCATATTTCACAATGCATCATTGAACGAAAATCTCCGTTCGTCTTACAACAAAATAGACGAGATGCTTAAGAAATATACGGAAAAGAATAAAACGATGTTCCTGAAATTGTTAAAAATGGACTTTCAGAGATTCTGCTTTGTCAGCAATATTTGAAAAAGTGCAATGTTCTAATGACAGATTTAGAGTCTGAGTTGGATAATTTTTGTCAAGATCGTACTGTTTCAGAGAGCTGTGAAAGTAAAATGCAATCGTTTATCAATGAAAATAATGGTATCATGCGAGAAATAGGAGCGAGTTTGAATGAAACTTTAAAAGATTGTGAAGACTTGATGAAAAGTGATGTTGCATTACGTGAAAGGTTCAATGATGTTAGCAGTGGACTTCAACACGCTGCTTCACATTTGTACATGTCATTCATGCATACTCGAAATTCACTGTATGATGCAGATTCATATTCTGATTATGATAAAACTGAAATTAGACTTTTTTCAGAAAGTAATGCTTACAAAGCTTTGAAGGTTAACTGCAGCAATCGCAAGAGGCGACTGGTGGATATTGACACTGATGAAATTGAACACGTCAGCCTATGTTGTGAGATACCTATCAAACAAATGATCACAATGAACGATCGTGAAGGCAAAGGCAATATTGTCGAGTTTTACAACTGTTCAAAGATAAAGAAAGACGAAGAAGAACATAAACACGCGGTGAACGTTTTTGACTTAATTCATAACATGAAAAAAGAATTTAAAACGAACTATTATGATTATGAAAAAATTGATGATGTTATCAATAAACTTGATTATCTGTGTAAGGAAGATGATTTCTTTTTAAAAAAGCGTTATGCACTAAAAACAACAAAAGCTTGTCAAACAGTTAACGTAAAAGAAACATCTAATGAAAAAGAAACATCTAGTGAACGAGTTGATTCTTCAGTTCAAACATATCTGTTTTAGTAGTAATTGTAGTATTTTGTATGTAATTGATTATTTACTGATGCTAGAAAGTTAATGGAAAAAGTTTTTGAAAATTTATTGTCTTTTCCTGCAAAGCATTGATTGCAATTTACAATAATTTGACGCAGCTCTTTGATCTTCGTCTTCAGTACACAGTTTGTTTAATTTTTGACATGATACACTGTCTAGTTTCCTTTTTATTCCATTATGATGATTATTATTTTGGTGATGATGACTATGATCATTACTATTATAATTTTGATCATGATGATTATGATGACAAAGTATTTCATACAAGGTGCAGTCAACCCAGAATTGTGTTTTTGCGCATTTTTGCTTCAAGCTTGAGCACGACCAGTTCTTTTTGGAAAAAATATGTTTGATAATTCTTTCTGAATCAATGTCACCATATTCGTCTACGAATAGTGAATCGTGAATATGAAACTTGTCCTCATTTATATCGTAACTATCTGAAGAATAGTCATCCTTATCACCCCGGCCATCGTCATCTCGGTCATTTTGATTCATTTCATTTCTGCTAGTGAAATCTATATTAAAAACATCTTTTGCCTCTTTTAAGAACTTGTCTTTGAAATTAGAAGTATAGGAATGAAATAAAACCATTATAACTTGATCCATGAATTCCCCCAGTGCAGCTTCAAGCCATCTCATTTCAGGTCGATCATAGTTGACATATGCCCCGGTAAAATATTTCCTATCGTCTGTATGCACATACAGAATGATTTGCTTTCCTATGCATACTTTATTCCAATACCATTTGACATTCAGAATCTCATTGAAGCTCCCCTGCTTAAGAATAATTGGAGCAATTAAATAGGCAGTTTTTGCGTCAGGCACCCAAACTTCGAAAAGATGAACCTTTCTGTTTTCTGTTTTTCCACCAGCAGCCTTTGCTTCATTGGCACTTATAATATCTACATAGCTATCAGAGTTTTCCAAGATTACGTTTGCTCTTGTTCCACAAAGAGTAACAACGGTGACGACGAGCACAGTGCAGTAGAAATACAACGAAAACAACCTGAAATTCATTTCAATTCTATTATCATAATGATTTCAGTTAAAAGTCCAAAGCTGCTTCTATAAATTCTTCTCACAGTCAAATTCTAAGAAATGAATGCTCAAACAGTTAGAAATGTACTTCTAATGTATCATTTTAAAACAAATTATAATTTACAACTGAATTATACAATTCTACATAACTTATAATAAATACGCGAAATATTACAGACAAATAGAAAACTTTTACATCTGTTAAACACCAGCTGACTTGGACCAGTGGTCTAAAACTCGTAAACTGATATTAATAATAACTAAAACCATTTCGGAGTTCACTGGTTCGAGTCACAAAGCTGGTACAATTTCTGTTTTTTCTTAAAATATTAAGTAAGAAATTAAGAACTTAATTTTGAATTTATTAATAATCGTACGATTTGTAACAATCACACTGAGCATTCCCATCCCATTCGTTAAAACACTGTGGGCACATGTCATAGCCTCTGAAAGTTCCATTGGGATAAAAAGGCCAATCCGGATATAAACCTGGTAGAAATTTATACAATTCCTTTCTACATAAAGAATCTAAAATGTCTCCTTCAATCTTAAACCAAACTTCTTTTACAGCTTTGTTTCTGTACAGCATTATTTCAGACACGGGATAAATATGCTCGAATTGAGGGATATTATCAGCAAGAGCTTCTAATAAAAAGTCAAAATGAAGCTCTAGGAAATGTTCATTATCTGCTTGCAGCACCGCCTTTTCTTCTGTTTTACTATGAAAATATGTTTTTGTCATGAAAATGAAACTTTCTGTAAAAGTAATTGCGTATACGTCTGTCATTTTTCAATAGCATTCTTGATGTTTCCTTGTCTGTTTTGTTTGAAACAGAAAAGAGTTTTTATTCAACCAAAAGCTATAGCCATTCATGCTTGGAAATCTGCATCTACAAATATAGTAGAGAAATAGAATTGAATATTCTCCGCATACATTGCTGACATCTGATTGAAGTTGAAATGGAAAGTAGAAATGTGTTGTTGTCGTATCGTTGAGTTCTTTTATCTCCTTGGCTACTTTTAAGTTTTTATTTGTAAAGTGTTGAGTAGAAAGCAGCTCTTTCAAATCGGTTTGTCTATTAATCTGACGAAAATAGGAAAATACAAGCATTTCATCTGCAAACTATTTGAAGTTCTTGTTTGGCTGTCGTCCATAGGAATCGAAAAAATACAACTTGTGATTATGATCGAAATAGACACCTTGCCAATGTAAGCCGCCGTTTTTGTGAGTACCAGTATTGAGAATGTAGCAGAAAGGAAAGTCGGTAATATCTCTTATACTAATTTCGTAGTGGTCATGGTAACTGTTTTGTGACAGCAAACTTTTCGAGATGTTACATGGTACACTTCTCAAGTCTGCACCCCTTTCTGGCACCCATGGGGTAGTTTTCTCAACCGTTGCCTTTTCTCTCATATCTGTATCTTCTGCTGGGGTAAGTGGGAAAAACCCCTCTTTTGTCACAAGGCATTGAAATCTTTTGTCTAAACTTCAGACATAGATTACTACTGAGTTATTTAATGTCATATACTTCTTCTTTATTTCATAATGACTACGAGTAACTAACTGCCCGGATATATGTACTAATTTTCATTTATACTTACGTAATTCACTGAAAAATAGTATGTTTTTTTGAGTCTTTAAGGTTTCTAAAATGGATGTTTACATGAATGCTAAGTGAACCGGCTTTAAATCGCTGTGTGAGAATGATTTTCTTCCTTTGAATAAGAATGAAAGGAACATAACTTATAATAAATACGCGAAATATTACAGACAAATAGAAAACTTTTACATCTGTTAAACACCAGCTGACTTGGACCAGTAGTCTAAAACTCGTAAACTGATATTAATAATAACTAAAACCATTTCGGAGTTCACTGGTTCGAGTCACAAAGCTGGTACAATTTCTGTTTTTTCTTAAAATATTAAGTAAGAAATTAAGAACTTAATTTTGAAATTATTAATAATTGTACGATTTGTAACAATCACACTGAGCATTCCCGTCCCATTCGTTAAAACACTGTGGGCACATGTCATAGCCTCTGAAAGTTCCATTGGGATAAAAAGGCCAATCCGGATATAAACCTGGTAGAAATTTATACAATTCCTTTCTACATAAAGAATCTAAAATGTCTCCTTCAATTTTAAACCAAACTTCTTTTACAGCTTTGTTTCTGTACAGCATTATTTCAGACACGGGATAAATATGCTCGAATTGAGGGATATTATCAGCAAGAGCTTCTAATAAAAAGTCAAAATGAAGCTCTAGAAAATGTTCATTATCTGCTTGCAGCACCGCCTTTTCTTCTGTTTTACTATGAAAATATGTTTTTGTCATGAAAATGAAACTTTCTGTAAAAGTAATTGTGTATACGTCTGTCATTTTTCAATAGCAATTCTTGATGTTTCCTTGTCTGTTTTGTTTGAAACAGAAAAAAGTTTTTATTCAACCAAAAGCTATAGCCATTCATGCTTGGAAATCTGCATCTACAAATATAGTAGAGAAATAGAATTGAATATTCTCCGCATACATTGCTGACATCTGATTGAAGTTGAAATGGAAAGTAGAAATGTGTTGTTGTCGTATCGTTGAGTTCTTTTATCTCCTTGGCTACTTTTAAGTTTTTATTTGTAAAGTGTTGAGTAGAAAGCAGCTCTTTCAAATCGGTTTGTCTATTAATCTGACGAAAATAGGAAAATACAACCATTTCATCTGCAAACTATTTGAAGTTCCTGTTTGGCTGTCGTCCATAGGAATCGAAAAAATACGACTTGTGATTATGATCGAAATAGACACCTTGCCAATGTAAGCCGCCGTTTTTGTGAGTACCAGTATTGAGAATGTAGCAGAAAGGAAAGTCGGTAATATCTCTTATACTAATTTCGTAGTGGTCATGGTAACTGTTTTGTGACAGCAAACTTTTCGAGATGTTACATGGTACGCTTCTCAAGTCTGCACCCCTCTCTGGCACCCATGGGGTAGTTTTGTCAACCGTTGCCTTTTCTCTCATATCTGTATCTTCTGCTGGGGTAAGTGGGAAAAACCCCTCTTTTGTCACAAGGCATTGAAATCTTTTGTCTAAACTTCAGACATAGATTACTGAGTTATTTAATGTCATATACTTCTTCTTTATTTCATAATGACTACGAGTAACTAACTGCCCGGATATATGTACTAATTTTCATTTATACTTACGTAATTCACTGAAAAATAGTATGTTTTTTGAGTCTTTAAGGTTTCTAAAATGGATGTTTACATGAATGCTAAGTGAACCGGCTTTAAATCGCTGTGTGAGAATGATTTTCTTCCTTTGAATCAGAATGAAAGGCCATTACCTATTTTCAAAAGGGTATTGAGAGGTGCGTTCAATTCATGGCAACAAAACCTGTTCTCAAAA
Source organism: Chrysaora quinquecirrha (assembly GCA_014526335.1). NCBI lineage: Eukaryota > Metazoa > Cnidaria > Scyphozoa > Semaeostomeae > Pelagiidae > Chrysaora > Chrysaora quinquecirrha. Next base: position 550,649 of record JACTAT010000062.1, on the reverse strand, counting down.
GGTTATTGAAAAGTGCATTTGAAAGCTAACAAAAGCCTTTCCGAATGCAACCACAAAGTCTAAGCTGGCTTGCGATAACAGTATCTGACTATGCAGTATGAAGTATGAAACAGGACAGAGGAAGTTTAACTACCAAAAGACTAAGAAACAGCATCCTCAATTAACCCGAGTTCCTGACTTCAAATCTCCACGATCAGAATGAGATTTGAATTCAATCGATCAGACGGAGATTTGAGTTCAATCGATTTTATTGCAACATATTTCTTCTCTATCATGGATCTAATCAAGGGAAGGAATTAAGGACGGCCAGGACGCTAAATTTCCTGCGGAACAAAAGAAACTGCACCAACAAACTGGGCTTAAAAAAGCAAAGAACATCACTGCAGAACATGAACAATAACAAGCCTGAGGAACAGCACCAAGGAACGGGACTGAAGACCATCAATAATTTCAGGATTAAGGAACATGAACAACAACAAGACTGAGGAACAGGACCAAGGAACGGGACTAAGGATTAAGGACTAAGGAACATGAACAATAGCAAGACTGAGGAACAGGGCCAAGGAACAGGACTAAAGACCATGACTAATTTCAGGGCTAAGGAACATGCACAATAACAAGACTGAGGAACAGGGGCTAGGAATGGGACGAATATCTCATTCTAAACAATAACATGACTGAGGATGAGACCAAGGAACAGGGCTCAAGATCTGGAAAAATTACATGACTGATGAGCAGGACTCACAAACGGGATTTCAGGGCATGAATAATTTCAGGACTAAACAACATGAACAATAACATGGAAACAGGAACAGGACTAAAGACCATGACTAATTACAGGACTAAGGAACAACAAGGCTGAGGAACAGAACCCAGGAACAGGACTGAATGCAGAGAATAATTTCAGGACTAAAGAAAATGAACAATAGCAAAATTAAAGGAACACGACCAAGGAACAGGACTGCGGACTATACTTATTTCAGGACTAAGGCATTTGAACAATAACAGCACTGAGCAACAAGATTAAGGAAGAACAAGGAACATGAACAATAACAAGACTGAAGAACAGGACCAAGGGGACTGAAAACCATCAATAATGTCAGGACTACAGAACACACTATAGAGAAAAAGGTCTGCTGTACACTCACTAATTTGAAACTTAAGAACATCATGATGGACTAAGAACCTTGGAAAGGAACAAAGGAACAGGACCTTGAGTAGCACCTGGAAATAGGTCCCTAAGCTAGGCCCAAGGACAAAGACTCAAGACCAGAAAAAAATGCAAGGACAGGAGTATGGAAAGGGAACATGGAATGACTTTTCTCAAAAACTTGAATACGTAGTCCTTGAAAGGCGGAGGTCCTTGAGGCAGAGGTGCTTGCAAGGCGGTGGTCAGAGACGGGCATGGGCTAGTCTCTTTCTAATAGTGTTACAATCAAAAATTGACGAAAACTTTCAATGCTATTTAGGATTCTTATAGCATCATCTTCCGTAACACACCCACCATAGATCAAGTTTAAATAATGACGATCTTGACTTATACAGTCTGCGATTTGTTGATTATCCATAACAATTTTCAACAATGATACAGCTATTATTTAAGTTGTCACACAATGACTAAGAACAATTTTCCTCAAAAATTCCTATTATAGTTTACACGGAAAATTATAAAACAATAAACTGAAAATTTGTTTTTATAGATAGGCGGGAGCTGAATATGCAGTCTAAGATCGGCCTTTCTTTGATCTTCTGCAAGGGAATTGTTTCTCTGAAGGGCTGAGAATGTGATAGTATCAGCGTACAACGTGTATCCGCATTCTTTAGCCTCGCTTTCGTCATTAATCAGAAAATCATTTCTCGTAATCAAAGGATCGACCAAATCAGGATTGATCGTATCACGAATCATATCGTAGGCTTCAGAATTTCTCTTCTTCTCATGTCTCCATATGGAAGATCCATTGACCAAATAACGCCATTCGGTATCAAGAGGAAGCTTGTACATTATGTAAGGATTCAGTTTAATGTTTCCAAGTTTTGCACGTCTGTCTACCAGTGTCATGCATATTTTGTCGGGCAGTTTGTCGTTTGAAATTGTTTGATCATAAGTGTTGGCGCCTTGCATTGGCGTAAAATTGTCAATCATATTAACAAAAAGGTAAGTGTCAGGAGCTGAGTCGGTAAATGTTTCGACATAGCGAGCCATCAAATCTTTTGCAAGTTCCAATGAGCAGATCTCAAGTTTAAAGTCTAACATTCGAATACTACATGCTGCAGCCTTTTCTTCCAGGTCGGTGATGGTTTGATTATTTTCTCCCGTCAGCAAATAGTAGGAATTCGGATGACGCTCAAATGTAATGTCGATCAGGTTCGCTTGGTTTATTGGAGTTTGTTGTCTTGTTATACGACAATTGATTTGGAATTTACGGTGGCCCATACAGGTCAAATACATTTCAATTTCAGAAAACACATTTCAATTTCACAAAACACATTTCAATTTCACAAAACACATTTCAATTTCACAAAACACATTTCAATTTCACAAAACACATTTCAATTTCACAAAACACATTTTAATTTCACAAAACACATTTCAATTTCATAAAACACATTTCAATTTCATGAAACACATTTCAATTTCATAAAACACATTTAAATTTCTCAAAACACATTTCAATTTCATAAAACACATTTCAATTTCATGAAACACATTTCAATTTCACAAAACAAAATTCAGTTCTTGAAAACACGCCACTTAGTCTGTTTGGTCATTTAGCCAATTTAGTCAGTTGAATTTAATTGTATGATGGCGCAAGGGAGGAAAGTTGGTGAAACACGTTCTTGCTTGTGATATAGTCTAGCACAGGTATAGAACAATGTTTTGCCCGAATTGTGGCAAGGCTGTGAGCCACAAAATTACTGTGGAAAATGTGGGTTCAAGCTCCCCCTCGATCATGGAGAAAGCAAAGATTTTGAGAAGGTATGTGAGGGGCTTGGCTTACTTTTTAGGCCTTCTTTTTTTTTACTTTAGTATCTCCCCGACTACATACCTTTACCTATAAACTTACACTCTTCTAGATATATGAATATGTTTTGATTGTTTTTTCAAGATATGTCAACTGGTGTATTCTAAATTCTAGAAACTTGTACCTAAATTTTTTACTGACCGTGAAGCTTATTTCATCATTCTAATTATGGACATTTTGTTAAACTGTTATTAGGAGTGTATGACATGTGAGTTAAAACTTCTTCATAGGAACCAGGCCCATCAAGTCTGGCAAGGAAAGATCCTCCTAAAGCACTCTCATATACAGAGTACAAGAAGAAGATGGAAACTCAACGTGCAACTTTCTACAGACCCAACTCAAAGAAGATCAAAATTCAGCAAGAAGAGGAAGTAACAGTTAATATTGGTATCACAAAATTGACTGAAAATGGCCAATTAAAGCCAGTTAAAAAAACCATAAATTCTGAAAGTTTACTGCAAATAGCCGTAAAGAAGCATCAAGCACATAATCAGATTGGTGCAGGCACTTTTAATTTACTCTACCCAAACAACATAGAAGAAAAGACGCTTGTAAAAAAGAAGAACCATTTAACCTTGAGAAATACAAATTGGAGATTGGTAGGCCATACAATAGAATAAATTTTTACCTTGTGCATAGCCTTGACTTCATAAAGTTCCAGTGTTTAGATGAATCTATGTCAGAGGCTGAATGCTGTTCATCAGATGATAATGAAGATATGGCAGGAGCTAAACAAGAAAATGAAAACCTGACAGATCTTCAACAACAGGCGTGCTCTCTTCAGCCCGATGATTTCATGCATGTACCTCAAATATCACAGTTTTCTTTGCCCAGCACAGCAACAGCTACAGCATCAGTGTCATCAGCAAATTAGCTCACTGACAGAGTGCTTGCCATTTTTCCTAGCATGTCAGCAGATGCAGCCACTTCTGCATTAGAAAAATCATCAAATGACATCACCATATGTGTAGACAAAATTATCAGAGAGCAAGAAATCTCACCAGTGATGTCATATGCAAATTTTCACCAAGTGATGATGATGACATCAGCACAATTAGCATTCAGACATCCGTACCACAGGCTCAAAAAAAGTCTGATGAAAGTTTTGCTGAAACCCTCTTGGCAGCTGCAAAAAGACACATTTCTAAGGAGAATTTTGCCAGAATTAAGGTCAGGAGAAGTATGATTTGGTATGATGCAAAGATGAAACTCAGAAGATTTGATGCTGATCAATGCTGGAATAAATTGCTCAAGGTTCAGTTTGTGGGTGAAGCAGCAGTAGATGAAGGTGGGCCGAGGCGGGAATTTGCTGCTTTAGTACATAAATCTGTTCAAACATCGATGCTATTTACTGGCAATATGGGTCAGAGGTGCTTTTCCAACAATTTCACTGCCCTGCAACAAGAAGAGTACAAATTATATGGCAAGTTTTTTGCATGGACTATACTGCAAGGATGTCATCCTCCAACTTTCTTTGCTCCACCAGTTGTTGACTTTATTCTCTATGGTAGCCTTGACAAGGTAGAGAACAAACCTGAATTTGTTACGGAGCCAAATATTGTTAATCTGTTGACGCGTTTTGATGGCTTAAATGATGCAAAGGCCTTTGCAGATGCTTTTGAGGAAAACATGGACATCTGCTTTGATGCAGGCTTTACCAAAACGAAAGTAACACTGCATGATAAAGAGAGTCTTCTTAAATGTTTGATTCTGAAGTCTACAGTTGGCAATTCCATGATGGCGTTAAGTCAATTTCTTGACGGTCTGTATTTGCATGGTTTCTTGCATATTGTAAGAAGACATGGGGATGAAGCACGCTCACTATTTCAGGAATCCAGCTGCAGGCAATTAACCGCTGAGATACTGGATGACCTGTTCACGCCAAGGTATTCAGAAATTGGTTCAAATCGTCGTGTAAAAGAAGAGTCTATCATGATGAACTATACTCACTTCTTGGAAGATGTTGAAGCCGGTGAGACACAAACAACTGTCTTGTGCCCTGTAACCGATGAGTTATCAAGTATGACACTGAAATTAGCTGATGTATTGCAGTTTCTAACTGGCTCACCAAGCATCCCTGTGTTTGGATTTGAGGCAAATGCTTCAGTCACATTTCAACATGCTGACATTTCTCGTAAGCTCCATGTGTCAACATGTTCACTGGAGCTTTGCTTTCCAGTGAATGATGTTTTGCTTCAATATTCATCGTTCAAGAAGGACTTTGTTGAATGTATAATTTCCTCCCAAGGATTTGGCCTTGTTTAGTTCAGATGACAAAAATAAGGATTGCTTGTTTATGTTAATGTTTTTATGTGCAATTTGTTGCCCGAGAGAAACTGTTTGATTATTTGGAGAGTTCGTTATTTATCACGTTTTGTTAATGAAAAGATAGTTCAGTTTTTTTTTACAGAAAGATTTGAAATGTACCCACGCTTATGAATTGAGCTCTCAAATGTAGTTATTTCAACTGATGCTTGCATTTTAACTATCTTCTGTCTACATAACCAGATGGTAGAGGCAAGCTAGCTATACTGCAGGATATCTATCCTCCTGTTTAATAAGTCTGAAAGGAAAAAATGCCTTTGTTACATTAAAGTTATAGAACATCAGGTCTATTTTTACTGCGAAGGTTGAAAAAAGATTAAAAACATTCGCATACAACTGAATGGAGTTGATTTCCTGCAATAGTAATAAGCTTAATGTACAATTGTAAAGCTTCGTTCCACGAATCAGGCATTGAAAATCCTTCTTCTTCAATTATGTATTGGAAATAATTATGATATTCGTTGTCTTCATTTGTCTCTGTAATTCTAATGCAGTGCTCTTCGAAGGCATCAATCTCAGCCGTAGACATCTCTACCAGTTGGTCTGTGTGGCCTTGTTTCCCTGGGAGATAGTTTCTCAGGGCATCTGGTTTCCCAGGAATTGTATCAAATTGCGATTTGCGAATATAGTGGGTAATCCAATGAACGCGGACAAAACTGAGATCATTTCTAACGAAACTGGATAGGCAAAACCATAAGCACTCCTTGTGCGATTCATTGCCCGAGAGAAATAAACCTTTTTGAACAAGATCATAGAAAACATTAATCCACCAAGATGAGTGATTACGCCTATAGAAAGACCACCAAGCCTTGATGCGCTGATTTCTCTTTGACTCAACAAATCGATGCGACTTTTCCCCACTTCATACCCCCTGAGTAAAGATACAACTTTTGCAAAAGTTTCATTCTTGTTTTCAAGAATTATTTACAGCAATCCTGTGGAATAAATTTCTTACACACCGAAACCCATACGAATCACAATCTTCCTGAATAGCATGTTCAGTTTTATACAATTTCAAATTAGGTGGTTTAGCGCTGAATAATGTAAGATTGAACGCAGAATCTTAACTTGACGGTCATTACAAATCACAAAATGTTTGTCAAGTTTGCACTTAAAATATGACAAAAATGCAATTTTCTCCCTCGTTTGCGATCTTGATACTTGTCATCCTCGTAATGGAATATCATCACCGTGAATATTTCAGTCATAGCTCTTTTAAAAACTATACATCTAAAGCTTTGCCTCTGCAACACTGCTTTTAAAAGCAGATGAATTTTCCTGTCATGTTTAAAACAAACATGCCTTTCTGTTGTTGTGTTTCCTGATTGTTGTTCCTGCATAAATGAGGTTATATCCAAAACGTTATCAAGAAGACAAATAATTATGTTTTTTAGAAAGAGGTAATGGAATTCCTCGAGAAAATCCAAGGAAGAAATGGTTGCCACCATCACCACCATCAACACAACCACAGACACTAGATGAGGATAATCTTAAAGCAAGGTTGGCAGCTTGGAAAAAAAAAACAAGAAGAAAACTTTGAACGAACAATGGACAGGCATAAATGGGAAACATTAAATGGATTTTAAATAGATTGATCGTTTTCCTTTAATTCTTTACATTTTCTGCTGTAATGAAATCTTATACATTATCTACCATTGATTTTTGCATAATGGATATGTTCTTTGAATGCAAGGAACTGTGTGTGTGCTTTCTTCATGTTTGTGTGTTTCCTTTCTGGATTACAGAACAGGTTGCTAAGCAAAAATAGAAAATGATTGATAATGAAACAGGGTAAGGTAAGCTAGCTATATCAAAGCTTAAAGTCAAAATGAAAAATTGTCAAAATATTTTAGATACCTAGACACATGTATAGGTAAGAAGTAGAAGTTATCTTTCCACCTATTAGGAAGATATATAGACAGAGATAGCTTGCTTTTCATACAGTGCCATATTTTTCATAGAAAATTAGATAAGATTTTCTTACGGTCAATTGATCATTTCCATAAGATAGATATTTCGCAGAAGTAACAATTACAAAGCTGCTTTCAACATTTGCTTAGCCATCATTTTCCTCTTTGTCAGACATTTTGCTAACCCTGACCCAAATTTTTTACACACCGAAACCCATACGAATCACAATCGTCCTGAATAGCATGTTCAGTTTTACACAATTTCAAATTAGGTGGTTTAGCGCTGAATAATGTAAGATTGAACACAGAATCTTAACTTGACGGTCATTACAAATCACGAAATGTTTGTCAAGTTTGCGCTTAAAATATGACAAAAATGCAATTTTCTCCCTCGTTTGCGATCTTGATACTTGTCATCCTCGTAATGGAATATCATCACCATGAATATTTCAGTCATAGCTCTTTTAAAAACTATACATCTAAAGCTTTGCCTCTGCAACACTGCATTCAAAAGCAGATGAATTTTCCTGTCATGTTTAAAACAAACATGACTCTTCAGGAGTCGAAGATGGATAAAATAGATATGACCGTGTTCGATATGACTGATGACAAAACATTGTAAGCAAAACTGGTTTAATTTTAGTCTGTGCTCACGTTTTATGCAGTTATACCAGAGAAGAACTGGCTGTGCTTTACAGTGGATGCATGTATTGTACTTTTGTTTTTTTTTGCTCAGTGTAATACTTGCTGTAGTGATTGTTCCGTAAAAGCCAGGGCTGTAGAGTAAAAAATCGTGCAAAATGTGATGCAAACATGAAACTTGGCAACAATACATAGTTTGATGCGCTGAAAAAGAAATTATGTAAACCCCTCCCAAAAATGTCCCCTTATTCTATTTTTAGACGGGGGTACTTGGTACCATACCTATACAAGTGTTTCTATTATAACTATGCTGGGAATTGTGATATTGCAATAAAACTGGGCATGAAAACACAGTTTCTACAAGGGTTTCTATTATAACTACAATCCTTGTCAAAATTGTTGGGACACTTTTTTTCAAAATTTTCTCTCTCACCCACCTTACCCTCCTCGAGTCAATGTTGAGGAAATAGCAGCTCATCAGTTTTTCCAACATTGAATGGGGGAGGGGGTCAATTACTCTATCAGAATGGGATTTTGAAGGGAAAAATTGTTGATTTAAAGGTTTACTCGGTGAGATCAAGAATCTCATGTTGTGGATGGCAAAGTGTCCTCAATGTTTTTGGTGAAGATTGTCTGAGAAAGACCAGATACAGAAAAGCCTGCATATCTCGATAGCAGGTAAGCGTAGAGGATCCGAAACAGGTGTTCCAATAACACACGCAAGGGCTTTGTACCTTTTGGAGGCTTTGGGGAGTCAGGGCTAAAATTTTGAAAAATATAAGAAATGAATGAAAAGTAAGAAAATGATTGGAGAGCATAGTGTTTTTCGTTGTAACTTTCAAAAATGGTCGTATTGTTACAACTGCAACTGATGATTTACAGCGGATATGTAGATAGTATCTTGGCACTTAAATCTAGTGCAAACATATTGAGGAAAGGGGCTTTTTCGAAAGATATCCTTCATTGCGGCACATCCAAAAACAGAAGGGAAAGCAAGATAGAGTTTAGATTACTTACAGCATGGCTAAAGGATGGAAAATATCACCTAGCAGCAAAGCTACCGATCAATTTCTGGTCTGTCAAACAGAGAAATAGCGAAAAAATGTGGATTTTCTAAATCAGCTGTCAAAATAATTTGTAATGAAAGGAGCCGTAAAAAGCACCCATCTTGCTTAAGAGGTCCTCGGAGGAAAATAGATGATCATAGCAAACTTATTCTGTTCTGACCATTGCATTTCGTGAGAAAAGAAAGTGTGAATTTCACTGTTAATGAGCTGGTACGTAGAAGTGGATTAGGTCATGTTGCGAGTCTAAGAACACGCCAACGCCTGCTTTATGATAATGGATATTTGTTTCTTCAAACTTGTAAGAAAGGTCTGTTATGCAACAAGGACACCTCTGTAAAATTAGCGTAAGCCAGGAATATGACCTGCTATGATGTCAAATTTCGAACCAATAGCGTGGCCTTCTATTTGGATGGAGTCTTTTTGCCCACAAGCATAATCCAAAAGGAAAAGCATTTCAACCAAAAGCAGAGTTTGGAGAAAAAAGGAGGAGGGTCTTATGTGGAGGGCTATCTTGAAGTAATGTGGAGGGCCCGAGTAATCAAGACGCGCTCTCGTAGCGGTTGCCGCGAATTTTCGTTTTTTAAACGATTCTCATTGACAAGAAATGCAAGTCGGAAGCCAAACCGTGCAAACCCAAAAATTTTAATTGACGTTATGAACAGAAAAGATTAATATTGCAATTTAGTTTGTGACCTTTATTTTTGATTAGTGTCAAATGATAACCCCAACCACATGAATGAACTACACTCTTTTTTTTATAAGAATATTGTTTATAAGAATATTGAGGCTTAGAATCATCCTATTTTTAAAAATATTGTAAGAATATGCTCAGCCTTAGCTCGCATTATTTGTTCTCATTTTTCAGAAGTTGCCTGTTTTGCAATTTTAAAACGAAACTTCATTATTGTTAAACAACATTCTTATGGTTATAATGTTTTCTTCTTCGAATTTATATTCATATATTAGATAATTCATATTATATGTTAGATATATTTTATTCATGTTTTGTTAATATATAGGCATTAGACATTTTACGCAAATGAACCAAAACTGTGATTCTTACACATATATGATGAAATATTAAAGCAGTGTGAAGGTTCTCATGGCTAAAAAACACACGGTTTAGCTTCCGAATTGCATTTCTTGTCAATGAGAATCGTTTAAAAAAGAAAATTCTCGGCAACCACTACGACAGCGCTTCTTGATTACTCGGGCCCTCCACATTACTTCAAGATAGCCCTCCACATTACTCCGCAACCACCACATTACTGATGATATCCCTCCACATCACTGATGATAGCCCTCCACATTACTTTTAGATAGCCCTCCACAATACTCCGCAGCAACCACATTACGGAAAGATAGTCCTCCACATTACTGAACATCCTCCATGTTACTGAACGATAGCCCTCCACGTTACTGATGATAGCAGTAGTATATAGTAGTGAGGGATAAGAGGGGGGTATAGCCCATATCGAGGCTAGAATATGGATGACGTAATGTGAGAGCACGAGACCGAGGCAAGGAATGTGTGGGAAATGAACAATGGGAAAGAATGTTGGGCAGAAAAGACAATTGTAGACGACAAAAGTCAAGTTTGGGCAGGAAAGACAATAGTGGGTTGCAAAGTAAATTTGAGCAGGAAAGACAATAGAGGGTTGCAAAAGTAAATTTTGAGCAGGAAAGACAATAGTGGGTTGCAAAAGTAAATTTTGGGCAGAAATAACAATGGTGGGTTTTGTAGTCTACAAAGTAGACATTGTAATTTTGCAGCAAATGAAAATGATAACAAGCTAAAAATGATACCATTAAAATTTTTATGGAAAAGGAAAAATTTTTACAAAGAACAAAACAAAATTTTAAAGGAAGAATTAGAGTATAAAAAGTTGAAATCAAAATTACTTTTGCGAACCAAGGATACTTTCATATTTCACAATGCTTCACTGAACCAAAATCTCCGTTCATCTTACAACAACATAGACGAGATGCTTAAGAAATATACGGAAAAGAATAAGAACGATGTTCCTGAAATTGTTAAAAATGGACTTTCAGAGACTCTGCTTTTTGTCAGCAATATTTGAAAAAGTGCAATGTTCTAATCACAGATTTAGAGTCTGAGTTGGATAATTTTTGTCAAGATCGTACTGTTTCAGAGAGCTGTGAAAGTAAAATGCAATCGTTTATCAATGAAAATAATTGTATCATGCGAGAAATAGGGTCGAGTATGAATGAAACTTTAAAAGATTGTAAAGACTTGATGAAAAGTGATGTTGCATGACGTGAAAGGTTCAGCGATGTTAGCAGTGGACTTCAACACGCCGCTACACACATTTGTACATGTCATTCGTGTATATTAGAAGTTCACTGTATGATGCAGATTAATATTCTGATTATTATAAAACTGAAATTAGACTTTTTTCAGAAAGTAATGGTTACAAAGCTTTGAAGGTTAACTGCAGCAATCACAAGAGGCGATTGGCGGATATTGACACTGATGAAATTGAACACGCCAGCCTACGTTGTGAGATACCTATCAAACGAATGATCACCATGAACAGTTGTGATTGCAAAGGTGATATTGTCAAGTTTTACAACTGTTCAACGATAAAGAAAGATGAAGATTACATACTGATGCTAGAAAATTAATGGTAAAAGTGGAAAAAGTTTTTGAAAATTTATTGTCTTTTTCTGCAAAGCATTGATTGCAATTTAGAATAATTTAACGCAGCTCTTTGATCTTCGACTTCAGTTTGTTTAATTTTTGACATGATACACTGTCTATTTTCCTTTTTGTCCAATTATGAATATTATTATTTTGGTGATGATGGTGATGATGATGATCATCATCATTACTATTATGATTTTGATCATGATGATTATGATCAAAAAGTATTTCATACAAGGTGCAGTCAACCCAGAATTGTGTTTTTGCGCATTTTTGCTTCAAGTTTGAGCACGACCAGTTCTTTTTGGAAAAATATGTTTGATAATTCTTTCTGAATCAATGTCACCATATTCGTCTACAAATAGTGAATCGTGAATATGAAACTTATCCTCATTTATATCGTAACTATCCGAAGAATAGTTATCCTTATCACCCCGGCCATCGTCATCTCGGTCATTTTGATTCATCTCATTTCTGCTAGTGAAATCAATATTAAAAACATCCTTTGCCTCTTTTAAGAACTTGTCTTCGAAATTAGAAGTACAGGAATGAAATAAAACCATTTCAACTTGATCCATGAATTTCCCCAGTGCAGCTTCAAGCCATCTCATTTCAGGTCGATCATAGTTGACATATGCTCCTGTAAAATATTCTGTATCGTCTGTATGCACATACAGAATGATTTGCTTTCCTATGCATACTTTATTCCAATACCATTTGATATTCAGAATCTCATTGAAGCTCCCCTGCTTAAGAATAATTGGAGCAATCAAATAGGCAGTTTTTGCGTTAGGCATGCAAACTTCAAAAAGATGAACCTTTCTGTTTTCTGTTTTTCCACAGGCAGCCTTTGCTTCATTGGCACTTATAATATCTACATAGCTATCAGAGTTTTCCAAGATTACGTTTGCTCTTGTTCCACCAAGAGCAACAACGGTGACGACGAGCACAGTGCAGTAGAGATACAACGAAAACAACCTGAAATTCATTTCAATTTTATTATTATAATAATTTCAGTTAAAAGTCCTAAGCTGCTTCTATAAATTCTTGTCACAGTCAGTTTCTAAGAAATGAATGTTCAAACAGTTAGAAATGTACTTCTAATGTATCATTTTAAAACAAATTATAATTTACAACTGAATTATACAATTCTACATAACTTATAATAAAATACAAGAAAAAAAGCCGTGAGAAATATTACAGACAAATAGAAATGTTTTACATCTATTAAACACCAGCTGACTTGGACAAGTGGTCTAAAACTCGTAAACTAATACTAATAATAACTAAAACCATTTGGAGTTCACTGGTTCGAGTCACAAAGCTGGTACAATTTTTGTTCTCTAATTGAAATATTAAGTAAGAAATTAAGAACTTAATTTTGAATTAATTAATAATCGTACAATTTGTAACAATCACACTGAGCATTCCCATCCTATTCGTTAAAACACTATGGACACATGTCATAGCCTCTGAAAGTTCCATTGGGATAAAAAGCCCATTCAGGATATAAACCTGGTAGAAATTTATACAAGTCCTTTCTACATAAAGAATCTAAAATGTCTCCTTCAATCTTAAACCAAACTTCTTTTACAGCTTTGTTCCTGTACAGCATTATTTCCGACAAGGGATAAATATACTAGAATTGAGGGATATTATCAGCAAGCGCTTCTAATGAATAAAAGTCAAAATGAAGCTATAGATGGGGTAGTTTTGTCAACCGTTGCCTTTTCTCTCATATCTGTATCTTCTGCTGGGGTAAGTGGGAAAAACCCCTCTTTTGTCACAAGGCATTGAAATCTTTTGTCTAAACTTCAGACATAGATTACTGAGTTATTTAATGTCATATACTTCTTCTTTATTTCATAATGACTACGAGTAACTAACTGCCCGGATATATGTACTAATTTTCATTTATACTTACGTAATTCACTGAAAAATAGTATGTTTTTTTAAGTCTTTAAGGTTTCTAAAATGGATGTTTACATGAATGCTAAGTGAACCGGCTTTAAATCGCTGTGTGAGAATGATTTTCTTCCTTTGAATCAGAATGAAAGGCCATTACCTATTTTCAAAAGGGTATTGAGAGGTGCGTTCAATTCATGGCAACAAAACCCGTTCTCAAAAGGTTATTGAAAAGTGCATTTGAAAGCTAACAAAAGCCTTTCCGAATGCAACCACAAAGTCTAAGCTGGCTTGCCATAACAGTATCTGACTATGCAGTATGAAGTATGAAACAGGACAGAGGAAGTTTAACTACCAAAAGACTAAGAAACAGCATCCTCAATTAACCCGAGTTCCTGACTTCAAATCTCCACGATCAGAATGAGATTTGAATTCAATCGATCAGACGGAGATTTGAGTTCAATCGATTTTATTGCAACATATTTCTTCTCTATCATGGATCTAATCAAGGGAAGGAATTAAGGACGGCCAGGAAGCTAAATTTCCTGCGGAACAAAAGAAACTGCATCAACAAACTGGGCTTAAAAAGGCAAAGAACATCACTGCAGAACATGAACAATAACAAGCCTGAGGAACAGCACCAAGGACCAAGGAACGGGACTAAGGATTAAGGACTAAGGAACATGAACAATAGCAAGACTGAGGAACAGGGCCAAGGAACAGGACTAAAGACCATGACTAATTTCAGGGCTAAGGAACATGCACAATAACAAGACTGAGGAACAGGGGCTAGGAATGGGACGAATATCTCATTCTAAACAATAACATGACTCAGGATGAGACCAAGGAACAGGGCTCAAGATCTGGAAAAATTACATGACTGATGAGCAGGACTCACAAACGGGATTTCAGGGCATGAATAATTTCAGGACTAAACAACATGAACAATAACATGGAAACAGGAACAGGACTAAAGACCATGACTAATTACAGGACTAAGGAACAACAAGGCTGAGGAACAGAACCCAGGAACAGGACTGAATGCAGAGAATAATTTCAGGACTAAAGAAAATGAACAATAGCAAAATTAAAGGAACACGACCAAGGAACAGGACTGCGGACTATACTTATTTCAGGACAAAGGCATTTGAACAATAACAGCACTGAGCAACAAGATTAAGGAAGAACAAGGAACATGAACAATAACAAGACTGAAGAACAGGACCAAGGGGACTGAAAACCATCAATAATGTCAGGACTACGGAACACACTATAGAGAAAAAGGTCTGCTGTACACTCACTAATTTGAAACTTAAGAACATCATGATGGACTAAGAACCTTGGAAAGGAACAAAGGAACAGGACCTTGAGTAGCACCTGGAAATAGGACCCTAAGCTAGGCCCAAGGACAAAGACTCAAGACCAGAAAAAAATGCAAGGACAGGAGTATGGAAAGGGAACATGGAATGACTTTTCTCAAAAACTTGAATACATAGTCCTTGAAAGGCGGAGGTCCTTGAGGCAGAGGTCCTTGCAAGGCGGTGGTCAGAGACGGGCATGGGCTAGTCTCTTTCTAATAGTGTTACAATCAAAAATTGACGAAAACTTTCAATGCTATTTAGGATTCTTATAGCATCATCTTCCGTAACACACCCACCATAGATCAAGTTTAAATAATGACGATCTTGACTTATACAGTCTGCGATTTGTTGATTATCCATAACAATTTTCAACAATGATACAGCTATTATTTAAGTTGTCACACAATGACTAAGAACAATTTTCCTCAAAATTCCTATTATAGTTTACACGGAAAATTATGAAACAATAAACTGACAAGACATATGGCCAAGCCGGGGGGGCGGTTATTATATTTGCGCTATGGGGGGAGACGTCTTTACCCTATCAGTAACCATGGGGATTGTCCCTACTGACCCCCCAGATAGTGAGACGTTTTTATTGGTGAACATTTCAAAGTCAATCTGTTTGAATTTTTCTTTCGAAAAGATGTCCTTCACGTCGGTTTCAAAAGTCTCCAGGCAATTGTTGTTGTTGTTGCTACTGTTGGTGTTGCTGCTGTTGTTGTTGTTGCATACTCCATCGTGGCATTTTTTTTTTATAAGATTAACATTCACAGAGGAACAACAATTTCTCACATAATTGTTAACTTTGCATCATTCTAACTTCTGATTTCTAAATTCTAAATATTCTAAATTCTAAATTCTAAATTCTAATCCAACTCAATTAAGTGATATTTTCCACATAACTTACAATTTACAATTACAATATCATGGTATAATTTTCTTTGAAATCACAAGTAAGGATTAACTGTATGTTTTGGGTGCGTTCTTTTGGAGCAAAGCAAAAATTTGATTCGACGTTGTACCGTTTTTTCATTGTATTAGTGAAGCTACTTCGCTTTCGCAGCAATTCGCTTTTATTGCTTAGAGAAGAAAAACAAATTTTCTGCGTTCTGTTCGAAACTGTTGCGGTTGTTCGTTGCTGTTTCTTAGTGTCTCCTTAGATCATGTCACAATTTAGGACTGGATCCAGTCAGATTTCACGCCAAAATGAATTTTGTTTGCCAGACTGAATCAATGTCTTATTTTATTTCGTTCTGCTTTGGTTAGATGTCTTTGTAGAATCAAAAAGGCGAAGCAAATTTCAGATTTGCTTGAAAACAACGCACCCAAATTTATCTATTGGATCATAGAAGCCGTTATCGAAAATTCACTAACAATATACTTAAAGAAATTTAGGCAAACGTCGGACGCAACAGAACTTAACAACGTACAGTAATTAGATTTTAAATTTCAAATCATGTTTCACGCACTGAACAACTTTTTCAAATAGCAATCATTACATTCTTTTACAAATTTCTTAATTTTTCCATGAAAGGTATTTTAAATTTGGCTTTGTTGATAATCGTATGAAATTTGTTATGTTCGGAAAATATTTATTAAGAAATCAAATTGGGAATTTATTTAAATAGATGAAGCAAACTCTAACTCAATAGAGATAGAGCATTAATTCATATACGAATTATCAGTTTATTTGTTTTCACTTCTAATATGAATTAATGCTCTATCTGCTCTATAATTTTTAGCAAAGATTTATAAACATTGTTCTCCCCCGCTACCTTTTTGGCAGGGGGAGAATCGTTTTTCTGTTCATCCTTCTTATCTTCTTCTTTCTCCTGCTCCCTCTTCCTTTTTCCTCCCCCATCACTCAGACGATTAGGAGCGCGATTCTGCTCCACAAATTTGATGTTTATGTGACCCTGATCACTGTCGAAAAATGACATTAAAGAGAATAGCCATAGATAAAATAAGGTAATAGGCATGAACGTTTGTTAAAGCAGTTGTTCGGAATTCCCTGCAGAAAAGGCAATTTAAGTATTCTTTTCCTATTCATTGTTGCAAAACGGTAGCTTAAGCCACTTCTATACTTGTCTATTCATTTACCAGGAAATATATAACCTCATATCGTCAGTACATGCCTGTACATTTTCGGTTTATACTACTCAAATAAAAAGTTATTGCATTGTATATTACTTTTGAACACGGAATAGTGAAAACCCTCGACAATTACTACACGTTTGGGTCATGCTATTGCAATAAAGCAACTTGGTGCTGCTTTCTTAACATTATTATTTCAAATATTTTGAGGCTAGGAGCGGCCAATACTGGATAATGTTGGCCTACCATTGCGTTGCATTCAAACTTTTTCAGTTAATTAGATTGCGCAAAAGAATGCCCATAGAGTAATTATAATTACTCAAATTTGATAGATTTTTGTAAACAATATATTTACCGAAAATTTTCAATTCTTTTTCCCTGCCTATCGGCAAAGTAAAAATTCTTGTGTCTCGCTATTCTAAACAGAATAGCCACCTCCTTCTTGAATGAACTGAGGGTTGCCCCTCTTTCCCATACCAGTTCCTGAATTGAAATAAATACAAATCATTTGATGGTGCATATTTGAAAGTTGTAATGTTTCAATACTCTTTGCATGTACAGAAAATGCTGGTTTGCTTTCGGGATATCTATAGGGTACCTTTGAAAGATTAAATTTGAAATAATGAAATGGAATACTGGAATAGCTAAGAAGAAATGTTAAAATCTGAAAGAATTCATTTTCATATTCAATCGTAGCCCAATATAAAAAGAGTAATATGTTTAGAGAGGTTAGAAGGGGGCATCATGCTCCAATAACTATGGTTTGAGATTATAAGCAATTTGTCACTATAATACTGAACCGATATGCATATTGAAGTATACTGAGAAATCCTGATTAAAAAATGGGTGTATCGGGCATAACAATTGTCCCTGATTGTATATATTTCAGCATACCTTCTTATTATAGCGCCCAAGATGGATATTGATCCATTTGGCGCCCTCGTTCCTTCTAGGACTTCGTTCACGGAAGAACCTTGGCATTTTCTGGGAATATGAAAACAATATAATAAGTCCCTTTGTTCATTAACGAACATTAAATTATACAGATTGAATATTGAATACTGCAGTTTTCATTTTCGTTCTTTTCTGAGAAGAGTAATTATCAATCAATGCATATATGAAAGTGATGAAATTAACTGAAACTATAAATAGATAAATCGAAATTATTTGGCTTCATGTCTTCAAAAAATACCTGGAAAAAGAAGACACAGTAAATGAGGATACGTAGTAATTATATTTTTTCACATTATATTTCTTATGCTTCACTTACCTGTTTTCTGTAATGTTACTGAATTCAATTTCTTAAATACATATATAACATAATATAATTAAATTTAATCATGTTTTCAGTAGCCAAGTGAAATTAAAGTGCTTTCTATTTCTAAGTAATACATTATTAAAATTTAACACCCTAGCAATTATGTATTTGTGCTCCACTATTTTTTATTTGACAAAATCCTCCATTTTGCTCATGGCTACTGACATTGTGGCATTCTGCTTCAGTGACATTGGCCGTTCTGTAGGCCCGCATTTGCTTTCTTGCAACCTGGTCGCATGTGTGTGCACTCAATGACAGTAGCCTTGTTGTTCGGCGGGTAAGTGTGGAATGGTTGCACGTGCACGGTAATGAATTCATTCACTGACAGTGGCCTCTCTTTTTGCCGGTATGTGTTGTCTTTCAACACGTTTGCATGGGTGTGCACTCAGTGAGAGTCGCCTTGTTGTTCTGCGGGTAAGTGTGCAATGGTTGCACGTGCACGGTAATGAATTCATTCACTGACAGTGGCCTCTCTTTTGGCCGGTATGTGTTGTCTTTCAACACGTTTGCATGGTTGTGCACTCAGTGACAGTCGCCTTGTTGTTCGGCGGGTAAGTGTGCAATGGTTGCACGTGCACGGAAATGAATTCATTCACTGACATTGGCCTCTCTTTTGGCCGGTATGTGTTTTCTTTCAACACGTTTGCATGGTTGTGCACTCAGTGACAGTCGCCTTGTTGTTTGGCGGGTAAGTGTGCAATGGTTGCATGTGCACGGTAATGAATTCATTCACTGACAGTGGCCTCTCTGTAGGCCGGTATGTGTTGTCTTTCAACACGTTTGCATTGGTGTGCACTCAGTGACAGTCGCCTTGTTGTTCGGCGGGTAAGTGTGCAATGGTTGCACGTGCACGGTAATGAATTCATTCACTGACAGTGGCCTCTCTGTAGGCCGGTATGTGTTGTCTTTCAACACGTTTGCATTGGTGTGCACTCAGTGACAGTCGCCTTGTTGTTCGGCGGGTAAGTGTGCAATGGTTGCACGTGCACGGTAATGAATTCATAGTTACAATAGTTTAGTTTAGAATAATGTTACAACAGTTTGTTAAATCAGTTTAGAATATTGTTACAACAGTTTGTTAAAATAGTTCGTTAAAAAAGTTCAATCAATATTTTCTTCTTCGCAGCATCTTTCTAGAGAATAATGCCCATATGGCAACGTGTTAAATCCATCATCAAGAATGTATCTTTTATTGTCAAAGGGATTCAGTGATGTCTTTTTTCTTTCCGTAGTGTAGATGGTGTGACAGTGTGATTCAAAATTGCGTTGAGTGTGTGCATCAACTCTCATTTCCATGAAACATTTCACATAATCTTCATGCTTCATTTGCTTCTTCACAACATACTTTTTGATTCCTTTTGCTCTTTTGATTGTATTTCCATCATTGATTTCACAGCTATACATCTTTGATCTCAATCCAACAAATTCTTTCATTCCCACACCACCAAGCTCGTCTTTCATTTTCCCGATAACTTTCTTGTTTCTTGTAGAGTAATTTGGATGTTCTTTATCATAATTGCTGAAATCGAATCCATTTTCGTGGTCTTTCAATACTTTATCGACTTGATCTTTAGACATTGGTATGTCGTGGATGAAACTGTCAGTATCCATGTAGCATAGCTCAACATTTGGAAGGTTTCGCTTTGCAAAGTTATAGTGGAAATCCTACATCAATGTTTTGCTAATATCCAATATGCTGAAACCAATATATATTGGCTTGTTGAGTGTATCTTTCCTCAACTTTTTCTCAAACAAAAGCGTGTCTTCATTGATTTCAATTACTCCATAAAAGTTTGGATTTCTTACCCATTTTCTCAAGACTTCTCCATCAGTAAAGGTTTCAAAACGTCCATGATTTCTTATGTTTTCCATAGTCTTAGATAATGTGCAGGATCGAGTCCGTAGAATTCCAGACTCTGTGCTCTGAACGATTCAAATATATCAGTCAACAGCAACACATCAGTTTTCAGGTACAGTTCATGATAATCTTGAAAAGTCTGACAGTTGAAGAATTGCCAAACCTGCCGAGCATGTTCATAATCTTCATGACTGATGTCAGAATCATTGAGTTTGTTGTAAAATGCTTCTTTCGGGGGTAGAGATGTTTCTTCTATTTTCTTCCCGAACACGGGATTGTTCATCAACTTGAACAGATCTTTTTCAAAGTCGTTTCTTGCATGTGTTCTCTTCTGGGTATTAAAATCAATGTATTTTTCAACCATAGACTTTGCTTGAATTCAATGATTTCATGAACTTTTGTCAGCTTCAAACCCAATTCAAAACACTGCTTCAAATTTCTTTCATGCATGAGGTATTCTTCTTTGTTGAATAGATTTGGTATTAGCTTCGGTGTTGACTTACACTTTTTTCCATTGAAAAGTTCTTCCTGAGCGTTCTTTTGATGTTCTGATAGCATGTCTTCTTGAACTTGCAATCTTTGCGGCGCCAATGGTAGATTCTGCATGATGATCGTGAATCGACTTTGAGAATATAACCAACATCTTCATTCGATCTTGTCAGCAAAGCGTGGATGTCTGTATTTCTGATTTGTTCTTGTGTAAACTGCTTGAAACCACCATTCTAGTCCGGGTGCTGACGGCATGACCTACTTGCAATTTGGGCGGGACTTTTAAAATTTAGATAAATGTGTTCATAATCATGCAAGAAGTACGAATTTACCTGTTGGCCATGCTGAATTTTCTTGTGAGGCGCCCCCAACGCGATTGAAGTTTCTAGCAAAGTAGGCCTGTTTTGCTTCGAACGCGCCATTTTCCTTCGACGATTTCAATGAAGTTCACTCAGGCGATTCGTAAAACGAGAGTCAAATCCGGGGGGGACACTGGTCATTTTACTCTGTTGACGGGGGTCGGAACAAGAGAAAAATGAATTTGTGCGCAAAAATAAAGCCCAACGAGAGAAATAGGGAATAAATTGATACTAAAAAATTATCATAGGACTATAGCAGACTATAGGAAAATTTCCTAAGCCATCTACATGTGTAAAGTTGTTAAAAAAAAGGTTTAAAGTTGGTCTAAAGTGAGCTACTGTATTTCTTCAAATAAAGCGCACGCTCTGGTGGAATAAGCGCCCCATTAAATAAACACCCCCTTAAAAAAGGTCGAGAGTTTAGTTAAGTGCCCCGTGCGCTAATTCAAAGAAATGCGGTATATGATAAACATGTATCTAATCCTAAAGATTACCACGGCAACTAAGCAAGTTATATAAAATCAAAAGAACACTCAAAATCTGTCCCGTCTTCGGCTAATTCGCATAGCGTATCCGAGTCTTCATCAGATTCGCCAACCGATTCATCTTCATAGCTCCATTGCTCGATGTCTTCATCTTCATCACTTGCGGCGTTATCACATTGAATACATCCACATAAATCCGTGCATCTTAACCCATAAGACCTGCAGACGCAATGGTGATCTTTGCAGTTTGACCTTTTGCAGTCACAAGATACAAGCTCTAGAATGGACTCGGGTGCAGGTTTTTTTGTCATCCATGTAACTTCCATTATGTTACCAGGGAGTATTTTCCAGCCATACCCATCTGGCGAAGGTACCATTGGCGAACGTTCTAGCGCTCCTTTGACTATAGCAGCTGAGTACGAAACGCGTTTGCAGTGCATAAAAAGCTCGTCTGAAGTTGGTGGCAGCTTCTGTGGCTCTGGAACTTTCCCTTTACTGTTGCAGAATTTTGCATACCTTGCCTCATCAACGTCGTTTATTTTCTTCTGACTGTACAATCTGCAAACGAACTCTTGTATTACTTGGAAGAGATCAGTGTTGAATTCGAAGGTGTCTCCAAGCAATGCGAAAACCTCTTGGAACCTTTCACTTTTCTCTAAAATCTTAAAAGCTTTTGCTTTTCCAGCACCATGAAACGCGCTCGTGTAGTCACATCCAGTGAAGCAATGGATAGCGGGAAGACACTCTGTTAAAGATTCACCAAGCTTACTACTGATAGCAGTTATATCAAGAATTCTTGTTTTATTTTTTGTTCCAATCTGTACGTATAACCGTATGTCAAGCTTTCTTGAGAAATATATTGAATAGATTGGCACGTCACTATCAACGGTAACGATTACTGCATTTGAGAACCCCATGCTACTGGCATGTTGACAGTAAAATAGCATTTTGGTGTCTGCCTCCTCTTGGCTGCATGTGAAATCTTCCAACTCCGACATGACAACACTATCGTTCTCCACACGAATATGGTAACATTTGTCCTCGACTGTTGCGCAAATGTGACGCTGTTTTAATTTGTTAACATGACGAGAAGGGTGACTCCAGTCATTTATCAGATATCGTACCAGATCGACTTTGTTGTGAGGATCACCAAGAAACTTTTTGAACTGTTTTGGTCGCTTTTGCTCTGGTCTTTCAATCTTGATACGAATTGTGCCAGATGAAGCTCTTTTCGCTCTCTCTAGCCCCTTCACAGAATCTTCTTTGTACTGGTCAGTCACAAAATAAACAAGCTCAGCCTTGTTATTCAGTATCCTTTTCAGAATGTGCTCCGATATATCACCAAATGTATCTAGCTGAACGCTGTCTAGTTGTTGCAATAAAACCATGCCATCGTAAACAAAAACACAATCTTCTGGGGTAGAGGAAAAAGTATCAACGTCAGCTTCTATAACGTTGAGTAGTTTGGATTTGACTGTTTTAACTAAGCCACCGTCTGGTAGTGCAAGAGACCATGGAATTGGACCAAGCGAGTACTTGAGAATCTCTTTCATACTGACTGATTGCCTTTTCTCGCTTATGACTACTAGTTTTGCAAACATACTTCTCTCTGCACTTATTGTAATTGCTTTCTCTTTTATTTTACAAATCTTCTTCACTTTCATGGTAGCAAATGTTTTTAAACCGAAGCGCTTTATTGGCTTGTAAAATGGAATTATGTTGTTTTGAATTCGATCATCAATAAATGACTTTAAAGCTTCTATTCCAAGGGCATGAGCATTGAGAAGGTCTTCCTTGACTTCTTCGTGAGCTTGCACGCCAGATGAGATGTTATGCAGAGACAGACTGCCATTGAATGGGTTTCCCCATGACTTAAGAATTTCATATGTCTGACTAACTGCTCTTTCGTCAAAACTTATGCGAGCTTTCCCAATGTCCTTTGTTGCAGAAAGCTGTTCTTCAAAGCCAATTAGACTTTCCAATTTTTCCATGCACCTAGCCGCAGAATGACTGGTGAGCACCCATCTTTGGATAGTTCCAGCTGATGTGCTGTATCCTTTAATACCACCTGGACACTTTTGCTGCCTGTTGATTGTCTGCTCAATACACTGGTCGGACGGTACTGAATTAAATTTACCTGGCTGGCGTCGAACTGCGAAGTTGCCATTACTAGAGATGAAAGAACACATGAAAAATTTCATCTGCACAAACTTGTCATTAAATTCTTCAAGAACGAGAGCTTAGAGTTATTTATGATTGTATACAAAGTTGGCACGCACAATACACCAAAAATGCAACACGGCAAGCTACTCAAATATGAGAAACAAGAAAATGAAGAAAAATATTACGGAAAATCAGACTCACCAAAATGAATCATACACCCTTGGATGCGTCTGTGGTAGCTTTTGCATTTCAGCCCAATAGTAAGTCAAGTAGCGAGAATAGTTAGGTCTATCGTAGGCAAATATCCAAGGCAGCATTCTCTGTGTTGCTTGATTGTGTAACAGCCAATTGCCTTGACGCACAGACCGGATAAACGCAAATAAAGTGCCCATCATCTGCAAGAACGAAAACCAAAACGTAGCCATTGGACCTGCCTGGTCTCTGTCGGAAAAGACATTCTCAAACTGTTCAAAGAGAGTAAATACAGTGTCATGTTTTGAAACCAGTGCATTCAGCGTTGTAGAGTCAGTCCGTTCTATTACCCTTGCTAGTTCAGGTGACGACCACATATCTGCCATCACATCATATTCACCTTTCTCTAGTAGCCATGTCTCAAACGTTTCAATCTCCAAACGTCTCAGTGCATCATATACGTATTTCAATATTCTCATAGCGTTGTTGTAATGTTTTCCATTTAATACTTTCTCACATGAAGCTTGACCTAGCAAGAGAGAGGTTCACATGATTATTGACTAAATTTCCCTAATTTCATAAATAAAGGTTACATGGATGGGTATGTATTTGCGCACAGAAGCGTCAGCTGGATGGGACTTTTCCTCTTACGGGTTCCCTCCGAAGAATTCTACACATTGTCATAGACATACTGAAAAGTAATAATGTTGCGTCAACTTACCTAGTAAATTCGCTTCAATGATAATATCTCGTAGACCAGCATCGTCGAATCTTTTCCCTATTACTGCCAAGAAAGTCATAGATGTATGAAATGCACCCATTCTTAAAACGATGAAATTCTTTAACTCTTTTTGCACAGGATTCATCAAAATTTCTACTGCCTTTGCATATATAGCAAGATCAAGAACAACATCAGTCTCCGATAATCCCAATTTCTCAGCTTTGATTTTAGACTGTTTTAGAAGCTCCAGTACTGTTTCCATTTTGGTAGGCGACTGATTTATAGCGGGAAGATAGGCTACCTGAAGGAAATTAATATTGAAAATTATGTTCAGCCAAAACTCAAAAAATGTTAATTTTCTCCATGCGAAAACTGGTAGTAAACTCACCTTGTGGAAATAATTCCGGCCTTTGGATGTCAAACAATTAAATCCGGTCCAGTTAGGAACCGTTTGCGTAACACCATTGCGTTGAGAATTGAATCGAAGAACACCCCACCAAAAATCGACTTTCCTTGCATCGACTTCATCTGCAGTTTCCTGCATCAGCAAGACGTCATGGATAACTGATGGCTGATCACGCTCTTTTGAAATGTATGGCTCTAGCACATTTGTGATTGCTTTAAAGGACCTTGCCTTGGATTGATTTTCTGTCTGTGAATCCGATAAACAGTCCTCGTACCAATTTTCGGTACTCGTAGATGCAAGCTGGATCATGATCCCATTGGTAAGGTGCATGCTTACTCCTGTAAGTGTGTCGGGGTTTACATCATTGTTGTCCCAAACGAACGTAACAAATACCGATGGTTGAATAATTCTGGGTACAAAACTTTTCAGCATTTGCTCTTTGGACTGTTGAATCGCCAAGCTTGTTTCTAAAGCACATGTTTCGTGATAAGAGATACCATGTCCTAATCTATTCATCCAGGAAATCAGCTGCTTTGACCCGGTCTTCCTTTTTGCGCATAGAGACAGAATGGTATGCTTACTTGTTCTTCTCTTTCCATTGCAAACACAAAACATTATGTCCTGACCGATTGACGAAACTAAACACTCCTTTTTACTGGATAGCTTCTGTTTGCTACTTAGCAATGTCTTCAAGAAGATAGATAACATTGGTGGAAGAATTGTCGAAGTGCTTGTCAACTGATCTTCAGTTGGAGGCCATGTTGTATATGTAGACGGCGTGTCAAGCACTTCCTTTCTCAGAATGTTTGCAACTTCAGCGACTTTGATCGAAGCTGATTGCTCTTGCGCATTCTTCTTGAACCAATCAGCCCTTCTTTTGCTAGTTTCGATTATCTGCCCAGTTGGAATTTCAGTGCTGTAAATGAACTGCCTACCGTGGCGCGGCCGCCAGAAGTCAATTTTGTCGCCAAAATATTCCTTAAGCTTAGGCTTTAGTGTTCTGGCATCCATTACTTTATCACCACTGTCGAGGCATTTTTTGTATTCTTCGAAGATTTCCGTCATCTCTATCACCATGCCCCTTTTTATCACATTTTCTTCAATAAATTCATAAAGTAAATTGAGCTGACTTGAAGACAGGCTTTCACTAGGTGCTGAAATTCTCTTTTCCTCTCTTGTGTAATTTCTAAAACATGTTTTGTGGTAGAAGTACTCTTTTGCAACTATGACCGTCCAGTCTTTACCAGTCAGCTCTGCCATCAATCTCGGGTTATCAGATTTCGAAAGCGCCGAGTGCTTAAGTCTAATTGCCGCATTCTCCGTCTCACACCTTTGCAGCCCTTCATATCCACTACCAGACAGGCTGGTCTTTTTCTTGTTGCATATGCAACATTCGTATGCAGCTAATATTCGTCCTTGAAGAGAGTTAAAGAATTTAGTTAGCAAATGTCTGAATTGAGCGTATAGGAATGTCAAAATTTAAAGTCAAATTCCATCTTTAAGCTTACCTGCATCTCCGCCCTTTCTTCTGACAGAAAGTCGTCTTTCACTGAGGTTTTGCGGTTCAGCTGAGCTCGTGGATGGAATCACTTCTAACGCATCTTCAGTCACTTCATTTTCTGCCTGATCTGCACGCCTTTTTATATTGGCAAGGGTCTTTGGATGAGTATAGTTTGCATAGCATTTTCTATGGTAGCCGAATCTAGATCCAGGGAGCGCATCACTGTCTAGTTCCGAAATAAGCTGTAGTATGAATCTATCCTTTCGTATTGTCCTTTAACGGAAAAAGCGGAGCATCGTTAACTCGGAAGAAAATAATGCCTAAAGATAAGGGCAACACATTTAAATGGTTGATGCGAGATCGAAAATGCTAGGCCAAAATCGGATATGACAATTGAGGAATTTCTTACCCGGCATTTTTAACTTTATTCCATGAAATCTCCGTAAAGCCAGTGATTTCTGTTTCACCATCATTTATCTGTTGATGGACAATACATTTCCTGCATGAACAGTATTTTGCTGGTTGGTCGTCCTTTTTCTTCTTCTTGGGAGGTGTAAGGAGCAACCTTACCCTTGAAATTGAAAAGTCGGTAGACTTGCCAAGTTGGCTTTACTGCTTATATTAACCATACCAAGGAAATATGTGACAGGAAACCCATAAAGGTGGATTCTGACGTTATTAGGGCAGGTCTATTCCTTTCAACCCGACTAAGTTGAATGACTAAATATAATGGCTTTCTCTCACGCAAGCCCCTTGTTCAATATGGAAATACAACTTCTCTGACCTTGGTTGGGCAGCCTTGTTGATATTTGTAATATGATGAAATATCCTTGTGCTTGTTACGGAATGCCGCAGCTAGCTCGGTTTTCATTCTGCGAGTTTACAGGTGACCGAGTAACCTTAAATGTACGGATCATTACTCTTCAATATAGCCACTATACTTTGCTTATTTGCTCTACGATTTGCAATGGTATCTGAAAATTCTTTACGAGATTGTACTGTACAGTTGTAAAACTCATCGGAAATATCCGTCTTAAAAAACATTTTCAAGACATACTCCTTGATTTCTGAAATCATAATTTACTTTTAAAATCATATTCAGAGTTGATTACTCCAGTAATGAGCTCTGAACAATATTTTGAAGAATAGGATAAGACCAATTTCTATTTCACCATTCCATTCCACATTAAAAAGCATTCTGTTCCGTCAAATACGCCTATTGCATTCTTCTCGATACTAAATCGCATCGGGGGGTACTATTCAAAGACAGAAAGCAGAATAATTCAGAACACAGCAATAGAGAAAAACAATTACCCACGTAAAATCACAACATTGACAATTTCTTGTTGGATTATTATACAAATCACAATAATTTTGTGTTTTCACATAATTATATTGTTTAAATCGTTGCATATCTCTGTGTGAGCGTCCCCCTGATCTCTAGTCTCGCATGAATCTGATCGTCACAGATCATTCATAATCGTTGATAAAAACATGGCGGTTTCGTGTTGGAGCTGTGGAGGCTTTCCAAGGAGAAAATCGAGTTGGGCGCGCCTCACAAGAAAATTCAGCATGGCCAACAGGTAAAACCTTGCTTATGACATGATACTGAATGCCTTTATGCAAAAATTAAAAGTCCCGCTAAAATTGCAAGTAGTCACCTCGATTTCTGCCGTCAGCACCCGGACTATTCGGCATTGGTTGCGACATTGCCCATCCATAGAGATTGTTTGCATCCAGGTACATCAGCGTGTTGTTTTCTGTTGATTTAGCATGACGTTTCACCGCTATCCAGACACCACCACGAATGCCATCTTCAATCATAAGTAGAATGTCCTTCTTTTCTTCGGATAACAATGCCAGCTTCAAACCAGTCATCTTCAGCATTGTATCCCAGGCCAGCGAAGGAGCAGTTAGATAATGTGCAGGATCGAGTCCGTAGAATTCCAGACTCTGTGCTCTGAACGATTCAAATATATCAGTCAACAGCAACACATCAGTTTTCAGGTACAGTTCATGATAATCTTGAAAAGTCTGACAGTTGAAGAATTGCCAAACCTGCCGAGCATCTTCATAATCTTCATGACTGATGTCAGAATCATTGAGTTTGTCGTATTTCTTTAATCTAGAAAATCTTCATCTTTTAGCGGGTTTTTACATGCTACACCAGGTTCAAACATTCCTTGGCGTTCTCTTTTCAATTCTGTAACTCTTTCCTGTTCATTTCTTGGTACATCAGGATACTCCTGTTGAGTAATCTCATCATGTAGGTAGCCTTTCACAGAGACAAATTGTTCTTCTGGTAGGTTGCCGGCAAGTGTTGCTAAACTTGTACTTAGAAATGCTAAGGAGTCAATGTATTTGATTCCACGAATATTTCTTTCCTTACCATCTTCATTCACGTCAGTATGAGAACCAGTCTGTGCAGTACGGTGGCCCACAGGTGCACACAAAATTCAAATCACTCACACAAAATTCAAATCACTCACACCAAATTCAAATCACTCACACCAAATTCAAATTCAACACACCAAATTCAAATTCAACACACCAAATTCAAATTCAACACACCGAATTCAAATTCGCCACGCCACTGCCACCATCAAATTAACGCCACGTGGTTGTTGTCTGAAGTCCTGCCCTGCTTGTGAGCAAATCAAACATGAGTGAACCTGGAGAACAGCGTCTGTTCTGCTCTGGTTGTGGAGTAAAGGTGCTGAAAAGTGCAAAGTATTGTTCATGCTGTGGAAAAGGTGAGTAGGAATTAGGTTAGACATATTGCTCAGTTTTCGCTTGCTTTCCTTTTAACTTTGCAAAGGTAAACAAAGCCCTTCCTGGTCTATTGTGTCTAGGCCTGGCCTAGCTAGAGATATCTACAGTGCCAGTGCCCACGAGTTATTGTTATTAGTTAAGATACCCTAGATAATACCACAAAATGATTATTACTATTCTGTGCTAATACATCTATGTATTCATCTTAGATTCAAAAGGCCTACGGTTTTACGTAATACAGGGGGTTTCGATGTTTCTTTCCCACAACCAGACAAGCACATCTCAAGTGAAGAGTGGAAACTGACCCTGGTCATATTGGTTTTTAAATCTTTTAATTGAAATAAATTATCTATTTACAGAACTAGAAAACGCAATAACCACAGTGAATAACCAAGCAACAGTCCCAGAAACTCCATCAGCACCCAGAGTCAAGTCTTTTGCAGAATTCAGACAGGCGAAAGGTCAGCAATGGAATAATCTAGTGACAAATAAAAAATCAGCAAAGGACAAAGATGCAGATGGCAAAGACGTGTAGATTAACATTGGTCTTATTGAATGGAATGAAATGGCAATGCAACTATAAGTCAAACGAGGAAATAAAATGATGCTATCAATATCAAATATAGCCCCGTATTACCTTATCAAAGAACGGGCAGTTGCCAAATGGTCTGCTTTTCACAGTGATGCTTTTGAGCAAACAGAGGAATACATTTTGTTGCTTTTCAATTTCAACGAAGCACAATTTTTGCCTGGATGACAGGGAGAATTCTTTACCCTTAAAAGATACAAGGAAGAACTTGACCGAGATTACAATAAGATCACATTGTTTCTTTGTAAGAGAAAAGACCACAACGAATCTCTAGCTGACAATGGTAGTAGTGATGATTCGGTTGTAGATGTGGCTCCAAAGAAAGCAAAGTATGAAAGACACTCCCAACATGACTATCAAAAGCAGGAATCATTACCAGTAGGTCCCACTGAAGAGAACTTTATAGAGTCCATCAACCATGCACCAATGGAGAATTATGATTCTATGATGTGGCTGAACAATTGGGCTAGCACAAGCACAGAGATGAGTAATGTTGCAACAACAGCCTTAGAAATCCATGATGAAACCGTAAACAGGAAAGCCGAGAAGATTTCACAAGAAGTAGCTACTACAATTGAAGAACTTATCAAATGTTTTGAAAGCAAAGTAATGCTTGAATCTGGGCATTTTTTCTTGTGATCCGCAGAAATTCTGCTTTATCAAGAGTGCTGTCTTTATGGAAAAGGGAAGCAGCTAAGGTATCACCAACCAAAGTGTTGAGGGTTAAGTTTTTAGGCGACAATGGTATTGACTCTGGTGCACTTGCTAAAGAACTGCTAACAGCAACTGTCCCTCAGATAGGAAAGAACATGTTTCCCAATGGGGTTCCCATTGACTCCATGTTAAATGTTGCCAATGGCTTGTTTCAAACATGTGGAGAAATTGGTGCAGTGTCACTAGCCCAAGGTGGACCAGCACCAAGATTTCTTGATGAAAATACCTATGCCTTAATGCTGTCAGGGGATGCTGGAGAAACTGGAAGTATAGAGGGCTTTTTACCTGAATTTGACAAAAAGATGTTTGCAAGCATAGAGGAAAACGTCCATCAATGTGAAGATCTCATTATTGACCACGGGTACACTGGTGTTGTTGAAGAAAGCAACAAAGATGCAATTATCACAACAGCGAAGGTCAGCGTGATCAATAGAAGGGTAGTTTACATGAGAGAATTTTGTCGTGGTTTATCTCTCTTTGGTGTCTATAAGGCAGTAAAAGATCATCCTGATGTTTCAAAACAACTTTTTGTTGTACAAAATAGTGAGGATCAGGTTGATGCTATGTATGTTGCATCAGTCCTAACTCCAGCTTTCTCAGGCCAAGATCCAGAAAAAGTGAAGAAAGAAGAGCTTATTCTAGACAACTTCCAAGACTTTATCTTGAATTTGGAGGATAATCCAGTCACTGGGTATTCTGAGGTGCTAACCTGCAATGATGATGACAGTGTCACCACTTCAGTTGAAGAAACATTGCACAATGCCAAAACAACCCCTGCAGGCATACTTGGATGGCTAACAGGCCAACAGCACAAACCATTGAATGGAGAACCCTTGAATGTGATTGTGAGATTTGATCATAACTGCATGGTTAGAAATCTGCAGCACAGAGTTTGTTAAGTTATTGTTTAATAAAATGTATTTTTTATTTTTTTGAGATAAGAATTTTCTTATGAGATACTCTCATAGGCATAGAAACATATAATATTCTGTTTGCCACCTTCTGTCCTTGGTAACCAGACAATTATTCAGGTACCAACCAAAGTCCACATCCCATATTCTAAAGCCTGCCGCACGCGTGTGCGTGCAAAACATTCTGCGAAATTTATGATTCGTGACTGTGAGGAAAATATCTGAAAAAAGTTTTAAGAACAATAAAATGAAGCCATTGCAGACACTGAAAGACGTGAGGAAAATTCTCACGGCCGCTGCACACGGTGAGGAATTTGCCAGGAATAACAAAAAATATCAAACATGCTAGAAATTTTCCTCACTGCCACGAATGGCAAATGTCTTAGTAAAATTTGCACGCACACGGTGAGAATTTCGTGGCAGTTTGCTCAGCCAAATTCTCACCAAGTCCGGTGTGGCGGGCTTGAAAGTGAACATAATTTTCCTTTATCAGTACAGGAATGCTACTACAGCCTAAAGCTGACTTCTTACGAGCTTGAGTCTAAGTGAATAGTTTTTATTGTGGATTATTAGCATAGCGAATTGGAGTTTGAAACAAATTGAATGCTTTTCGCGAGTATTTAGGTGAAGAAAGCCCAGTCTCATCAATTACATACTTGAAATAATCTTGATACTCGTTTTCTTTATGGTCCACTTCAAAGCTCTCTGTTACCACTGGCATGTCTTGATCAGAAACTTCTCTCATGTAATTTTGTCCCTCATGACAATCTGGTAAGAAATACAGTTCATTTGGTCTCCCTGATATGATGTCATGCCTAGATCTGCTAATATAGTGCGAGTTCCATTGCCTCTTTACTGTATCAAGGTCTTTCTGTATAAGATGAGAGAAGCAAAACCAGAGACATTCCATTTGTACTTCCTTTCCAGGAGTAAAAACCTCTCTCTCCATTGCATCTTTAAACATATTAATCCACCAAGAAGAGCTGTTGCGCCTTAAAAAAAGACCACCAGCCTTCTATTGGCTGGTTATGCAGAGAAGAGCCATAGGTCTGTGAGTTTATATCATTGCTGAAGAAGGCTTGAGCACCAGCTACTATTCCATTCTCTGTTCCAAGGTCACTACGCACTTTAAGAGGAAAATCTCCAAATCTTTTAACAGCACCCAAGAAAGCTTTCTCAATAACTGCTGGATCATTATTGGATCGACCAACAAAAAGGCAAATTATTTTACCGCTAAAGCCGTCAATACATCCGTGAATCGGAAAGCCAAACGGCTTCAATTTGTTGTACCCATCTATGTGCCAAACGTAGTTTGGCCCAGGGTTGACATACTTTCTTCTCTTTAATCCACGACTCTGTCTCTCCTTACAGCCTTCTGGATCTTCATCTCTTAGGATTGCTGCAACGGCATCCCTCAGAACTTGTATCCCTTCCCTTCTTAACGTATGCCACATACTTCTATATCCTTGTAGACTACCAGGTCCATCCAGCTTGTGTCTTACTCGCGCCCTTACTTCCTGCTCCTCAAATTGCTGCAGTCTTCTTCCCAATCCCATAGACTTTAATCTCTTCTTCAAGGTCTGCAAACTGATTTCAGTCTGGTGGTATTTTCGTAAGAATGCAAGAATTGCATTATATTCGTATCCGTCGTGAAAGTATGCCTTGATTGCCATTGCTTCCATGTTGACTCTTGTGCCTCACAGAGAGCAAAAGTTAGCTTGTTGATTTACACTGCCTCCACACGTTTTACATTTCAGTGAAACAGGCCATTCTTTCTCTTGACCATCTTGGTCATCCATGTTTTTGCTCTCTCTCTCTTACGCAATACGCAACAGCAATTCCTTATACATATTCTAACGATTGAAAAATTTGAATTTGGATTTGGTGTGAGTTGGTTAATTTATTAAATGTGCTGAATTTGAATTTGAATTTGGTGTGAGTGATTTGAATTTGGTGAGTTGAATTTGAATTTGGTGAGTTAAATTTGAATTTGGTGTGAGTGATTTGAATTTGGTGTGTTGAATTTGAATTTGGTGCGGCGAATTTGAATTGGGTGCGGCAAATTTGAATTTGGTGCGGCAAATTTGAATTTGGTGCGGCGAATTTGAATTTGGTGTGGCGAATTTGAACTTGGTGTGGCATATTTGAATTTGGTGTGGGTGATTTGAATTTGGTGTGAGTGATTTGAATTTGGTGTGAGTAATTTGAATTTGGTGTGCACCTGTGGGCCACCGTAGTGCAGTCATGATCTTTTCTTTCGAATTGGCAATGAACTTTGTATTTCTACCTCTTAAATTCTTCAGAACATGGTGCATGTCATACCCTTTCAGATTGTGGAAGACGATTGGGATCGTGTGAGTGTTTGATATTATATTCAGATGATTAAAGTTACAATACTTGCAAGCCGGTCCTCTGTATTTCCCCATAATGTGGCAATGATCTTTGACTTTCTTTCTATCCATGTCATCAAATAGCTGTTTGCAGCAATAGCAGTGTGTAGCTATATTATGTCTTGCGTTTTCTTCTGGTGTTAATCTAATCATCGGCATGGTTTTCTAGAACACTGCTTGGATTTCTTCATTCAATCCATCTAGCCGATTCATCAACATCTCCATGCAGTCTTCACCAGTATAGCATTCTAATGGTTGTTGCCATCTATCATTGATACATTCCACATAAATGCAATAACTGATCGGCTTGTGTTCTTGATAAGCAGCTCTTCTGTTTGAGCTTTCCAGAATGGATTCAGTATCTGCATAGATGATAAATGGTAGCCAGCTCTGATGTTTGAAATGTTCAAACTTTAATTCTGTATCTTGAGGATATTCAACAGCTTGAAGGATCTGACATAGCTTTTCATGCTTTTCTAATCTTTCTTGAGTTGTACACCCCGAACAGCATAGAGGACAGATAAAATGTTTTCGGTTATGTTTGTGACCATCACGACCTGCTAAAAGACGACTCAAGTCCTTTATCCAGCAATAGTGACTCTCACCATCGTAATTGAATATTAATAGCAAACGTACATGTTTTTCATGTTTAACTTCAGTTATTCTTACTGGCACAATTTCACCATCTTCATCCATATAGATGTTGATTGAAATGTTGTTGTTAATTTCAAATGTATTAATCATCTTTTTATCAGTTGCTTTTACTGGATATGTCAATCCTTCACAATTAAGTTCATCCGAGTATGGGTAATACTTTGCAACTTTTTGTGGGTTTGTTGCTGGGGGATGTAGGGCGGATAGGATTGCCCAGATGAAGCATTTATCGTCTCTGTTCTGTACATTGTTAACGGCTTTCTTGTTTTGGATGTATGCAGGTTGCAAATACTTTCAAATACATCTTCACTTGCAGTTTGGTAAACTTTGCAAATATTCAACCGCTTCCATTCTCCGAGAATTCGTCAACCTTATCTCGTAGTGTGTTGATAGCTTCAACTACCTGATCTTGAAAATAGTCATATTCTGACCGCAGAAGCCCCTGCACGGTGGTTCTGAATGTGGGTGGTGGTTCTGTAACCATAGGCTTATCACCATACTTTTTAAATTCTACATCAATAGTGATATAATACTTTATCCCCTGCTTGTGGCCTGGCAATTCTTCTTTAATTTCTTGAATAGTATGTTGTGTGATTCTTGCCCAGTCTTTTATATCTTCTTCTTCAGCATATATCCTGAATGCTTTCTTATCCATCTGGTTCATATCATTACCTCTACCGACTAATTTATCTTGTTCTGCTGTTGACGGATGTATATCATGTGCTGTTCGCCTATGTGATGTGAGATTTAACATTCTGTCAAACAATTTCCCACATAAATCGCAAGCGATTTTTCTTCGCTTACTATTATTAGCAGCTGAGCTCTCTTCTTCTTCGTGTGACCTTTTCATGATTAATTTCTAGCTGATTTCACTTTGATTTATATAGGCAATTCCATCGTGACGTTCGAACTATTGCACCATCATGATGTAATTAACCAATCAGATAAGAGAATTATTAGGAACTTTTCCCGAAAAGTCTTCGAAAAGTTCTAAGCTCTAGCCAATGAGATTGCAGGATTATTACGTCATTGAAGGGACTTTCCCAAAAAGACTTTGAAAAGTTCTAGAAAGTTCTAGCCAATCAGACTGCAGGATTCTTAGAGACATTCCCGCTTCCAGAATCCTCTCTAGGGACTTTCCTTTTTTCTGGAAAGTTCTAACCAATCAGATTGCAGGATTATTACGTCATTTTAGAACCTTTCCCGGGGCTCTTGAAAACGTTCAGCTATAGCCCTAGCTGATGAAGTCACTGGATTCGTGAGAGGCTATTAGATTAAAGGCTACTAATCTTAAACGAGGCTACTAATATTAAACGAGGCTACCGGTTTCAGACAAGGTCTTAAAAAACCACCGCACTTTAGCATGAGCCCATGACGTCACTGTGCTTGGAGATCCATTGATGACATCAGTGGAGTCGGGGGACTCTTGAGGTTGGAGAAACCAACACGCTAGATCCATAAAAACCATCACACTATAGCACGACCTGATGACGTCACTGATGATGACACCACTGATGACATCACTTATGACGTCACTGATGACGTCACTGATGACGTGGTATGAGAAATCAACAAACTAGATTCGTAAAAACTGTCGCACTATAGCGCGACCTGATGAGTTCACTGATCCATGGCTTTTCAACCTACTGATGTCACTGCTTGAAACGTACAAGCCCACAGACAACAGTTAAAAAACCCTTTTCAACTTTGATTCTTACAAATTTCACTCTTATTCATCATAACTACATACATTAGGCTGAAGTATAAGCAAAAAACTACATCTTTATATCTTATGGGGTTCTCAGGAAAACTCGAGTTATGTACCCCACTGTATGGTGACGTCACTGCTTGAAACATACGGGACTACAGAAAACAGTTGAAAAACCCTTTTCAACTTTGATTCTTACAAATTTCACTCTTATTCGTCATAACTACACATATAAGGCTGTAGTATGAGCAAAAAACCGCATCTCTATATATTATGGAGTTCTCAGGAAAACCTGAGTTATTTACCCCACTGTATGGTGACATCACTGCCTGAAACGTACGGGCCTACAGACAACAGTTCAAAAACCCTTTTCAACTTTAATTGTTACAAATTTCACTCTTATTCATCGTAACTACATATATTAGGCTGTAGTATGAGCAAAAAACCGCATCTTTATATCTTATGGGGTTCTCAGGAAAACTTGAGTTATGTACCCAACTGTATGGTGACATCACTGCTTGAAAAGTATGGGCCTACAGAAAACACTTCAAAAACCCTTTTCAACTTTGATTCTTACAAATTTCACTCTTATTCATCATAACTACATATAAAAGGCTGCAGTATGAGCAAAAAACGCATCTCTATATCTTATTGGGTTCTCAGAAAAACTCGATTTATGTACCCCACTGTATGGTGAGGTCACAGCCTGAAATGTACAGGCCTACAGAAAACAGTTTAAAAATCCTTTTCAACTTTGATTGTTACAAATTTCACTCTTATTCATCATAACTACATATATTAGGCTGCAGTATGAGCAAAAAATCGCATCTTTATATCTTATGGGTTTTTCAGGAAAACTCGAGTTATGTACCCCACTGTATGGTGACGTCGCTGCCTGAAACGTATGGGCCTACAGAAAACAGTTAAAAAACCCTTTTCAACTTTGATTCTTGCAAATTTCACTCTTATTCATCATAACTAATTATATTAGGCTGCAGTATGAGCAAAAATCCGAATCTTTATATCTTATGGTGTTCTCAGGAAAACTCGAGTTATGTACCCCACTGTACGGTGATGCTACCACTTATAAGCTAGACTCTAAAAAATAAAGGTGCTTTGAATAACCCTTAAGGGTTGTTTAGCCGGATACAAATACGTCACCCTTAGAGGTGCTATGAAAAACCCTCAGAAAGGGTTTTTTTAGAAACCCGCATTTTGGGGTTTTTCGACAAACCCCTCACAAAGGTTTTCTAAACAACCCCAAAGTTGAAACCTTTAAGGGTTTTCCCATAAAACCCCTATGGGTTCTTCGTAAAACCTCAAAAGGTTTTTTAGCTTGATACAAATACGTCACCCCTAGGGGTGCTTCAGAAAAACCCCTTGTTTAAAACCTTATAAGGTTTTTCAATACAACCCCTATGGGTTACTTCGTAAAACATCAAAAGGTTTTTTAGCTTGATACAAATAAGTCACCCCTAGGGGTGCTAAAGAATAACCCCTGGTTTAAAACCTTTGAAGGTTTTGCCATACAACCCATATTGGTTACTCGTAAAACCACAAAATGTTTTTAGCTGAATGCAAATACCACACCTCTAGAGGTGCTTGGAGCAACCTCTTTCTTTTAAAATCCTCTAAAGCTAAAAAGCAAGGTTACAAAAATCCTCTACAAAGTATAAAAGGGTTAGTGCGATCATAACTTCTGAGCAAATAGAAAAGTTTCACAGTTAAATATATAAGTTTTTCATTAACTATCCAATTGAAAAGTACAAATTAGCTGTATTTTATATATATATATGCCATTAAGATTTTACAAAACGAATTACGGATTACACTACCTACAAACTACATTACAATACTACAAGGACGATACCGTGAGGAGCAAAATACTATGACTACCTCACGGCCTTACATAAAAATGTTTTAAACTACATACAATTACAAAAGAAACTAAAAAGGTGGACATGGTGGTTGAGTGGCTTTTTATAGCGGAGTTTAACATTCCTAATCAAACCGACCTGTGTTATGGATGAATCGTAGAGTTAACAGTAGTATATTTCCATTAACCTCATTGGGAAGGTCTTTGTCACCGTACAGTAAAATCTGCATTAAAACGTTGTTTGGAAGATTTGTATATTCGTAAGGTCGTAATAATTCGACAACTCCAGCGAGAAGATCTCGCCGTTGAATATCAAAAGAAGGGCAGAGCAACAAAAAGTGTTCTGTATCCTCAATACCATCGTTGGTAGGGCACATGGGATTTATGGTATCCCTAAAATTATGCTTGAATTTGTGAAAGTTTAATATACTGAGTCCAACCCTGAGTTGTGTAAGATAGGATAAACCTATTGGGTCATGGATGCTAAATATAGATTTGGCAGGGGGTCTGATTATTGATAGAAGCTTCGTCTTAAAAACAGCAACAGATGGTGCAAATCTAATCTCAGGATTTAGTTTATTCCATTCAACCAAGCAATGAGGATAGAAGCTAGATTTAAATTTTTCCGTTCTGACCCTTATTCTCCCAATGACATCCTGGTTGCGAAGAGAAAATTGCGACTTATGCAGGGGTGGGATTGGCTCTTTTGTATAAACGGGAGTTAGATTATTCAGGATCTTGTAGAAAAGAGTAAGGCGTCTGGCCCACCTTCTGTGACTTAATGATTCCCAGCCAAGCTCTGTGTACAGCTTTTCTCGCGATGTTCCTCTGCATGTTCCCGTAATAGCTCAAGCAGCAGAATACTGAACGGACTCTAATTTTTCCATTTAGCTTAGTAGAGTGATGCTACCACTGAATTCGCATGTTTTTTCCGGATTATGGTAAATTACATCCCCGTAGTCCAGATGGGGTCGCACATAGAGCTTATATAGTTTGCTTAGGGTATGTCTGGGCAGATATTTAGAGAGATATTTCAACAAGCCAATGCCTTTTCTTGTTTTAGAGATAGCTGATTTGATATGAGCAGAAAAAGATAATTTTGAATCTAGGATAATTCCTAAATGTTTATGTTCATCTACTTTCATCACAGGTGTGTTTTTAAAACGAATTTCTGGATGATCAGCTTCAATCATTTTCCTTGAGAATATCATTTCTACAGCTTGCTTTTGCGGATCAGGGTTAAACGACATCCTCCAGTCATGAGCCCACTGACTTATTAATTCCAGGTCATGATTCATATCATTAGCAGCCGTGTTAGAGTCTTCCACTACAGTGAACAATGACGTATCATCAGCAAATAGCTTAACGTTACACTTTAAGTCTTCAGTTAGATCATTTATGTATACAAGGAAAAACAAGGGTCCTAGAATAGAACCCTGTGGTACGCCCGCTGAAATATCCCCCCAGATAGAACACTGCCCATTTAGAACAGTTCGTTGTTTTCGACCTGTGAGAAAACTTTGAATAAGCGAAAGAAGTTGTCCAGACACACCAGATCGTTTTAGTTTATAAATAAGGCCATCATGCCATACCCTATCAAACGCTTTGGAGATATCAAGGTACACAGAACGAACATCAAGTGGAGAATTACAGCCAAATGCTTTGAAGATTGTGTGCGTTATGGAGATTAGTTGGTTGATCGTTGAGTCACCGGGACAAAAACCTGATTGATTTGGGTTGAGTAGGTCACATGACACAAGATGCGAGTACAAAGAATCATAAATAAGTTTTTCAAGTATTTTCCCAAAGATTGGAAGTACAGAAATTGGACGATAGTTTCCTTTTACATTTTTCTCGTTCTTTTTATGAACAGGTACAACGTTTGCATACTTCCATATTTGGGGAAACAGACCACTCCTCAAGCAATTTGCAAATATTATCTTCAGTGGGAAAACTAATGCAGCATCGCTCAATTTTATCATTCTCACGGATATTTCATCGCAGCCATGTGCTTTATTAGGATTAAGTGATCTTATGATTTTCAGTATCTTTTCTTCAGAGATAACAAAGTCATTTATCAGGGTAGTGGTCAATAGAGTTTGTTGTGGAATTTCGCTGCCTGTGTTAATCGTCGTACACTGACCTATGAAATAATCATTGAATAATTATGCCTTTTCAGTAAAATCAGTTACAAATAGTCCATTCTCTAGAAGAGGTGCTATTATTGGGATCATAGCCTTGTTTAAAACGGTGTTAATTAAGGACCAATATGTTTTGCTACAAGTACAAGGGTTGGCTAAAGTTTTACCTGCCTTAAGGAAATAGTTATTTTTAGCATCCTCAATCAATCTTGAACCTTCACTTATCATCTTTTTTATTCCTTCAAGCCTGTCATCTGGCTGACCGTCTCTCATGAAGTTTTTGTAAGCACCATTTTTGTTCCTTAGGAAGTTTTTAACAGTCTGCGTTATCCAGGTTGCTTGGCGAGGTCGAATCGTTTTGACCTTATTTGGTATGAAATTAGAATAAATGTTTAAAATAACTTCATTCAGCAGTTTCACCTGTTCGTTTGGGCATGTCAGTTTGTTAAGATGCTCTTCCCAATGGAACATTCCAATGCTTTTCGTAAGGGCGGCGATATCTGCCTTATCATAATACCAAATCTTTCGTGTGTAGGGAGGTAGTGTTATGTTCGAAACAGATAGTTTGCCATAAACAATTTGGTGGTGACATTGTTCATGAAGTGACGGATGCACTCCAGATTCGATAATGAGGTTAGGCTGATCGGTAAAAATTAAGTCAATGCATGATTTCAAATCGCCCATCAAATGAGTTGGTTCTGAAATCAACTGATGAAGGCCATTGTCAGACGTTATTGGTTCAAATATCTTTCCCTCATTATTTTCAATATCATTTACCCACCATTGTGTTGATCGACAATTGAAATCACCAGTGATAACAACGCTGAAAGGATTTTCAGAATGTAGTTTAGATAGCAACAACTCAAAATTTATTGTGAAGTTTTCAAACTCATTTTGGTCCTGACTTGGACTTCTATAGATTGTGATAAAGAAGTCCTTTTTCCTATTCAACTGAATCTTGCACACAACGCATTCAGACAGAGTCGCTAAGTCAAATCGATTTTTTGAAGGAAGAGAGTCTTTGACATATAGCCAAATGCCACCCCTTTCACATTGTATGGATGTTTACTTTTTAAAAACGTATAGCCGTCTAAAGCTAGTCTATCTTCATTGGATGTGTTGTCAAGGTGGGTTTCAACAATGCCAATAAGATCATAATTACACACCGAATTATAAGCCTCTACAAGGGAGACTCGTGAGAAATCATGCGCAGCAATACTATTTAAATTCCAAGTGTTTCAGGGCCTGGGTTTGTTTCTACATCACCACTTTGCAGAATCCTCCTAAGGATTAACCATTTCGTATGAAGTGTATTGCACGTTATGCTTCCAATGTAAAAATACACGTACAGGAAAAGAAAGCGCTTGATGACGAACAAAACAAATGATACCACTTGGAATTCGCTTCAGAATTTCTGCTATCTTTGCAAACTGATGCAAGTGGACGAACAAAGGAAAGAAGGAAAACAGCTTTGGCACACGGTGCACGGCAAACAATTCTATTGTCAGCGCTAGGGGTAGAACTATTAGCTGTATATACACATATCTACTATACATTTTCATACTCCATGTGCACATACCCATAATCCATGCAGACATGTATAGTCTCTCTACCCTCCAAGAGTTAGCCCCTTCACTCGACGAAATTCTTGCCAAACTCTTCATTTTCGAAGGCAAGGAACCATTTGTATCTAACTTTTTATGTTGTTTACGTGTTTAAAAAAAATAATAAAATGGAAGAGGAAAATAATATTTGAACTTACCGTAAAAGTAAAAGAATATGCCAAGATGTGAATCTGCTAATTTCTTGGCTAGAACGATCTGTTGAGAAAAGAGATAGACCAGTGAGCCTAAGAGCAAACTCAATATTTGGCAAAAGAAAGAGAATTGTACTTTTGAAAATTGTTTAGTAGGATTAAAATTTAAACTAATTTGATCATTTGCCTGCAAGTAAAATCATCTCATGCAAAAAACTTTTGGATGACATCTATAAATATGTATTTTCAAACTCCAAACAAAATTATAGCTAGTTTTAACAACAACGATTGAGTTTGAATTGTGGCGCGCAATATTTTAAATGAGGAAAAATTGGATTTTATCAGGCCAAAGTTACTCTTTATTATCACCATTAAGTCTTATTTTCAATCTCTTACAATAATTTTTATGCTCTAACTTCCTCGCTCTTTAAATTGTTAGCCACAGTTCGTTTTTTTATTATTGCTCAGTTATTTTATTGAAGTTTTGTTGAAGCCTGACGTTGTGCATCCTTGCTCTTCTTTGAGCACAAAAGCAATTTGAATGATAGATATAAGAATAACTAAG
The DNA here is from genome assembly GCA_014526335.1 of Chrysaora quinquecirrha. Taxonomy (NCBI): domain Eukaryota; kingdom Metazoa; phylum Cnidaria; class Scyphozoa; order Semaeostomeae; family Pelagiidae; genus Chrysaora; species Chrysaora quinquecirrha. Next base: position 508,086 of record JACTAT010000062.1, on the reverse strand, counting down.
ACCTTATGATATCGAGAAAATTGTTACTTGTACAAAGCAAACATTCAAAAAATCGGAAGGGAATTAGAAAAGCAATATAGATACTTACCAAAATGCAAAATGTGTAGAAAACATCAGCATCCTTGCAGACAAGAAAATTCTTTTGCAAGAAATTCGTTAAACTTTCCAAGGAGAACTAACAAATAAGAGAGCTTTCAGACTTCATTCGAATAAGTCTTCATTCGCGGGAACATTGAATATAGTTTACTTCTGAGTCAATGTTCTGCTGAAAACTAATAATTTTTCTGTCGTTTTTGACCCCCGTGATTGTTGAATATTGAGAAGTGTTTTTCAGACGATCCTCCTCCAGTCATGAGCCCACTGACGGAAGACCCGAAAAACCGCCCCGCTCAACATCCGTCAGTGAATATTCTTCAGGGGTTAAGGGGTTCTTAAATAAATCTTTTTTTAGGTTTCTCTGTCTGCCCTTCAAAAGAAAGGACGAGTGACTGACAGCCAATATTTCTGCTTTTCTTTAAAAAAAACTCCAGCCAGTGAAAAAGTGAAACAAGAAATGATAATGCTTGGTTCCAGGGCCCCTTAGTATCAGGGCCCCTTGAAAACCAGTTGTTTGCTGAAGGGCGACCTGTCTAATGAAATGAAATGCTCACACCTAGCACTACGACATTTCATGCTGGCTGCTAGAATCACAGATGTGGTATTGCTTCCAAAAATTTATATTATGCTGCGCTACAATTTCTTAATAAGCGAATAATTCTAGAAAATTTTTGCCATGGTTTATCAAAAAAGCCTCAACAGCTAAAAATCTTTCGCTGAGCACTGAACCCAAAAAGGTTTCTCAACCACTGAACCCTAAGGTTTCTCAAACAAAGCGTAAAAAAGCAAATTTTCTAAAAAACCTTCCAAGGTTTTTCAGAAAACCCAAAGCTCTGAACAGCCCTATGGTTTTTTGAACAACCCGTTGTAGCAAATTTATTTTTTAGAGTGTAAGCAATGCAGAGTTCTCGCAACTGAACAGTTAAAAAGGACATCGGAAAGAATATGGCCATTTGCATTTTTTATTGTCAATGAATCAACATCTCAATGTTTACAAAATTGAATCAACAATTTGCATAACATCAACACAACTAGAAATCGTATATAGAAGGCAAAACAGAACAGAGAACAAACAGATTTCACCTCGGATTTCACTGACCTTCCTCCTATACTCTCCAACAAAGCCCCAATGATGAACAGAGGACTAATTAATCTAGCTGTAAAAAGTACATGTTTTTGACATTTGACATATGCTGGTAACAAGGGACATTTCACTAATGCAAATGGGCATAACGGTTATGCCCATTATGCCATAACCGATTTCTACGAAACAAAAGGATTTCAATGTGATTTGAATCCCAATACATAGTCTCTGGAAAGGTTGCACGAGATTTCCTTGCAGAGAACTGCCCCTCGGCTAAGAAAACTTCCGTACAACACTGGAGGGTACCAGCGTGAAAGGTTAGCCTTAACTAACCTTTTCCAACTCTAAGGTTGAAATAAGGGTAATAAAATGCAAGCTTTGAGAAGCTTTGGAAGGATTATTTCTAAAACTGCAAGGATCAATTAAACCAACATGAAAGAAAAATACAAAAAGTTGTTCCATATTTACTATCGTATTGTTTGTTGCATGTTTGCTGGTAAGAGAGGGATATCAAGATTATCGATTCTTTTTCGTTATCTCTTTTATTTGGTTCTTCGAAGCAGCATGGAAAAGCCTACTAGTTGACATAATGCGTATAATATTTATGTTTATTCCACCGGGTGACTTCTCCTTGACGAATGCATGGAATGATTGTAAGTATGCGAGTGATGTTTTCTTCCAGTCCGGTTGTCCTTTTTGATTCAGAATTTTTAATAGATCAAAAGAAATAGATGTCACATTGTTTTTCTCGGCCAATTCTAGAACGTTTTCAATCACTTCACGTATAGAAATCTCTGTTGGATTTTCTTTGGTCTCTAAAAAGAGAAAATCATCATTAAAGATAATTGCTCCATTGGACCTTGGACATACAGATGCACCAAGTTTACTGAAAGATGTTATTGTTCACTTTTTCCTTATACAATAGTGAAGCTGGCTTGTGCTAATTCAGTTATTCATACCAGAAAATGAATGTATTGTAAATAAACTTTTTTCCTTTCAGATATGTTTCAAATGTAGTCTCTAAGTATCAACATGGTTATTATGGCAAACATCGTGGAGTTTTCAAATTGATGCAACAAAATTTTTCCTTCTATTCACCTAAAAAAAAAATGATGGGACCGAAATAACAAGAAATGTGTCCTCTACATGTAAAATAATATATGCCTTTGATGAAATGGAGAAACAGTGTCCTCATTTCATATGCTTTGAAATATATTGCAGGCTGTCAAGACTGAAGGCTTGAAGTCTTGAATGCATCAGAGCTTTTTATTAACCAGAATTAATAACCAGAACTTAGGACGTAAGAACACCTATTTCGAATAAAATGGATTAATGTAAGAAGAAGTATGTTATTGTCCAGAAAATAACCTAACTACCTTTGTTTATGATGCAATGGTAGATGAAGTTTCCCGGCATATTATCATTTGCATCTGTTATAATTATGCAGTCTTCTGTTGGCATGTCTTTGTGATTCTCTCCGAAATTTCTCGTTATCTAGAAATTAGATAAAGACAAAAGTTCGTGCTGCCTTTCTAATTTTTTTCATGAAGAATATTGCGTATATACTGAACGAAACTTACCTCCACTTGTTGATCAGGAGTTTGTTCCCAGAACAGGCATTTCACCTGACTGAAGTCTTTGAAGATCTTACCGTCTACAACTGAAGTGATATGAAAAGTGTGAATAAAAAGAACAAGCAGTGGAAAGTAGGATAGTTTCAAAGTTGATAGGGCTAACCGCACAATTCTGCATGCCATGTTATAGTCTCGGAGAATTGTTACACACCTTGGATGTAAAACTTTTCACCCTTTGATTTCGGCAGGTTGATAGGCCACACAAAAGCAGATTTGATATCCTGGAATAGGAAGACAGTAATCCTGTGATTGATGTTTTTTCACGTAGTTTCTTCTTTTGCAGGCTTTTTGCCAGCAAAAAAATTATCTGTTAGTGATGCATTTACCTACCTTCAAAAGAAGATCTTGATGGAACACACTTGTATTAACATCTTCTTTTCCATACATAAACTTCAATGCATCTTTATATGAGCAAATATTCCTTTCCATTTCATACCGTGTCAGCAACTCTGGCAGCAACACAAAGTTGAAGATATTAGTTGTAGATAACATAAATTTCTCTTCAAAATACTCTGTCTCATAACCTCCATAATCAAACAAGCGTCCATATTGCTCTTTGTATTACTCTAGCATTTTCTGCATGTGTCTAATGTAACTATTAAGTTGCATCTCCCCATATCTTCTTCGTAATAGATTCAGTTCTTTAATTGCAAGAGAGAGGAATAGAGTTTTGCTGATTAGCGCAGCAGCCATCCCTTTCAAAACTAGAGTACCCGCACTGAGATTCTGATGGGCGTGTAGAATATCATTTTTAACATTACTTTTGTTATTGGTAAAGCTTATTGCAACCGGGTCGTCGTCCGTCAGTGACTCATCAGAGCTACTTTCGTCATCGCTGCTGTTACAAACGTCTTCTTTCTCAGAGTCAACCGACTCTTCACCCAGATGCTCTTCGTTAATTAGCTTTTGAGTTTTCGGGGCTGTCTCTGGCTCTGGTACTGTCTCCACTTCAATTTTCTCAAAATCAGCTGTTTTGCTATTCCCTTGGCTCAGAGAAACAAGGCGTTTAAGGCAGGCAAAGGTGTTCTCGCTGTCTTTCAATAAATCAAATGCGAAATCGTCTTTATCTGGTCCTTTGTTACTAGGGCTGTTTCTATAGGCAAAAATGCTACATTTTTGTGTTTCCTGTGCTTATCTTTCCTCTTGAAGATAAAATTCTGTGAATGATCCATGCCCGAATGTCGATTATGTCATCTGGTGATGGCAGCCAGAGTTCTTGATGCAGAAGGCAGTATATATTCAGGCAGGTGTATGCACCACAGTCGTAGCCATTTACCTGTTTAGCCACCTGGTTACTGCTGATCAAACACCATTTGCTGAGTGTAAATCGTATTTGATGTTCATTGCACCATCTCTTTATCACACTAAGTATAATAGAGATGATGGTAGGCCTTGAAACGTGCAGAGAGTAACAATAGACTATAGTTCTGTTTTTTGGAAAAATTCCCGCTGATGACCAGTGAAGATGAGAGCCAGTTGTTGAGCGATGGTGCACAGGAATGATTATGACATCTTTTTTCAACCAGTTCGGGGCTATCATGATATTATAGATTTCCTGTGTTTGTCTGTTCTCTATCAAGGATGCCACGAAGTAAGTAGAAGTTGCAGCAACAACAGATAGGCCTAGATCACAGACCTCATCACAAAACGAGTAAGTGCAAGATTGAATGCAAATGTTGTTGATCCAGGAGTTGCCTGACAATGTCTGTATATCTTGTGATGTAAGTGATGCTGTAGCTGGTACAGGTATATTTGCTTGTCCATTCCAATACTGCTCTCGACCTCTTGCTATTTCTTTCATCTAAGAACCAGGGTTGGTGCATTTTTATATTATCCTCACTGTCTTCATTTGCTGCATTGCCTTGGTCTGAATCCAAAAGGATCGTCTCTGACGTAAAATAGGAGGTATGTTGTTTTCGTAAAATCTTGGGATTGAATTTTAGCAAAAGCGGATGCTTTACTGACAACGGAATCGTCGTAAGTGTAAGCGTATCAATCTGCATCAAATAGTGTTGCAACAAAATGACCAGAAAACTGGCTCCTGGCAATCAAGTTGGTTGCTCCCACTAAACGATAGCAGATGCCTCTTCTTGCACATATTCGAATATTCAGTTGCTCCGAGACAATAACAGGTGTTTTCTCAAGCGCCCTATGGCAATAGGCTCAGAGACCCTGTTTGTCTCAACTACTAGAATTGAAGGTGCATTCAGCAAGAAAAACAAGTAATAGTACATGCCTTGTTCTGTACCTGTACTTTTGCTTGCTTCCCTCATTTTTTCTTCAATATTCATTGCCTTATGTTTGGCGCAATTACACCCTGGTTCCTGGCTTTCCAGGGAGTACTGACAGGCAGCAGAGTCCAAAATCATGGATGAAAGCCTCAGGGGCTCTTTCCATTCTGGCACATGTACTTGAAAATAGCCCCGTCGGAATAAGTCTCCACGCATAGCTGGGCATGATCTGCAAATGAGAAGCTTTGTCACCTTCGGACAGATTAGATCTTCAATAAATTTTTCCGAAGTTTTGGCTTACAGTGCTTGAATTATGAAGGTGAGAAATTCAAGGCTGTCAAACTGCTCTGTTTCGGACATCTGGTAGCCAACCAAGTTACAAAGATGGTTCATTTCATCAGTTATGGCTAGCGGTGATCGGCTCCCTTTTGCTTTCACCTGCTCGTGTATCCCGCCAAGCAACACAGTTACTTTGGATTTGCATGATGTAATTACATGGTATAATGAACTGCCGCATATTATTTGCAAGATTGAACTCATCCAGCAGGTTGTCATGAAGGGATTTCGTATCCCTCTGACTGAGTATACTCTTTGTGATAGTGCAAGAGATTGGTTGGTGTATTAGATTGAAACTGCATTTACTGCATTCTGATCCGCTAATGACATTTAAATCCATGTCTTTTTATGACCTCAGTGTTATGCAAGTCAAGGTTGACACTGGTGTGGGCTAGAAATCTTATGAAGGGCATAAAATTGCCCAGCACACATCCTCTTGAATCATAAAATATTGCAGCCTCTGCATATGCAAGGTCAATATCTTCGCATTCCACATGAAACCAAACTTTGCATAAATGGCATTGTACCATAGGGGCTCTTTTCTGCTCCCAAGATAAGCTGCAGCTACAACGTTCTCTTTCTGCATTTTCCCTTTCTTTCTTATCTATGAAGCTGTTCTGCTCCTCCTCGCTCAAATCTCTCCACGTTCTCCTTACTTTTTCCATTAATTCTGTAACTGTTGGCAAATTTTCAGCCTCTTTTTACCATACGGAATCTCGAAATTTACTAAATGCCAGCTTCTACTTGATGGAAGTGGCTGCAGGCTTTTGCGTTGGTTCTTCGGAAATGCTGAAACGCTTTGGGAATGACACAGATCCTTGTCCAGGACGATAAAACCCTGGGCTATCCTGGCTGGATTTTTGGGCGTCGACTTGTTCCAGCTCTCTTCAACAGGCTTCTCTCATGTTAGTGGCTCTGACATGTCATCAGTCTGGTTGCTTTACAACCTGTTTGCCATATTTTCAAGAAATTTGTTGCTCATTGGGCTCTTTGCTCTGCACTTAATACCGTCCCACAAACCATCCACAAACTGTCTTGAAAGACCTTTGCGCAGCTCCCATAGACACTGTACGAAATGGTTTACAGGCAATTTCAATAGCGACGGATTCCTCTTGAGAGTGATAAACAGTCCTTCTATTTGTCCACTCGTCTTTTTTATTTATGTCACTGTTGCGTGCTATGAAAAAGGATTCTCGCTTGTCCCTCTTGTGCTCCGTATCGTTGAATCTTGTTAAGTCTCCAAGGCATAAGTTAGACCACAGAGTTGACGTGGGAAGCTTGCTGTTGATTAGATACTCCATATATTCTGGACTATAAAGGGAATTTATTTCCAGACTTTTCTTTGTTTTCAGATTTATTGGCTTCAGGAGGCTCGCAGAGAAGTCATTTAGCTCGTTCTGCCAGTACACTGTTAGGGCAGAGCCCTTGTTTTCGATCAATGACTTTTCTGTTTCTTCCTTAGTTGACTCCATCTTACTGTTTTTGTTTTCAGGCTCACTGATGTTAACTTCATTAACACTTGATGACTCATCCAGAATACCTAATTGACTCTAGAATGGATGGAAATTCATTGATGCTTTGGTCTATTTCTCTTAACGCATCAATTGCTCTGTTGGTTAAGAATTTACTCTTGAGGAGAAGAAGTCCCAACTTCACCAAATGGGTAAGCTCATCAAATGGATCAGCCTTCTACTTTCCACCAACCTTGCCAAGTAATGCATCAAAAAGTTGCTCACATCTCTAGCAGGCCTTCCTTTGCATTGTTTCGTAAACATATGTACCATCTGCTTATTCCATTTCATGCTATGTGAGTAACAGATGTGTAAAATTGTGAGATTCAGGTCTGATGCAGTTGCTTGGCCTTGCACTTTTCTGAATGACCGATCGATATACTTTGTGAAACTTTCGTTGTTGAAAACTTGTAAATAAGCTGTTATCATCGCAAGACTGTTGTCCACAAGTATTAATGCGGGTTGAGAAAACTTTCCATTAAAAATTTGCTTTTCCTTTTCTTTAAGTGATAGGAGACATTGACTAATGGCTTCGGTAGTATGTGAACTTGAAAGAAACTCAGCAACCGGCAATGGAGGAGCTTTGTCGAAGGGATGTCTGACGCACAAAGTATAGTAAAGGATGCCTTTGTAATCTGCAAGTTTATGGGACAACACTGCCTGTTGCATCAAAGTCGAGTATATCTCTAGGTGCAACGCCTTGATACAATCTTATGGTAGACTCATGCAGCAGAACTACTTTTAAATCTGGTACTAGCTGCATTAATTGGATGTAGCCATGCAGCTTTCAGTTAGTGTGTTTTAGGCTTTTGGCAGTTTCTTCGTTTTCCCTCACAATTTTTCTTTGAAGATCTGACAACTGGTTATGTAAGAGCTTAGCGCCACGATGATTTTTCTGTGTCTCGTTTTTGACTCCTTGCGACACTCGTTTTGAAGCCCCTGCTCCAGATCGATTGCCCGCAGCAAAAGCACAGGCAGACAGGTTCTGTTAGTCATTCCTATGCACTCCAGAAGGTGGCAAGTTAACGTTGTCTTCAAACAAGGCTTTCTTCTCCTCTCTTTCTGTCCCACATATCTTTTTTTGCCTTTCTTTTCCTCAAGTCGTGTGCAATTGCACCTTTAAACTCTATCAGCAACACGTTTTCTTTACCCTTTGAAATAGAAAAGTGCGCTTAGGCTGTGCATTGTGGTCGCTGGGCACAAATAGCATGCCCCCTGATAAAGGGTGAGTTCCGTTTTGTGGAGGTTTTCTTTGATACGAAGTTGCCTTTAAATACCAAAGTACAATAAGGGTTGTACTTGCCAATTATTTTTGCAAAATACTCTGTACATCTTCCAGTTAACTTCGTTTCTCCAAGGTATTCTAGCCATGCCTCATCCAATTTATGGTACACATTGTCTGGTAGTTTTGCTTTGAATATACCGTCAGGTGGCAAATTACTGTCACATAAAATATTTATTGTCTCTTCGTTGAGTTCAATTTTTGAAAATGCCCCTTGGTCAAACGGTCTTTTGTGGCTTGGCTCTTGTGCGTTATTTGTCGATTTCAGTTTTAACTGTCACGCTCTATTGCAGTTGGAGGATCTTTTCCAGTTTTTGATATTCGATCGTGGTTTGCTCCCGTGTTACAGGCATCAAACATTTGATTCCCTTTGCTGAAACAACTGAGCTTTCATAATATAACTGAGCTACATGAACCCACTTTTCCTTTCTTTCCTGAATACCAAAACGTTGATTAGCAGTTTCAACACAGTTTTTCAGCTTATTTTGATCAATCAGGGACCCATCTCTTTTCACAAGCTTCTTAAGGTCTACCAATGCATCTGGTCAGTCTTTTTCTAAGAAGTTGAGCAACATTTTTTTTATCTCCATTTGGCATCAAGTTAAAGAGCTCACCAGCGACAACACAAACACCACTGTTGCAGTTAGGTTGAATGGTTTTTTACTCGAGTTGCTTTTCCATATTTTATGTTATTTCCATAGCTTCTCTACAACTTAATGCACAACAAATAAATCTAACACGATATGCATACAATGAATAACTATAACCATAAATGTTATGCCTGAAGAAAGTTTGGATATATTAATACATACGAGTTACATTGTAGATCTTTACCTTCATAATTCACAGAATTGTACTTTCAACAATGGTGTCTTTGAAGACGTATTGTTTATATTCTCCGACGGGTAGCGATTTTTTACATTTGGTAATCTATGATGACAGGAATCAAGAAGAAAACAAGACTTTCCGAACTTGTTAAAGTTATGGAATATTTCAAAAAATTAACCAATGCACTCTGCTCAGGTTTCAACTCGTATAATCCCTAGACCCCTTCTTACCTAATTCTTTAGAAAATTGCCCATTAATCTGTTTGAATTTGTCTGGCCTGTTCACATGACCCCGCTTACTGGGCCAGCACACTTAGAGAGACAAATGTCTAGTTCTGTTCATACTGGCCTGCCCACCGAGACGGAAATCGTTCATTTTGGAGAAACAAAACGTCACTTTAAATTTGCAATTCAAAAAATTTTCAAAATACAAACATTTACAAGCTTCTGGACAAGCAGACATTCCTGTTGGAAATGTTTTTTCGACAGTTTTCAGTAGGCCTGTACGTTTCAAGCAGTGACGTCACCATACAGTGGGGTACATAACTTGAGTTTTCCTGAGAACCCCATAAGATATAGAGATGCGGTTTTTTGCTAATACTACAGCCTAATATATGAAGCTATGATGAATAAAAGTGAAATTTGCAAGAATCAAAGTTGAAAAGGTTTTTTCAACTGTTTGCTGTAGGTCCGTAGCAGGGAGCGCGAAGTGCGGGAGGTGAATTGACCAATGAAATGCGGTTTTCTGATGTGTGATGCAAAATTCGAATTGCGCTTCGAGGCGAAATCGAGCTGTGTCGTGAAATTTTTGACCCTGTAAAATTGAAGAGTGATATTTTGTTATTACTGTTTTCACTTTAGATCTGGGATATGTAAGTTTTTTGACTGATTGTATTAGGTTTATTATGCTTTTCTTTTGAGTTTTGTGCAAGTTTAACAATTGTAAAACTACATTTATTTGAATTATAGCCCTTTTAGTACGACGGTGAGACGTTGGCCTAAGCTACAACAAAACTCTTAGCTGCAGGCGGCTTTCAAGTTTCTGTCAGGAATGTTAAAGAATGTTTGCGCTTTCAGCTTAAAAATGTTACCTCATGCATGCTCCGTCTATGTGTTAAAACTTTTTTTGCCATATTTTGCCGCTTGCGAGATATTGTGAGAGGAAGACATCTGAATCGTTTCTTGTGGACTCTGGCCTTGTTTTTGTATCTTGTTGTTTTTGTATTTATATCAAAGATACTGTGCAAAAAGTAATCAAAATACTCACAAACAAAGAACGTTATAATAAAAAACGGACATACGGTTATGAGAGAGAGACAGTCTATTAATTTCTAAGGTTTTTTTAAATGAATACAACATGAATTTAAATTTTAAACCTTTATGATTCAGTACGCAAAATGTGGCAGAAAACGAAGAACGCAAGACGCCATTCGCAATTTCTATTCTAGATTTCCCGCCCCGACCCAGTCCTCTGCATCACACATAAGAAAACTGTCCACTGGGCGTTTCGCCTCCCGCGCTTGGCGCTCCCTGGCCTGTACATAGTAAGCAGTGATGTAACCGTACAGTGGGGTAGGTAACTCGAGTTTTCCTGAAAACCCCATAAGATATAGAGATGCGATTTTTTGCTTATGTTATAGCCTAATATATGTAGTTATGATGAATAAGAGTGAAATTTGTAAGAATCAAACTTGAAAAGCTTTTTTCAACTGTTTTCTGTAGGCCTGTACGTTGCAAGCAGTGACGTCACCGTATAGTAAGGTAGATAACTCAAGTTTTCCTGAGAACCCCAGAAGATATATAGATGTGGTTTTTTACTTATGTTATAGCCTAATATATGTAGTTATGATGAATAAGAGTGAAATTTGTAAGAATCAAAGTTGAAAATGTTTTTCAACTGTTTTCTGTAGGCCCGTACGTTTCAGGCAGTGACGTCACCATACAGTGGGGTACATAACTCGAGTTTTCCTGAGAACCCCATCAGATATAAAGATGCGGTCTTTTGCTCATGCTACAGCCTGATATATGTAGTTATGATGAGTAAGAGTGAAAGTCGTAAGAAGTAAGAATTTTATGGGGTTTTGCAGGTTTTTTCGACGGGGTTTCGAATCTGAGTCCAATCTGAGTCCAATGTGAATCTGAGTCTGGACGAATATTCGTCTACGTTGTATTTGGTCAAAGTAAGGAGAGGATTCAGCTTCTTGTACAAGCTGCTCTTGAAATGTGTTGAATTCTTAAAGAATAAAGTAAGTATTTGTACGCTTTTTTATCAATTACATTTCCATGCTTTGTCACGAAGTAGAGAAGCTATCAATTTGTAAAACCAAAGAGCTAATGAAAAGGGTAAACCCAAATTGAAAAAAGGCTTAGATATTCACAAGAGAACACAACAGCCCCCAACTAACAGGTGTAGCTCCACATATCTTTTTCACGCTAAAGCTGCAATTCCTATTCACTATGAGATTTTCGAGCCTCAAGGTCAAATAGTGGAGTATGAAGTTTTAATTGTATACACTAGGCCAATCCAATGTTTATATAACACAACCACCAACCCTGGACACGAGTATCCAAATTTTATTTCCTTACAGACTTGCTAAAGTTCTTGGTTGTAAGAAATAGCCAGTAGTCTGCTAGCATTCACAATGTATGCAATGATAATGTTAACAACTTAGACATATACACTTTTCATACATAGACCGCCGCCCCATTCTCAAATGCCAGACGCGTTTTGCTCTTATTGGAGCTCATCAGTGACATGTGTGAGAATTGAACCGGGGTTTATTGCGTGAGAAGCACAAGTGCTAATCATAGGACCACCGGAGCAGGGCTGACTGGTGAGTAATTTCGTGCGTTTTAGACTTCTATCACACGAGTACCGAAGTCTTGCATATTACTATGTAAGGTTGGTACCTGGCCTAAGGTACCGAAACGCATGCAGTTAGGCTCATATCGCATGAGCACAAATTCGTATTCCGCCTATATGAATAACTGCATGCGTTTCGGTACCTTAGGCAAGGTACCAACCTTACATTGTAATAGAATTATTGCAATTTCTTTGTACATTTTTCGTCAATCATGCAAACTGATTTTTGGTTTAGTTGGCCACACGCTTGACTTTATCATGGAGCTGTGGTTGTTGCTGCGGATCTGGAATCTCTGCGGATATCATGCAATCAATATCTGCACCTGTATTGCGTTTGTCTTGTTCAGCCAAGAAAAGAAGCATATGCACATGAGGTAGACCTCATTCTAGAATTCAATCGTGTAGAAATAGGCGATTACACGACCAAATATATGCCTGAGGAGCACATCATCTTTAAGCGCCTGAAACTTCATGATGAAGACCCTGGTGACAATGTCCGGACGATCATTGGCGTTCTGATGTGGCAGAAGTTGTTCTGTGATCTCTCGCCAACGGGGATTAGTCGTCATTGTGAGGAAAATATCTGGTTTTCCATGTGTGTGGACCAGAGTAATTGCATCTTGGAAATTTTGATGAATGTATCTTTGACTGCCTTTGCATGTTGACGGTTGAATGATGATCTGGCCTACATTGCTGTGCTCAGCTTCAGCTTGAGCACGAACATGATCCATAAGGCCCTGATATGTCTCTACATTAAGCTGATCTTGATGCAATCTGATATATTCAAGGTCTTGACCTTCAATTTTGGTGAAAGCATCTACAACATATTGCTGAAACAGGAGGGCACCACGATGAATGGCTGAGAATTTGCCTCTGATGGAAACATGATAGGCATAGAACTGTGCGATTGAAACTCGTTCCCTATGTCTATGCGGCGTTGCTTGTTGATTTTGTATTTGCTGTTCTTGAGGTAGCTGTTGTAATCTAATAGTGAGATGAAGATCTGGACTCCAGCCGAATTCTCCATGGAAAAACAGCAGTGGATATGTCACTGGATCTGCATGTTCAGAAATGGCATTGATATGCTGCGTTTGTTGTTGATGAGTTGGATAAATGACAATTTCCTTTTTTGATAGAACAGGTGGTCCCTCATCATCTCCAACATAAACAGCAGCAACTTCAGTGGCAGTTGGATTGTTGTATTGGATATCCTGTTGTGTTCTGCTTGTGATGATCATTCGTACTGGTGGCATATCTGCTGCTGCTGCAACTGAACGTTGTTGTTCCTCTTGCAGAACGTCCCCCATGTGCTTGTAGCTTTGTGCATAACGATTGAGGGAATTGAGTTCGTTTAGAAGCACTCTGAGTACTTCGGGGCTGAGCTGCTGGTTATTTCGATTTGAACTTCTCCCAGCCAAGGCTTGATTGGTGTCCATAATGTATAGCTGAGCATACTGAGGGGTGTCACGGTGTTCTCCTACTGCTCCGCTTGTTAGATGATACACTGGACCATGAATTGTAACAACTTGTGGTCCTATTCCCTCATGTGCAACCAAGCTGGCGTTCAACGAAGCCATTGCAAGTGCAGAGTTATAAGAGCGAATGTGTTTTTTGAAATTTGCAGAATTGTTGGACCTGCCAGAGAAAAGATCAATTATTTGTTGCGAAGGAGGTGTGATCGCAGGTAAAGATACCTTTCCATCTTGACAGCATCGTGTGAATTTGGTTGTTGTCGTCTGTTCTTGCTGGAAATACTTTGCATTGCATTTGTATATATGTATACCATTCATTTCACCAACGTAATGTTCCTGTTGCTCTTGCAGGGGAAGAGCAGGGTTAACAGCTGCTAGTTGATGATCGTCTTGCATGTGTTGAAGTGTATCCCCTGGTTGTTGATCATGTTGTTGTAGTGCTGAACTCTGTTGAGTGGAAATGCCTCGTGTTGTAGTTGCAATTGAATAGGGACTTGAATGTTTGCAAGCTATTGTGCCTCCTGTTCTTGAATGTTTGCAAGGTATTGTGCCTCCTGTTCTGGAGTATGATCTTGTGGTTCTTCCATTTGGCGTTGTTGCCTGTGAATTCTTTGTCGTTGTGTTCCTGAGCGTCTCTCCCTCCTTCCAGTGAGCGTTCTCCTTCCACGTGCACAAGGCATGTTTCCTAGATAATTAGAGAGTGCAAGTGAACTTTTCTCGAGTGAGTGAAAGGTATTAAGCAAGGATTATAGTGTAATGGACAGGGAATTGGGAGGGGGTTATTGTTACATAGAGAAATGGAATCCACTGAAATAACATCAAGTTATGGACATGAGAAGTAAATTTCAAGCGACGTTTATAGACGGGGGTTAGACGGTGCTGGGGATAAATGTGTATAAATGGGGTAGAGAAGATCAGATGTGATTCAGGAGTGGAAATTTTCTTACCTGTAACAGCAAATGGAGGGAAACTGTTTGTCCATATGACGGAGAATGGCGTGGGGAAATTTGCTGCAAGGAGAAGATAAAATTAGAGGTGAAAGCGTGGAAGAAGAGAGTGTGTCTTACAGATTAAATGATTCTGTAGGAAGGGTTAGGAATAATATCAGTGTTAGCAGAAAGATTTCGGAAAAAGAAATAGGGTTGATTATTTAAAATTATGGTGAAATACTATTGCCAAGAGGGTGTAATATTATTTTGTTTGGAGAGGAGGGTAAGAAAAAATGATGATGTTAACTGGGGGACCGATAAGAAGTAAGTTGGGTGGATTACAAAAAGGGAGAGGGAATATAATTAGAGAAGTTTGTACTGTGTTGATGATGTCAAGCAACCGTTGCTATAGGTACATTTAGGGTTTCAAGTGTATTAAGAGAATGAAGGAAAGTGGGAACTGCTGCTAATGGACAATGAATTCGAAGGATAGGAGAAGTGCTTGCACTTGATGAGAAAACCTGGAAAATTAAAGTAAATAATGGAAGAAGAAATTGCATGAACATTTCGAAAAAGGAAATGAAAGCTATTGTAAGAAATTGGATGGAAATAGAAATCCTGCAATATCCTGTATCCCAGACAGTAGGCAAATACAATGGATTTGTATTTAGGAGAACTATGTCACACTGAAAAAAATTGAAATGAGAATGTTAGTGTGACAGTTGGAAATAGTATGAGTTTTGATGTAAAATATAGTTATTGTATACATTGTAGAAACTGTATATATAGACATACCTTGGTTTCTGTATTTTGCTTTGAAGTTAGGTAAAAGGACAAACGATAGCAGTGCAGAGTAAATAGGACGCTGAAAAGAATAGCGCTTTAGCCGTGTTACTTTACTCATTTTCGCGCCAAGAATTATGGGATTGCTTTGCAGACAAACACAAAAAGTTCGTGGTGGCGTGTTTTCAGCGGGAAGTACAGTAGCGGAAAGGTTTGAATTATGAATACTCAGAATTATCAGCTGGTATCATTAACAGAAGACGATGTTCCTGGGGCAAAACTTCCAAGAGACATTACCGATTGCAATCTTTTTGAATTAAAACGTTGGTTGGAGTGCCATGGACAGAAAAAAGGAGGAAAAAAGGCCGATTTGCAAAGGCGTGTCAGCCAGTGCATAGGCCTAGGCCTAAAAATTGATCCGAAAGTCGATGGTGGAAAATGGCACAGAATTAAAGCAGAAAAACAAAGTAAAACCATTAATTTATCATCTTCATCGCGTGATGTTGACCAGCTAGCTAATTTTCCAGATACTGGTTGGAAAACATTCCCTTCAATGAGCATACCAGCAATGTTTAACTATGGACACATTTACCATTATCTGGTCGAATCTGTTGCACAGCTGTGCGCTAATGATGAAGAAGAGAGAGAGATGAATATCAAAGATTCAGTAACAGAGAAACCGTTAAGGAAAGGAAGAAGTCTTGTCACAAGTGGTTTTGTGGAGAATATTCAAGACGCTACAAAAGAAAGTACATAGTTTGTTAGAGCACACGTTCACCATTCTATGAAAGCTGACTTGCCTTTGAAAACATCTGTATCAGTAAGCAAACTCAGTGGTTTTGTGAAGTATTGTTCTTGCAGTTGTAAAGCAAATGAACTTGGTAGATGTTGCCATGTGTCTGCCCTATTGCTGTTTATCAGCGATTATCTGGGAAAGCATGGATATGATGCAGTTGCACCATCCACTTTAAAAGATTGCCAGTGGAACAAAGGTAAAAAGAGGGCACTGAATCCAAAGCCTTTACCACAGACAAAGTATACATCAACATCCACAAAGAGAAGTAAGACTCAAGAAATGTATCAATTCGACCCACGGCCTGCAAAATACCATCAGCGTGTTAATTTTGATGGTGTAAATAATTTTGTTTCAGATCTATCCTCTTATAACAATTCAAAGGGTGAAACGTCCATGTGGGAAACTGTCTTCCACTATTCATATTCAGATTTTATGTTAGAGAAAGACGACATTGCCGTGTATACTAAATTAATTGATGAATTCGAAAATAATATCAGTTCTGCATTAAAAGATCTGCTAATCAGTGTGCCAGATCCTAAATGCTGTCAAGTACCCAGGACTGAAAAGCAAAGACATTCGTCAGTATGGTTCCAGGAAAGGTAGTTTTGAATTACAGCTTCAACTTGCAAAGAAATTGTTAATTTGTCTTTGTTTGAAAACAAGGATGGCTATAAACAAAGATTATTCAACTGGCTAGAAAATAAATTTTTGTTCAAGAAGACTTTAACGACCCCGGACATGCTATATGGCATCGAAGAAGAACCAAAAGCAATTGCCTTATACGAGAAATGTCAAAATGCTACTGTTAACGAAAGTGTTACCTTGTTTTCCATAATCACGTGGAACCTCACATTTGAACTCTGTGCAGTCTATAGATGCTCTGATGTTTTTGAATTTCCTGAAAATTGCAGGTTAAGTTCTGTGAAATGCATGTCTCTCAGGAAACATCAAGTCCTTGTGGTCTTTAAAATGATGGAACAGAAACATAATCCATGTGATAAAAATATTACTTAAGTAAGTTGCACTCACTCCATAAAAATGAGACATTGTAACATAATTTAAACCTCTACGTAGTCTTAGGAGTGTTACAAAGAGTTGATCCCTTATACTCAAACACTTTGGTTCTTTCGGTTCTTGCACATCTACTTTTTGACACTGTTGCGATGTTTCCAGTATGTTAATTCAAATTTTGCAGGGCCAAGAAATTCATATAAAATGTCAAACTCTCTTGGAAATAAGCCAATAAAATATTTACTTTTGCTTTCATCTGCAAGTATAACATCAGCTGACATGAGATTTTCAACACTTTTAACAGTTTTAGCGTCTTCAATCAACATTACCTTGTTCCTAAGCATCATTGTTTCCACCTTTGCCTATCATACACAGTTTGTGTTTCCTGATCTTTTTGAAATGGCTCCAGATTTTGATCATCAATTTCTAACTGTGTGTCATCGCGGGAACACGATTCATCTTCATCTTGACTCTCGAAGTTGTTATCATATAGGCCCGTGTCGTCTCCTAGCTTTCGTTTTCGAGTTGATGATGGGTGGCCTAGTAATAAAGTTCGGACTTTCGGTGCCGTCCTTGTCTTATTAACCTTTGAAGTTGTTTCTTTTGAGGATGTAGCGATGATAGGATCTGGATTTATAACTGTTGGTCCATTTCCTCCAACAAAATGCAAGGAACAGATGTATGTGTCCTTCTTGATATGCGACAATGTAAATGATTTGCGACCGCAAGCGTGAATTCACCGCTTACACTTCTCAGTTTTCTGGGTTTCTTGTTGCTTCTGCCAGTCAGTCATGTCATCTTTAAATGCTCCTGGCTTTGGAAAACGAATGAAATAAACATTTTCTGGCAGCCGTTCAGAATACCTTGAGTCAGAGTTGCATTTTGCCCAACAACAATGCTTTGTTGCTCCTTTTTTGGCAGCCATGACATGATGAAGAATGTTGGATGTTGTGTTTGTCCGCACTTCGATCCCAAACTGCTTTGCGCACATGACGTAATATTTATTTTTAAGACATTGTTAGTGTTGGAGGATGGAAGTGTTAGCTTTGGAATTGAAATATTGCCAAAAAAAACAGGTAGGAAGTCAATTCAGCGAGGAGAAGTGGTATCCGGTAGTATCTAAAGTAAATTAACTCTAACTCCAACTCAATACACAGGTCGTTTGTAATTTGGCTATTGAATTGCATAGTTGAAGCCCAAAACAAATGAGATGTAATTTTACAGATCTACATTCCTTGTTTGGGGATAACTTTTCTGGTGCTATGCCACACCTATCAATTGTCGAGAATAGAAATAGAAGTTATTAAGGTTTGAGAATTACTTCATTGTTAAGGAGAACAAACATTATTATTTGTATTTGTGAACCATTGGTGCATTTTCCTGGTTTTAATAAACTAACATGACGCGAAAAATATATCTTGTTTATTCTCTTGTAAAATGCTATGTTAACATGTCTGAGAAATATGTTGATTCTCTGTTCTTTGTAAGCGCTTCCAAATTCTGTTTGAAATGTTTGCCGCAAAGACTTGTGAGGTAGAAGTTGACAACCAAAGGAATTGATTTTCAAAATCTTCTGCAAAATTACTCATTGTTCTCAACAGTTACTGAAATACTTACAAAGGCTGTTTCTTTTCGGTGGGTCACTTACAAATGTTGATGCTGCTTGTCAAGTTAAACCTCAGAGAGTCAGGTCACAATTTGCCAAACTGTGTCTCCAGTGTCCCCCGAATGAAGTTGTCATTAAAAAACCTCCAAATGTTGATATGAACATATTCTCCATGATATAGTCACACAAGGGAATCAATAATCACTACTGTGCTGGTACGTTTTGCCTACATTTGTGGACAATAACTGTTGTGGTGGATTACTATGCTTTATGTATTGGGTTACTATGCTTACTGTTGTGGGTTAGTATGCTTACTGCGGTGGGCTACTATGCTTACCGTGGGGGCAGTTTTTGTGTATTGTAGTGGATAATCACTGCTGCGGTGGATTAACTATGCTTAATGTGGTGGGCTACTATGCTTAATGTGGTAGGTTACTATGCTTACTGTGGTGGCAGTTTGGGTACTGTGGTGGATAATCGCTACTGCAGTGGATTACTATGCTTATGCTTAATTTATTAGGTTACTATGCTTACTGTGGTGGTTTACTATGCTTTTTATGGTTGTAGACATTGCGTACTGTGGTGAATAGTCAAGATGGTGGGTTTTTTGCTAGAGGTTTCCTGTGGTTCATGTTTATGACGTATGGCTCATATTTATGTTATCACACTGATCGTGGATGAACCATAAACAATGAAATAAAAGGGTTTGCTTTGGAGATTTCTTAACAATTTAACTGTTGAAACAGAAGTTTGAAAATGCAGTTATATGAGAGTGCGATGACAGTCTTGTGGAAAACAGCATATAAAAAGTAACCCATCACAGTAGTGATTAACAAGCACAGTGCACAAAATTCACCACAGTATGCATAGTAACCCACCACAGTAAGCATAGTAACCGACCACATGAAGCATAGTAAACTACCACAGTTCTACTGAAGTAGGGGAAAAGTGCCACCACTTACCAGCACAGCAACCTTAGTAACCCACCACAGTAAGCATAGTGAACCAGCACAGTGATTATCCACCACAGTGCAAAAGAAAAATTCCCGCCACAGTAACCATAATAACCCACCACAGTAAGCATAGTAACCCACCACATTAAGGATAGTAACGCAGTACAGTAGTGATTATTCACCGCAGTAAGCAGAAATTACCACCACAGTAAGCATAGTAACCCAAAACATTAAGTACAGTAACCCACGACAGTAGTGATTATCCACTACAGTACACACTTTTTTATAAGAATACAGTCTATAAGAATATTAAGGCTCAAAATTGCCAAAGAACAATGGAAATTTAAGAATAACAATGGAAAAGTTCAAGCCTTGGCAAAAATTAGGATATTGCTATAAAAAAATGTGTGTACGGAAAAACAAAAACCACAGTAAACAGAAAGTACCACCACAGTAGTGATTATCCACAACAGTAGCGATAATAGATTTGCTAGCGTGATACTGTGATGTTATAAGGGGGGGGGGTATAATAGGTGTCACAAGTCCAGGTGAACATTAGCACCAGTTTAGCCTTGGAAAGACAAGATACCACTCAGCTGCCTTTTGACTTGCTGCCTTTTAACTTGCAGCCTTCTGAAGTTTTGCTAGAATCTGGGGAGGTTGTGGGAAGCCATGGGGATCTAACCTTAATTCCAGTTAAAAAGCAAGTTTACTTGTAACGTTTATCACGTAATTGAACCCATAATGGGTATTAAATTCTAGAAAAAATAAGAACATCATGGGCGACATAATTATAACAAATTTTTGCAGTAGACACTGGGATAAATCGATTTCTACCAAGGGAACCAAAATATTTATTCTATAGCATAGCTATCGTCATCGTCATCATCATCATAGTTATCATCATTGTCATAATAATCATTATCACCATCATCACAATAATCATCATCATCATCACCACCATCGTCATGATTATCATCAACATCACAACCAGAATCATTACCATGAACATTATCATCATTTATGATTACCATCACCAGAGTCAACATATTCCAGGACTACCATTATCATCATCATCATCATCATCTTCTGGAGTTCCATCATCACAACCACAACCATTACCCCCCCCCCCCTACCTGCATATCATCATTATAATAACAATTATCATTGTCATCATCATTATCATAACTACATATCATCATGCATCTTTCATTTAGCATGAAGAAATGCAAATGACCCCTTACAAGTGGCTGACCAATAAGAAATCCAAAAATTGGGTCCAGATAATACACATTAATAAGCCAAAACTTAAAGGTTATTTTGAAAGTATTCTATGCTTATAGAGCAAACATTTTAGTATCTACTATAGGAAAACCGAAAAATTGTTGGGCCTATTCCCCCATTAGTATAATTAACATTAGGCCAATTAGTTGTGTGTGTGATTTTTATTGATTAAAAAAAAAAAAACACTTTTCTAAGTGGCCCAGGGAAAAAGCCTTTCAGTTGAATCGTTTATAGGGATCAGGGAGCAAAACAATGGCCAACCCAATTTGCATTTAAGCATGTTAGTAATATAGGAAGAGATTGATTATGATGCAACAGTGCAGCCATCCATTCCATTCCACATTCCATTCCGCATTTCCACTACCTTGTATACTGGTTGCTACAAGACAACCAAAATCACACTAACAAAAGCACCCGCAACTGAAAACGAAACTTTTCGAAACTGAAATAAAGTCGCAATTTTAACCAAGTTACAGGCTTTAAAAGACATGAAAAAATTTATACTGCACCACCCAGGCAGGATAGGGATCAATTAAAAAAAGAAGCGCATCTCTAGGTGGCCCAGGGAAAAAGCCTTTCTTGTGTAATCGAACAATGCATCATAACAATGGGCAACCTAATTTGCGTAACCGGAGATTAGTATATAGGACTTGTGTAGGAAGTCTAGCATATCGAAATTACAAATGACTTGTGTAGCCAGTCCAGCACGTTTCTGGTACTCGCCCACCCCATGCGTCGTGAAAAGGGGGATGACCTGTCGAAGATCTGCTTTTTCAAAAAGGGCATGATCTGTCACAAGGTCCGGTTTGGTTGTTACCTTAGGCAAAAAAATGTATGCTCCTACAAATCAGTTGTGAATAGTTTTTCTTTGCGATCCAAATGAATGTGGGCAATATTATATTACTGTAGGGCTATTTTTACAGTTATGATGGGAGGCATGTACGCTTGCATGGTTTGTGGCCCAGAGAGTGCGGTTTTACGGTTTTCTTAACGTTTTCTAAACCTCCCCCCATCAACCCTGGCATAATACATTAGAGAGTAATAGAAACATGTTTACCTTCTCATATATATTTGATAATGCTGATTGGAGCGACTAATAAATGAGGTTCTCTTTTGTCTGTTTTAGTTGAGGAGCAGAAGCTTCCGGGACCAATATAGTCACTTTAGCAGAGTAGATAGCGGACTGAAAAAAATTGAGAAGACATTATTAGTGTGAGGTATAAAATAGTGAGTTTGGGTTTGAAATATACACTGAAAAATATAGTTTCAGTATACATAAAAGGAACGGTTCATACCTTTGCTTTTGTATTTTGCTTTCAAGTTAGGAAATACAACAAGTAATGGCACAACAGGATACAGGACACTAAAAGAAATAAGAGATTTTTAGCATTGGAGGATGAAAGTTTGAGTTTTAGAATTGAAATTAAAGCTATATATAATAGTTTAGAGGGAAATAGAAACATGTATACCTTTATCTGTGGTAGAAAATAGTTTCGATATTTGCTTGTGGTGTAATAACACAACAAAAATTCATCGGAGGTTGACGTACAGGAGTTTCCGTTGTCATTGTTGATAACAAGGACCATTTGACAAAAGAGAGTGAGAGAGGATGCACAGCGATCATGTGGTGATGACAAGGATAATATGAAAATGTCACATGACTAAATGTATTTAATGCACTATTCTGTTTCTGTTGCATAAGAATTTCGAAATAAAAAATTCAAGAAAGAACTCGCAGCACAATAGTAGTACAATGGAAAAGTGTCTGAAAGATTTCGAGATTAAGGTTCAAGATACAGAAGAGCGTATGACGAAAGGAGTTGAAGAGTTCGAACATGAAATAGATGAAGCCATATTTCAGTTCATCATGAAGGGCAATTTAAAGGAGGGGGAAGCAAGAGCAGAGCAAGCCGTTAGACGCACGAAAGCAGCGGTGTGCAAGGCAATTTTCAACATAAAGGAAGGGAGGAAGATAATGTGTAAAAAGATTTGGAAGTTGGAAAGAGAGAGGCGAAAGAGAGAAGATGAACTGGAGGAACAAAAATGATGTGTCGAAGAAAAGTGCTTACAGACAGCAAGGGCCCCGTCCTTCATATCACAGAATTCATCAGTTGAAGGGAATTTCTTCAGATGGAAGGAATTATTGTTTTCCTCAATCGAATGAAACTCCTTTCGATCGAGGGAAATGACTCGAGAAACATAGATTTCGGAGAAACCCCCTTCTTTGGGACCAAAATAGTCTTCAGAAATGGATTCAGCAACAAATTTTAGGTGGTGTTTACATTGTAGAAAAAAAATCATCGTCGGAAATATCAACGTTTTTAGTCATTTGTTGTTCACTTTATAATTTTGGTGATAAAACTTTTTAAATCATGCATGCGCATATTCCGTCGATCTGTGGAAATTCCCTTGATTTAATGAATTATGTGAATCAAAGGAAGTGGCCCTTGCTGACAGGTGCGTGTTGTTTTACAGAGGGGTTCATAGAAGAGGGGCGTTGATGGAAAAGTGGAGGCTGTGGATTAAAGTTTTGTTGGCACGACTTTAGAATGAGTTGTCGATTACAGGATTAAATATTAGCATAGCAGGAAAATGTGATTATGTACCATAAGTAATCGCGACATGACCTTCAGCAAGGTGTTGATACCATGAGTGTAATCTCAGCAAACAGCCTGTGGCAAAATGTAATTATTTCCAATACGCAAGTGTACCTACGAATCTGTAAAGCATCACAACCAGCGGAGTATAATGACTTTCAATTCCATTCATTCGCCATATGAGGTTCTGAATGAATAAGTTCAAATTCCTACCCGAGGTGCAACAACAACAAAGGTTGTAGTTGTCGTAAGCATAGTTAATGAGTGCAACAACAACAAAAGTTGTAGTTGTTGTGAGCATAGTTAATGGTTTAAGTGAGCTTAAATCTCTATTAAACCCGTATTATAAGTTTGTTCTGTTGAAGCCGTTTTTTTGGCTTGTTAGTGTTAATGTTGTACTTTTTGTACCTTTTGCCTGAATTTTTTTTTATTATATATTATTTTATTTGATCGTTTTAACTTAGCTGCCACACCTAACACTGTAGGTAGTGCATATGCTTTATGAAATAAAATGAAAATAATTTAGCCTGCGGGGGTACTAAATATAAACTGGGTAAGGGTATTTACCGTGCAAATAGTTAGATTTTTCAGCCTCCAAACATGAGTATGATTTTAAGCAGAACTCCGTAAAGCAAGGTGGGTGAAGAAAGTTCGAAAATGGAAAATGGAAGTTCATTCCTTTCTGTATAGGTCTACATTAAAAGTGGGTGAGTTTGCAGGATCAGGGCGGCACATCCCTGTCCATGGATAAATCATGTCATTGGACTGAATTGTAAAGCAAATTGCAAGAATGGGCATATATTTCATTGAAATGGTATGTGAGGAGATATTCCTATTTTCATCATTTGGGAATTAGAGAAGCAAATTTGTGTGCAGCGATTTCATTTTGCTGGTGTTGGCAAGCAATGGGCAAGTTTGGCCATATCGTTATTAAATAGTGAAGAGAAAGTGCTGAATGACAGAAACACTGAAGTCGGTAGGAATCATCCGTAATGAAATCTAAGAATTATTGAATTTTTCTAAATTAAGCAATATTTGAGGCATGGCCTGTAAAGGCCTTGCAGGGTGGTCCATATCAAATAACGTTGCTTCATTATTCCTCTGAAAGGGTTGTCGTTGTCGTTGCTGTTGATGATTGCCATGATGATTCCCATTATTGCTCTGAAAGGGTTGTAGCTGTTGTTGCTGTTGACCATTCCTTTGAAATGGCCGTTGTTGTTGTTGCTGTTGTTGCTGCTGCCTATGTCTTAGACGTCGTGGATTCTGTTGCGGTGGCTGCTGTGTTGCTACTACAAACAAATCTTCAGTATCACTGAGAAGAGAGAAAGAAAGAAAAGAATTATTAGGTGGTACAACAAATATAAATGAGAGTCATTCAGCATTTGCAGAAAATGTGTAATTGTGGTGGTTGTTGGAAAGATAGACGGAGGGCAAAAAATGGCATTGATTAATATTAAAATCTTATCGTATTTGTCGTTGCGTTAAAACTTCCCGTTCTTGGTTTGTGAAATGAAATTGCTTGTTTCTGTCCAGGTTGCATTATGCTGCGACCTCTTTTTTGAACTGGTTCGGATTTGCGTAGGAGATAAGCTGTAGATGGTAGAAGCATTAAGTAAAAGTAAAAGAAAACTACGAGACAGTAAAAATAAAAATATTACCTTTGTCTCCTGGCAATAGTGAACCAATTTGTCTATGTTTGCCATCTCAAAGCAGCTCGTGTATAGGAATATGTAACTCTGAGGAACACCGTATACCGTACGTGGACGCAATGCTATGAACAGAGATGTATACGTACTGTAGAGAAATGTACACATGTTACATGTGAACAGTAGTTTTTCCCACGTACCCCAGCAACGTCGAGGAGGACGTTGGAGACGGCAAGCGTTGGCTCACCTAGGAGGCAGTGGATATTGAAAGAGAGGGAAAGGGAAAAGAACGCAGGGCATTGTTGGGCGAAAATACTGTGACAAAGAACAATGGGGTCTGGCTCATTAGCATATCTCTGCATTAGGGTACGAGACTAGCCCTTGCCTGTCTAAGACCACCGCCTCATGAGGATCACCACCTTCCATGAACTCCGCCAAAATAGCTTCCACCTCAAAAGCATTGTGCATTGAGGTGGCTATATTTGCTGTTAATCTAAATTAGGATGTTAATCGAAATCTTTATCTTAAACTTTGATCTTGATCTTAATCTTATTGTTAGCCTTAATGTTAATGTTAGTCTTCAACTGAAATGGAATGTTTATCTTAACTTCTACCCGAATGGGAATCCTAATCTCAATCTTAATCTTAATCTGAATTTTAATCTTAATCTTAACCTTAATCTTAATCTTAATTCTAATTTTAATGTTAATGTTAATGTTAATGTTAATCTTAATTGTAATCTTAATCTTAGTGTTAGTTAATCTTGAACTCCACCTGAATATTAGTCTTATTCTGTGTTAGTGTTGGTCTAAGTATCAGTTATTCATGTTTTAAGTTAAACTTAAAATAATTTTTAATTTGTAAACTGAAGCTCATTTTCAAATCAGTCTTAATCTGAACCTTTATGTTAATCTTGACGTAAATCAGAAATAACATTGAAACTTAAAATTAATGTTAATGTTGCTCTAAATCGCCGCATGCAATAATGTCAATCTCAAATTGTATCATCATCTTAGTTCATCCTCATACTCTTAGATGCAAAATAAATGCCCCCCTGTTTATTAATTTTGAGTTTTTTCCCCACCTTATTAGGACCTTATTAGGACCCCTTGTTTATAAATTTATTAGTTTATTAATTTCCAAAGACACAATTTCACTTGTGAAAGGATGAAACTACGCTTATTATTTTTCCCCCAACCCCGGACCTTATATGGACCCCTTGTTTTTTTTTAAATTTCGAAGGAAATTCCCAGCCCCCCCCCCATCGAATAGGACCCCTTGTTTATTTGGTACTTAATGGCCTTAATGTTAATATTAGTAAAAGTGAAATTTATCTTTAATTTAAAATATATGTCAATATTATTCTAATTTCTTCAACTGCAATAAAACTTTAAATGAAAATCGAAGATGAATTAAACTTAAAATAAAAACCAGATGGAAATGAAAGTTGGTGTCGAGACATAAATTGAAAATAAATTTATAATTGAAAAGATATGAGAAAGAATAGATGTACTGTAAAAGATTTGAGTCATTCCGAAAAGCATTCTAGTTTTGTCAAAGTGAGTTTAAGACATTGAAAAGAATTGTAAACTATTTCAATCACAAAAACAAAAACATCAAAAATTTTCCCTTAAGGGGATTTGAACTCCAGACATTCTGGGTAGCAGGCGAGCAGTTAACCAATCGGCTACATAGCCGTGTTGTTTAGGAGACGATAATCTCCTAGTTGTCCTAATATTCATTGAAGGGAAAAAGAAAACATGTTAAAAAATTATGTCTAAGGAACTTAAAAATTAAACCGAAAGCAAATTTTAGTTACCAGACGTCTCCTCGGCCTTGGGAAAACAGTTCCAACACGAAAATAAGAGAAATAAAAAAAATTCGAAAGGAAAAGATTTGCCCCTGAGGGGAGTCGAACTCCCAACTCTGCGTCTCAGCTCACGAGACACGCCGCCTTATTGACCGTGCTACAGTGCCTTGTTGCGATTAAGTGATAATCCTCCTACAGAAAACAATAGGACAATGGTTAAAACAGGCACCAATGACGCACTTCAAAGGAGGGTTAGCCCCAATTACCCCAGAAGCGAAGGCAGTTCGCAGAAAAAGAAAGGGTGATGACACACCTACCCCACGGTTGGCAGAGCAGCAAAAAAGAGGGAAAGCCGTGCCACTGGCCACTTCGGCGCAACTGCTAAGACAAAATCGGTTGCCATGGCATTTACCGTTTTAGTATAGAGACTAGCCCTGGCCCCGAGGCGTGCGCAGCCCTCTGCGGGTCACTTTGGACCCCCGCCTTGGAGCGGTTGTTTATGAAGAGGGTCATTCTAAATAACAAATCAGTTTGATAAGGGGACACGATCACTGCTAGAAAAGTATGAGACAAAACTGTTTCAGTGGAGTGTTATGTTGCCTTTAGCGTAGAAGAAAGCTGCACTGTTATTGTTATACGAAGGGACGTGAATGAGATTTTCATAGTATGCACGGGAAATTAGTATAGTTTGATTGTATACAATGGTTTGGGAAAGTATTTTATCACCGCGGTATTGCATGAACGGTTTGAAGCTTTTAGACTGGTTAGTCTTAACTTAGCTTCAGTGACTGTCTGCACGAATGGCTTAGTCTTGAAGTGGAAAGAAGCTTTAGCGTTTACAGTGCTTTAAGTGGAGAAGGATCTTGGTGTCTGTGAATCATTGACGGGGGCAGTCCGTTTACGTTCTATACATGGCAGGAAAAAGGCACTGTTAGTGACCGTAACGATACTACTTTTCACGTTGAGAGACTTTAGTATTGAAGGGAGATTAGTGACAATGAGGTAACATGGCAGCGGTAAATTGGCGGCTGAGAGCGAAATTTTTGAAAACGGTTTCCAGAGTGGAATGTTTTGAAAACGGAACTTTGTTAAAACGTATCCGTGTAGACGTTGCCCCTTAGAAATGGAAAGAAATGCTTTGACCATAATTTGCAGCTGGTTCTTAGGTCCTCGGTTGTACTTTAGTATAGTTGCTGTACCCTTGATCCATTAATGCCTGACTGAATTCAGGTGTGGATGGCAAAGTACGTAAACTATCACAGTAAGTATGGGTCGCTTGGTGTTTTGAGTGGTTAGTATGCAAGAATCGATTATTCTTTTCGATGCTCTTGTATGCAAAGTAAAGTAATCTTTAGTCCTTCAAGCTCTTAGACCCTCGTCCTCAGTTGTACGTCAGTACATGACTTATTGATGAAGGGGGATGTGCGGCCCAGATTTTTCGAACGCACCCACATATAATGTAGACATATGCAATGAAGAGGAAAACAGGGGATGAGAGAAATGACTTTGTAGATCTCATTCTATTATAGCTTTAAATAATACTGCGAACATCGAACGATTGTAACATTGATGTGACCTAAATGAAGTAAAATGTTTGAGTGTTCTTAAATTTCCCACCCCAATTTATGGTGGTTTTGGAGAAAATCATAGCAATTTTTAGAGAATTTCAGGGCCAAAAACCGACCTATATGGGCAGTACCGGTACCAAATTTATATTAAGTACCCCACCGGGGTTGCTCAGCCCTTTTGACACGGTACGGATCGCTTGTTCTTTTGGATGCAAATGCGAGAACCCAAAGTTGTTGTTGTGCAGCATGTTTTTGGTTTTTGTCCTCAGTTGTTATAAAGTTCAGTTGCTCAGACCTACTCCTTAGTCCAGTAATTGTTGCTGCTGATATTGTCGGGTGTGATCTTTTTCCTATTCCTCAGTCCTATTCCTCGATACTGGGGTTGTAGATCCATGTTTTGTGAGCAGTGCCAGGTGATGAAAACAACATGTCAACCTCCCGTGGTGTCTACTTCCTTGTGGAAAATGTAAATACTCGAACCAAAAGTGTTTTTTCAGCGACATTCGTGCAAATGGAAATTGTTAATATAGATGAAATGTCATGGATAAGTTACAGAACGAAAATATTGTATAATAACTTGAAAGTAATTATCAAAGTATAACTTAGCAGTAATTCTCAAAATAAACTTTTAGACTTTAGTCTGCCATACATTCAAGATGTTCGGCTGACTTTAAGAAGAGAAATCTGTACAACTCTTGCTCCAAACACGGGATTCCCATTGATTTCGAATGCCTTATTCTGTCAATTTTATTTTACTGGAGGAAATAAATTAGACTGACACATATACGAAATGGAATTATTTTTTGTGTTCTAAACGGGCTGAAAATTTTAGGAAGAAATAAATTTAGTCTTCTAGACTTGACTTTCCTTTTTACAGAAATGTTTGTCAATAAAATAAAAGAAATAAACAAAAATAAAAAGCAACCATACTCTCATGAGGGGAATCGATCCCCTGACCTCGTTGTTTCCAAACAGGATAACAAACAGGCCGCGCTAATCAAAGTGTCGAGGTGTTAAGAAAAAGGGATTAATCCCGCAGTGAACACCTCGTTCTTTTGTTTTCAGTGGCACCAGACTGCCCAGATCAAAGAAGGGTTAGCCCCAATTACCCCAGAAACGATAGCAGAAACGTGAAAAAGAAGGTTCGATGGCAAAACTACAGCAGGGGCGGCAGGGAAAGGTGCAAGAGCGAGCACTGGATCTTGAAAACCCTAGGAGGATGATCTCGTACAAAATCGGTCTCCATGACTACTACTACTTTAGTATAGTAGATACTAGCCCTTGCCCGTCTAAGACCACAATCTCATGAAGGCCACCGCCTCACGAGGACCACCACCTCCCTGAACTCTGCTAATAACAACTTCAATAACAGACTTTGTGCATTAAAATGGCTATATTAGCTGTTAATCTGAATAAGAATCATAATCCAAATCTTTATCTTAAATAAACCTTGATCTTCATCTTACTATTATTCTAAGCCTTAGTCTTAATCTTAGTCTTCAACTTAAATGACACCTTATACTTAATCTTAATCATAATCCAATGTTAATCTTAATCTTAATTTTAATCTTAGTCTTGAACTGAATCTTAACCTTAAAGTTAATTAAGTTACTCTAAATTAAAATTTTATTATTGATCTTATTCTTAATTTTAATGTAAGTTCTTTAGTTCTTAGTCCAAGGTCCTATTTCCTTTTACCACTTAAGGTCCTGTTTCTTGGTCTTACTTAGTCCAGGGCGTGTAAGCAATTATAATGGGCCCTGTTTTGGCTCCCTGCCAAGGGTTCCTCTCCAAGGAAAGGTCACATTCCTCAGTCCGACTTATCTTCATACTGTTTTGCCTTAGTCAAGGATCCTTAAGTCATGGTAATGAGTCTAATTCCTGTTCTGTGTGCAGGGTTCCCTGTCCAGTCCAGCGTCCTGTTTCCTGGTCCAACTCAAGGTCCTGTTCCTTGGGCTTAGTCTAAGGTCCTTGGTCCACGATAATGTTTCTTAGTTCCTAAATGATTGATCCTTGTTAGTCCCATTCTCTCCGTCCTTTCATTTTTATTCTGTGTTGTTCTTCTCAATCTTTATATTTTTCATGTTATCCAGTCCTGTTAATGAGGATTGTCCAGGGGCCTATCTCCTGGTCCCAGTGAAGGTCCTGCTCCTTTGTCTTAGTCCAGATCCTTAGTCATTGATAATTTATTCTTTAATTTAATTAATGTTCATGTTAGTGTTGGTTACAAACCCGAAGTCCATCTTTTATCAATCTTAACTAATGCAAATCTTTTTCTTGGTCTTAGTGTAAGTCTTTAACTTAAATATGACATTTATCTTAACCTTAATCATAACCTAAAACTTTACCTTAATCGTAATTGTAATCTTATTATTAGCGTCAGTGTTAGTCTTAGTCCAATTCATTGTCTTAAAGTTGAGGTTAATCTTAAACGTAATATTACTATTGAACTTAAACTTAAAATTCAACTTGATCTTAAACTTAAATGTAAACTTAGTCTTAAACTTTAACTTCATGTTAATGTCACTTGCGAACACGAATTTCATTCACAAGAATATTAATCTTCATCAATCTCTTAACCTGAAATTAAAAATTTACTCTTAAGTTTAATCTCAATCTTATTCTTAGTCTTAATTTTCATTGTTATGTTAAATCTCCTCTTTGTGTTAAAACTGATGTTAATGTCCATTTCCTCATTCACATTATTTTGATACTATATTTATTACAATAATTTTGGTAAAATTTTCGACAATGGAGATTTATTTTGGAAAACTGTGGTGAGAGCGAGCTTCGAACTCGCGGCCTCCTGTTTTCATGACAGGTGCTCTACAATAATTTTGGTAGAATTTTCGACAATGGAGATGCTAAATTTTTCAGAAAACTGTGGTGAGGCATCAACACAAATCACTCATGACCTCTTAGGACATTGATTTTCATGACAGGCGCTCTACCACACTAACTGGATATCTCACCATGCTAAACTTAGCATGGTTCATTGATATCAGTCAGTCGATAGAGCAGCAAGTTCGAAGCTCGCTCTCACCACAGTTTTCCAAAATAAATCTCCATTGTCGAAAATTCTACCAAAATCCTCATTCACATTCATATTCTCGCACTCTGAAGTTTGAGTTTCTTAGTCCTATAATGAATATGCTCCTTAGTGCCGTTCCTAGGTCTTGTTCCCGATTCTTTCCATTTTTTATGTTTCATATATTCCAAAAAAGGCTAACCAGTCCAAGGTCCAGTTCATTATTCAAGGTTTTATCAATGCTCTTTACACCAGCTGCTCTATCTGTCAAAGCAGTTACGAATATGCCCTTGGACAGAAAACAGGTGTAAACAACAACTTTAGAAGATGAAATTTTAATGCAAAAACATTTATGATTTTCGGGTTGATCCTGTAAAGAAACACAGTAAATACAGCGTGAATAGAACTTGTACTCACATTTAATATCACTGAAAATAATTTTGTTATATTATGTGGATCTACTTCAAGCAATCATGCAAGCAATTTACTTCATGTTTTTCCGCAAGTCAGACAGAGTAAAATAATTTAGTAAAGAAGACAGATGTCCAACAAAACAAACATTACTTTACGTCTGGGAGCGGAAGTCACGCAACGGGCATGCACAGACAATCGTTTACTTCCATAATTGAAAGGAAATATTTTTCCTTAAGCAAACAGTTATTCTATATCGGAAAATCTTAGGTTGCATCCTTCCCGATCGAGAGAATTTTTATTGGCCCGCAAAAGCAAATTTAATTTTCAACCTTTGAAATTGAAATCACTGCCAACTACTGTATATTTTGAAATGGAGAGAGAAACGTACCTGCATGCACCCAGGGATCAATGCCGCTTGATGACTGAAAATTACTGCAATTTTTATTTTGTTGCAACACATTTTAATGTTGTGTACAGTTATGTTGTTTACAAAAGTAAAACAATGAAACGAAGCACAGGAATACAAATTAACACAAAAGCGTTCCCGTCAAAACAAAGTGGAGATGGCATTTCAGACTTCCCCTCGATACGGAAGTCATGCCGGCGGTCAAGCATGCTCAAGGCAGGCAAGCTAAGAGATAATTCCCGCCAAAGGTCACACGATAAGTTGCAACAATGTGGCGATTGCCCTCTCCGGCACCAGAAAACAGCGTGGCAACAAAAGAGAAGTGGGTTTTTCCCACGTACCCCAGTAATGTCGTGGAGGATGTTGGAAACAGCAAGCGATGGCTCAAAAGAGAGGGAAAGGGAAAAGAACGCAGGGCCATGTTGGGCGAAAATACTGTGACAAAGAACAATGGCGTCTGGCTCATTAGCATATCTCTGCATTAGGGTATGAGACTAGCCCTTGCCCGTGTCTGACCACCACCTCATGACAACATCCTCCTTATAACAACCTCCGCCTTAAAAGGTCTGTGCATTCAAGTGATTCCATGGTCCTTACCCATACTTCTGTTTGCAGACATAACTTCTACTTAGATTCTTTATTCTGGTCCTAGGTCCTTTTTTTAGCCTAGTTCAGGGTCCTGTTCCCCATTCCCTCTAAATATTATGTTCCGTGGTATCAGTTCATGATCTTAAAGCAATAATGGGTCCTGTTTCTACTCCCTGTCCAGGGCATGAGATAGCCCTGTCCCATCTCTGACCACAACCTGGTGACAACCCTTGCATCATAAGAACCTCTATCTTAAAGGTCTGTGCATTCAAGTTGCTGTCATTACGTGGCCCTCATCTGTAATGCTGCCTGCAGATCAATTTTCTACTAATTTCCTTTATTCTAGTCATAGGTCCTTTTTCTTGGTCCTAGTCCAGGGTCTTGTTCCTTGGTATTAATCTAGGTTCCTTACTACATAATAACTGATCCTGTTTCTGCTCCCTGTCAAGGGTCCCTTTGCTCCAAGTGAAGGAACTTTTTGTTGGTCTTAGTCCAAGGAGCTCAGTCTATGAAAATTTTCTTAATCTTAGTTAAAGTTATCAAGTCACACTTAATGTTAATCTTAATTTAATCTGAATCGCTTCCTGAATCCTTTTTCAAGGTCCTTTTCCTTAGTTTTGTTATTGTTTATGCTCCTCAGTCCTGTCCTTTTCCTAGGTCTTGTTCCCGAGGGTCTTCCTTATTCATGTTCCGCCTGTTCCACAGCATGCCCCTCAATGCCATTCCTTGGTCCGGGTTTTAACAACGTTCTTAATTCATGCTGTTCTATCTGTCAGAGCGCTTACGAAAATGCTGCTGACTTACCATAGACAGATGTAAACAAACTACAACTTTAAAGAATAAATTTTAAAAGCCTGAAAATTTATCACTTTTAACTGAGGTGACAGAAACCAATTTGTGACTATCATACAGAGTTTTAGTAAAATTTTTACCTAGATCTCATGTCACAGGAATTTATTTTTTAATATTAAGATGTAAACTTCAAGCGGTGGCCCAAGGAATTAATTTGTTTGTTATAAACTTAGTAAGATTCTTTGCTCGGTAAGTGGAAGTACAGTGAAATCATTGAGGAAAATACATCGAAACAGAATCAGTATACTATTTGTGTGAGGTGCGTGGATCTAAGTGGCCAACCATACGGAGAGTTGATGTCATTTTGCTTCAGATTGGGATTTCGGTCGCAAAAGCAATTCACCGAATGATTTCCTGTACCAAACCTTTTCATTTAAGATATAAAATCACAATATCTGCTTTCATTTTTTGGATATTGAGTTGCTCTGTTCTCCTCTTGTTCATGAAAGGAATAGGAAAGTATAAAAATATGTAGTTACCCGAACAACTTGTACCATGCACTTACCATCTCACAAATCAACAATCCGAGGAACATGAGGCATTCTGACAGCCTGCATTTTGAAGGTCATAGATTTAAAACCCAAAAGCGAAAAAGCGGAAACTCTTAATCTCTAAGGGTTGAATTTTATCCGGGGGGTTGTGCAAATTACGTGACTTATTTTCGTG
The DNA here is from genome assembly GCA_014526335.1 of Chrysaora quinquecirrha. NCBI lineage: Eukaryota > Metazoa > Cnidaria > Scyphozoa > Semaeostomeae > Pelagiidae > Chrysaora > Chrysaora quinquecirrha. The sequence continues at coordinate 473,813 of JACTAT010000062.1, read as the reverse complement.
TTATTTCAAAAATTATAGGTTTAGGCAAAATGTCAACATTTCGAACATTTTTATAAATCTAGACGTTTTTTGCTGATTGTAATAATTTTCTGGAGTTTTTTCTTGCTGGCTGTTTTTCGTTCACCATCGAGATTCATTATAGTTACTCCAATGGACGCGCTGCATCATTCTAAGCATTTTATAGAAGAGTTGGTATTAAAAGGTCATTCCTATGAATCAATAATTGAAAATCTAGGGCTGAAATGTTCAATAAGAACGCTGAGAAGATTCTTCAGTCTGTACTCAATTCAAAGAAGATTGAACAAAGTCTTGGAATATCAAACGGAAGCTATAGTAGCTGCGGTGAACCAGGTATGTACTATCTTTATGAGGATTGCTTTCTCCTTTTTGCCTTTAATCTGTGAAGATGCACACTTTTTTTTAAGAAGCAACCACTCAATAAGCAACTAGAGTTGAACTGACCTTAACATTAAGCAACTTGAGGGCTTAATCGAATTACTGTAAGCAACTAAGAAGTCAAAAAACCAAAGCTTACACTCTTTTTTTTTTAATAAGCAACTGTTCAATAAGCAACCCGGGCTGGGACTGTGCTAAAATTTCTGGTGAAATAGCTTTCTTTATACTGTACATCCTTGCAAACTTTTCAGTTACATTGAGAAGCCAGAAAAGAGCCAAAATAAGAGGTTTTAGGGGGTACCAGGCATTCTGTGACGGCTGATATCCTAGATATGTTAAGCAACTCTTGAGGGCTGGACCAAAGTAAAGTTGCTTTTTGAAAAAAAAGTGTAATCTCTTTCTTGTGTTAGGAAATTGTTCTTCGTTCTTATGTGTTGCATGTTGAAGGTTGTCAGCTAACGTTTTTCCACTTACTGTCTTCCAAAAGTGCCTAACAGATGACGATTTTGACCCGCGAAGTCAAGGGTGGTTATTAGGTACAAAAAATGTTAAGCAACCTTTAAGCAACTTTGGGGCCTGAAATGTCTAAAATTTTAAGCAACTTTGAGGGCTGGACGAAATTCAAGTTGCTTATTAAAGAAAAAGTGTAATGCCAACAAATCTTAGCATCCTTAATAATTTCATTAAATTCAAAATGTTTATTCCATATAACGAACAATTGGCTACAAGCGGTACAAACAAAGGTATATTTATCCATTCTTTTTACGGTTTTTTAGAGTGGTGGCACACGTGTACACTATTTTACCATATTCAGCAACTGGCTTTTTATCCTCGGATTCCAAAATTTCTTTACATTCTCTGCGCCTAAAACCAATGCTGACTTTCGTGGCTCAAAATCATTGAGGCGCATCAACTGTTCGGCCCTGAGAAAACGATCTAACATTGTTGGACCAACATTTGAAATTTGCTTGTCAAGTAAAATGTTTGACCGTTTGGCCACGTCCAAAACATCGCTCTTTTTGCGTGCGCCAAGAAAAAAAATGTTTTAGAACTTTTTCAAAAACAGCACTCCACACATTTTGCTTTTTTTGGCTTGTCAAGCAATTTTTTATCGATTGGCCGCCTTTCCAACATTGCTTGTCAAACATTTCTTTTGTTTTGATAAACTGCAACAACTTGCACCATTTCACCAGATAGAAACATTTCTTAGCAACAACGCATTCGCGATTGCGCATTATCAATAGCTTCATTGTTCCTTAGTGTTGGATAGCAATGTTTTCTGTCGTGGCCAAACCTTCAGAATTTGTTGTGCAGCAAATTTGAAATGTTTGGCCACTGTAACACTATTTGTTCGTTTGGTCACGGCCTTACCCTTAGGCCTACATCACAAGACTTTTGGCAGACAAAGAGCTCCTAAAGGCCTTCAACATGCAAAACAAGAAAATACAATTTCTTCACTTCAATACAGCGTGCAAATCTATAATTGTTAGAGGTTCAACACAGGCTGCATTTCAAATCAACTGACAGTGTAATCTTTCAGGGTGCTTTCATGAAAGAAACCGAGTTAAAATTCAGCCCGGCCTGAAATCTGTACCGCAAATGAGCCCTGTCGTGGGTTTTTATGCTTGCTGTGGTACTATTTTATTGTGTAGTGTCATACTGTAGTCGGTTAATAAGCTTGATACGGTAATAGTTCTGGCCTACTGTGGTGGATAATCGCTGTACCCTTTGCTTTTCCTTGACAAGAGGTCTGTTTCACATCCAAAGGAGGGTCCTTCAGTGGTTTTCACATCCAGTTTTATATATTATCTTGGCGCCTGCCACTTTCTCCCTTAGCTACTACTCCACCCGGTTCTTTCCTTAAATATCCATCATGAATAGTGAACCATTTCTTAACTTCTTTATGCAGCTTTCTACGATTTTATCTACATTTTGAGCCTGCTTGATTGGTACTTGATATCTATCTTTGTAAGGTTGGACCAACGTATGGAAGGAAAATGATGAAAGGTCATTTATCAGCTACTGGAATGAAAATTTCAGAAAAGACCCTGAGAAAGACAATGCCTACAGCTCAGCAAGATTACCACAAAAGAAGGCAGAATAATTCAGAAAAGCTAAAGATCCTCGTTTGTATTCTGCTTCTGGATTTGGAGACAAACTCCACATCGACCAAAACGAAAAACTTGTCATGTTTGGAGTAACACACGTTATTGCCGTTGATGGTTTTAGCAAAAAGATCGTGGCATCATCAACTATGCCTGTAAAGAATAACCTTACAATATACCGTGATATTTTAAAGTAAGTACGGGTTAAGGTTTTATCTGAAATTATTATTGTTACTGCGACTACAACAGCGATTATGTTTCTAACCAGATGGATTAAAAAGCAAGCAGACTTACGCCACAAAGCCACATGCAGTACACAGGTTTGGAATACAAAAGCTGGCCAAATCATTTGTAATATATTTGAGTGGCGAGCTCAGGAGTAGTTTTGATTTAAGAGGACAAATCGCAATCGCGGGGCGTCCGGAGTACAGTGCTTAAAGGTTCATTTTCCTAACCTCATCACAGTCTTTGAAGAGAAGTGGAGTTCGAGTGATAGTAGATTGTTTAGGTCATAGTGAGCAACAGAGATGCAAAATACTTTAAAACAGGGAGTGTATGATACGCGTTTCGTTATATGCAACTATGCAAGGTACCCCCAAAGCACCCCACCCCATTTTGATATATTGAGCAGGGCACTTTAACATTCTTTTTAGCAGTCGTGCAGAGTTATTTTCGTGAAGAAATGTTTCCATTGTTTTACAGAGCGGACATATTATAGCGAATACCTTAACGTTTCAGTTAAATAAACTGGGGCAGGTAGATATATAGCACTGAAGATATGCAACGGTATCCAAAAGATCCAACTTTGAAAGACTTATTTGTACAAATTTTATGCTTGGCCTACTAAATTCTCTCCTGATTGCTGTTAAGCACACTGAGTTTTCCATCCCGTTGGTCCCAGGCTCTGCTTGATACTTAGCGATGTTTGCCGGTATCTCAAGGTGAAAAGGGAAGCCTATTTTCAGATAAGAGATTAACCAAAATAATAAGATCCTAAGAATAGTTTTACAGTGTACATTAATTTTTAGTTAGAAATAATTAAATATTTGAGGTCAACTTTGCACCCTTGCCATTTTTTTCATTTTCGTCTATAACGCATTTGTCAATTCATATTTGCTAGTTTAATTTTTTTAACTGGCTGTGACGTGCATTTCATGATTCATGAAGTAAGAGTTGATACTTCTGTTCCAAATATTATTTTTCTTCGCCATTTTCGCAAATTGGTTGATGCAAATTTATTTCATACAAACAGGATGGCGTACGAGCAATATGGAATATGGAACAGAGTAAGGGTCGATAAGGGAAGAGAGTTTTACTTGCTATTATTCATTCAAGAACGTCTTAGCGCATACAGAAAATGTACTGAAAAAGCCCCTTACAGACAAACAGGTTCAAAGGAGGTAAAAAACAAGTAACTTTTACAGCTAACAACTATTAGAATCTAATCATACTCGTAGACATCTAACTTAAAAGGCCCTTGCCAAACGATTAAATATAGTCAAACATTTTAAATTGCAAGAAGTGGTTTGAACGTTAAACATGAAACATTAAGCGCTTTTGAAATTTTGGAAGCAAGGCACAGCGAATTCTGTGTATTTGTGCTTGTCAGGCATTGTTTTGCCATTTCACCGAACGTTCAAACATTTTTTAATGAGCAAATTTCAGATGCTTGGCCTTAGAATTTGCTATTTGAAAATAGCATTCCGTTATGGAAAATGATTAATTCTGACTTTCTCAAAACAGACTAAATAAAAGGCAGCATCCTCGTATTAGGTTTTTTCACAGAATAAGAATTCCCTATTCTGTGGTTTTATCAAGCAGACTACTTCGTATGTCATGCCCATTATAATTGCTTCTTTACCTTAAAAATTCATTTAACCCTAATCCTACCGGGCAAGTTGATCTAACATAGCCAGGGGGTACTTTCCAACACCCTTCAGAAATTGCTTTCCAGTAGAGCTAGAGCAATGAAGCTTAGCAAAGGCATTGGCAAATGTATTTTGAGAAATTCTAGTAAATTGGGCGTTTCCACTTCTATTATGACCTCATTGTGACATCATAATCAAAACATGCTATTGGCGTTTGTCAAAAACCGACCACCCTTAAAATCAATAAATACAAGAAATTTCTTTACATTTTGTTGCTAGTAACTATTACCTTGCTAACAATCAGTCAATTCTGATTTTCTATTACCTTGCAAAGAATCAGTCAATTCTCATAAGATCTACTGGTAAAAATAGGCATTGAGATGTTGTTTTGGCATGACCGATTTCCATATAAGGCAATGTCACGTGACCCATTGTCGTTATTATGGGGATTTTTTGTATCACATTGTAGCTTATACATATAGGCTTAAAGTCACCCTGGTTTAGAAGCTTACATCCATCACACAACAGAACAGTTACAAGAAAGGCTTGAGGGGGTGGATTCAACCCCCCGGTAGGATTAAGGTTTATCTATCTACCCATTATCTACCTTATGCACAAAACATGATCCACCTTATGAACAAAACCAGGGCACTGCTAGAAGCTTATGTAAAGATTAAAACTTTGCTTATAGAATCATGTCGTGGAAAGGTTATGGGTAGAGGTAAATGAGAGAGTGAATTACCCAATAAAAACTGCTGTTACATCTCTTGCCAACGAAGAGGAAATTGATTTGGAAGATGAAGCAACAAAATATTGTGTTTCAAGAATCTGTTTGACTGTCGCTTCTCATCGACTCAAACAATGTATAGATGCATGGAATGCACACCCTATTCCAGGTATATGTGGTATATACGTCTTGTTTTCAAAGTAAAAACATGCACCACTCACTCATTTACTCAATCACTAATAATTTACCTTTCCGGAAATCTTCTGGAAACCCTGTTTTAGAATAGGGTATCTACGCTTAGGAAAAGCATTTTCTGCGGTAGTGGTGATTAATTGTTTTACAATTTCAAGTTTTCTCTAAACATTTCATTTCTTGCTCACTAACGTCTCCTTGGTAGAATGCTGCAGACATTGCAGTTGTTTCTTTTGACTTGGAACTTGCGGGGTCCCGCAAACATTGCTACTTCATTACTCGTTGATTCAAAAAAAGCATTTTGTAACATAAGATTTTATGTTCCCATTACTAGAAAGGCATCTTTACATAGATAATTGTCAATTTCCTATTTTCTTCTAGTAAATGCTTCTTTTAGGTTTACTAGTAAGGTTCCTTAACCACATTTTGTTTTATATTTCTATAGGGAAAGGAGTTCCAAATGACATGGTTCGCTCCGATAACTGTGGCATGCTCTCGGTCCGTCTTCCAGATGAAACAGAAGCAAAGGATTGGTACGAGAATGAAACCGAAGGCACCTTGACAGAATTTGGAGTTTTGGCATTGACCCTCTGACAGTGGCTGAAAGAGAAATGGTTGACCATCAGTTTTTCGCTAACTTCAAAACTGAGGCAATCTTTTCAGACTTATGCTGCGAGAGATATGACATTATGAAGAATGCAGTAAAAGAATATATACAATTAACTCTTTCATCCAGAAATTAGGGATAGATCACAGATGTTAGTATACGTTAGAGTATACGTTATTAAGAAGGGAAGGGATGGGGACTCGATCTTCCGCCCACCACTCTCGTATTATTTATTGATCGTATGTCAATTATAAAAAAAGTTTCTAAAAGTTTCACGTGGAAGAGCTTCGAAATTCTGATTGGTGGGCTGAGGGCCTATATTTCCAACAACCAGTGAAAAATGTGCTATTTTGTGCCATTCCTAAAGGAAAATTGCAAAATTTCCGACAAAGTTATAAGAATAGGGGGGGGGGCGAGTCATCCATACCCTCGATAATTTCCGCCTCTTTAAATTATGCGGGAGTATCAATATTCTGTTAATTGATGAGCAAAATAACCTTTCTTGATTGAATCGAGCTCTTGTCTCTTACAAATTTATATACTGGCAATTTCAGCCCAGGCATGAAAACAAGATGTAGATTTCCGAAAGCAGACATTCTACTTCTTAACAAGGAAATGAAAAGCATTTCGTTGATAACTATCAAGCAAGGCAAGATGCAATATCGCATCTAGCATGATTTTTTTGGTTTTCATACATGTTTTTCACATAGTTTTACTTTTCGGTCTATTTTGGTGGGATATTATGATAGGCCTGAAACTGTGACATCACTTAAAATTTCTGTTGTTTGAACATCAAATCAAATTGCGATTAGACAAGGCCGCCGATACAGATACCTTTTTTTCATTATGACACTATATCATTAGATACATGGTCCGCAAACATTTTTAAAATAGATTGGTCTTCATTTGTCATCAAATAGAAATACTTAAGCTCGATTGTTGGAATAGTTTGAAAATTTGCACAAATATCTTGTACTTTCTGAAAGAATTCTACACGCTCTGTGATAAACAAAGAACATGACATCACAAAGTGAATTGCATTTTCAATTTCATCTTTGCATCTGGCACATGTCCTTTGTTCTCTTGCTATTCGGGGATTGCAATGTCTACCTTTTTCTATGGCTAGACAGTGATCACTGAGTCTTAATTTTGTGAGTATCCTTCTGTGTTTCCTAGTATCAATTAGGCTGAGGTAATTCTCATAGTAGACTGGTTGTTATGCGTTTTGTATGTCAATGCTTCGGAACAATTTTGCATATAATTAGTCCAACTTATGTAGTAGCATTGCTCTAGTGTTCTTTACAGGACCTAGCAGTATACGTCAATTTTAGTATATCATGCAACATGCTAAACTATGGCAGCGTATCAATCTATACTAATTTTGTGATACTACAGTTAACTGTTGCAAACTAATGTTATTACAAATGTCAATATTGTTACAAAGTAATTAAAAAAAGTCTATCTAAAACTAAATACACTAAGATTTTTTTTCATTCTACAGATTCATAAACAAATTTCGCTAATGATATTAATTGTCCTTTTAATACTTCATTATTTAATATATTATTTATGATGTCGATATTCTCTCTTTTATTCATTTCTAATAGGGAGGTATGACTTTTGTTTAACTGTTGTAAGCAAGTTTTTCTCTGTTGCTCGTTATTTTCACAGTAAAACAAAAAGTGTAATTCGTCATCAATAGGTCCTGAATCTTTTTTGCAATAATCACAAGTTCGCAGAGACTGCTGTACACTGTTATTTTTATTTGCATACCTTCCCATAACGATTGAAATGAATCCCAGTTTGAGCGATCTCGGACTGTGTTGCGTGGGGGGCTGGGAGCGAATCTACGAATCTTGTAGTGAGTCTATAATGAGTGTATTGGTGAGTCTAAATTGAGCTTGGGGACTGAGGATGATTTGCGCAGCCGCATGGTGGTAGAGGATCTTTCTTCTTTCGGATCAAGAAGGATCTGCACATGGAAGATGCTACCCTTGCTGTTTTTCGGACGGTTTTTCCGATGGTCACTTATGGTCTGGCAGAAAGCAGGACGACGAAGAAGAAAGAAAAGCAAAGAAGAACCAAAGCAAGTTCATTCAAACAGGGTTAGTATTGTTGGGCCAAATTTCTCGAATGTGTTTGGGCTGAAAACGCTGATGGGGAATGATATATGGGCTGGGCTATAGAATGCAATTGCTCACTCAAGTGACCTTAAAGACCCACAAGGAGGAAATGTTTCTTGCTGCAGAAGATTATCTTAAATACACACTGTAAAGCGCAAGCTAGAAAAGTATAGCCCAGCTATTTCATACTGTTTTATGCTATTCCTTTAAGAAAATTGATCTTGCCACAGCTTTGTTCTAAGTTTTGTGTACAATATGCTGCAAGAGTGAATCAAAGTTTGAAATGAAACAAAATGTGAATGCTCTAGCAAGTATAGCAATTCTTTCCACTTAAGTTCACACCTGTTCACGCATGCTTGTATCTGCTTCTGCCTAAGCTTGAAATTAAGAAGAAGAACAAAAACCAGACCTCTTACGTACTGGAAAATGATGAGCAAAAAGGCTGCTTGATACAAGAATCTCATTTCATTTCATTAATTTTATATTCTCAGCTTTCACAATCCAGTAAAAATTGAAAAAGAGTTTTAATTCAAATCACATACATTTTCTAAATTCATTATGCAAGGAAATGATAAACAGAAAAGCTTAAGAGGCTACATGATTAGAACTTGAAAAGAGCTCTTACCTATGTGCCTAAGTTTAAAACAAATTTAGTAAAACAATTCTAATCTAAGACTACACTGAACTGAATCTTCCTACTGCTGTTTCCAATTAATTTATTGCAAAGCATAATATAAAAAATGTGGACCGGGGCAGATTTTGAAGTGGGAGCAGGGTAAGGATTTTTACTTGAACTACCCCTAGCTGCAGCTATTAGCCTATAAAGAAAACTATTTTCATTAAGAAAACGAAAGCACAATTTCTCAAGCAATTATTGGATTGTCTTAGGAGGCAAAAGACAATGGCTTTGTTGCCTAGTTTTTAGCAAACAGCTCTCTACATTGTGTACAGGAAGCAAAGTGACACAAGTGACAAAAAGTATCAAATATGTTGGATATTTGCTTTTTGAAATGAAGGACAAATTTCTTAAAGTCCAGTGCACACGAGACGAATTATACTTTGCTTCAGCAAAAGGCTCATGTATGCATCTTCCATTAAAGTCTACTTTTAAAACAGTGGAAATAAGTATAGATGCTTCATTGCATACCAAGATTGCAACCATGATTAACATAATTTATTACATAGAAGACTATAGGGCACAAAAGTATTGCAACGCTTGACATGGAATGGCAGCCAACAGTAGCTGTAGGCCCAAAACGCAAAATTTACATAACAAGCCCATGACAGCTAAGGGGCTTCCCAGCACTTGATTTATGTTCACAATTTCATTGACTGTCATTCAGAATACAAAGTAAATGATTTATTTCCAATTTGGATGGAAAGTGGTCAAAAACCTTGAAGTATTGCCTTTCAAATTTTCTGGAAAATATTTCAAGGGTTGCATTGAAAAACAGCGATGTTCAAAGCAATGAAATTGTACAGCTACTTGAATGAAATTGTAAACATTTTCCCTCCTAAATCAATCAGTCAAGTTTGGCAAGCCCCCTGACCATAATAGCTTTGTTATGTTAATTTTGTGTTTCAGGCCTATGACTACTGTTGGGTGCCATTTTAGTTCAAGCTTTGCAACACTTTATTCCCTAATATTTCTACGTCTTTACAGCATTTTATCATAATTTGGCCTCTCACAATTTTTTAGGATGCCTCAAGTGCGTTCAATGCCATCAGTAGCTCATCAATTCCCTTCAAATCATGAGTTTCGACCTCTCCAGTTACTGAATTGCAATGGGGGCATCGCTCATTATCGATATACCACTGATCTATGCATGGACGACAAGATATAACCCTGTTACAGCAGGCAGAGAATGTAGCACCTCTATCAAGCGTTATCACATCTTTGCATATAGTGCATTCAAAGAATTTTGATGCAGCTTTGGCAACAGATTTCAAACAGTTTACTTCAGCTCCCTTTGTAAGCAAGCCTTTTATTTCTGCAAGGGATTCGTTGATTTGATGGAGGTCTTCTTCGATTATGTTGTTGATATCAGACCTGAAAGTTAATTATATTGAGTTGAGTCATGTGATGCAGAAATGTTACCTGATCTAGACGAAGCAGAAGAGCAATGGCTGTTTTAAGTCAGAGATGATGATGCATGGTTCAGTTTCATCATAAAGCATCAGCTCATCAAAAAGGAATGCAAGAAGGGCAGTTATCGCTGAAGGTAACCTTCCTCTATAGTGCCACTGCCTTTCCTCAGAAACAACACTTTTTAAGAACTCTGGGGTTCAGAATAAATTAGGAAACCTATCATTTGATACCTCCTCCTTTTTCTTGCTGGCTCCTTTATCAGGTCCATTTTCCTCTTCAGGATGGTATTCATATCACTTTTTGTGATGGCTATTATGGTTTTGTTGGATGGTGGAAACCAGAATGCATCTAAAAGAAGGAAGTGGATACTCATTGCAACATTCAAAAAAGAATTAAGTCCTGGTAATTTTTTGCTTTTTCTTAAAGTAGTTTATGTTTAATCCTGTATCTTGGAGTTGCTATCTGCACTGTGTGCGTAAATGTCTTATATCTGTTAAAGGGGTCAGAGGATGGATTTCAGACATAGTAAATACCGACAGATAACGATGTTATATTGAAAAATTTGGCACTATATTGCTTTCAACCCCGGACAGTGATGAATCCTTTAATAATGCGATGTTAAAGTGAATTTCGTGATAGATAATACAAATTAGCTTGTTTTTAATTGCTTAAAGTTTTTGCTTGCAAATTTCTCACGTTCAGTGTTGTAAAGCTACAACCCCCAGAATGCAAAATTAGAATACAACCATCACCATTCGTCACTGTTATGTTTATCTTTACTGCACAAAAACAGTCAGGGCTGTGTATCAAAATTTGAAACAAAAATAAACATACCATCTCTTGTCTCGTCGTTATCTATGATTTCCTCGAGTTCCTTGTTGCATATAGATATTTCTTTGTCCAGGTCGAGGAACTTCTTTACCTCCTCAGCAACATATTCAACAGACATGCCATTTTCCACCAACGGAACATATGCCGTCATGAGGCTGACAAACTGTGTGTGAATGGAAAGAGATTAATTACTATTTTCGTCAAGACACATACAGGACAAGCTGGAATGCATTACAAAAAAAGGGATAAAATAGAATAGTATTGTCACATTACGAGCATTGAATTGAAGTGAGTTACCTTTTGCGTTTAGCTGGATAGCTTTAGCTATACATTTTTATTATACATGTTATATTTTTGTTATACATTTTATATTCTTTTAGTTGGCTCATATTGTAATTCTTTATTTTACAATTTAGCTACTTTCCATGCAACATGGTAAGTAAAGTAATAATAATACATGTTAATAATAATAATAATACACTCTTTTTTTATAAGAAACTAAGATTTTTGGTCAGTACTCAAAGTTTCTTAGTTTTGGGACAAATTTGGTGCTGAAAGTTTCTCAGCAGTTTCTTAGAATCAAAATTTTTAAGTGCCAAAACAGGTAATTGACACTTGAATTCTACAAATAGAAGAAGCAATGCAATTCACGTTTACATGAGCTGTTTTTCTGTAAAAATAGACACTTATTGTGCAACAGAAGTTTGTTTTTCGATGCTTTATTTCTAATTCTAAAGATTCTCGAGACCTGCCAGTTTCTTACCATTTTTGGTCGAGTACTGAAAGTTTCTTAACCAATATTTATTTCAGTACTGAGTTTCTTATAAATGGGTTTCTTATATAAAAAAAGAGTGTAGTAATAATAATAATAATACTAATAATACACGCTTTTTTTTATAAAGAAACCTACCTCAAGGCCTAGTTCTTAAAGTTCCTTATTTTTGGGCCTCTTTTGAGGCAATTGTAGTTCCAAAGTTCCTTAATAGTTCCTTAATTTAACTGCACATACAGTGGTCTTAACAATAAAAGGGAGACATTTGCATGTGAGCAAAGCTCGAGACTACTCAAGGAAACATTTGATACATGCTTAACGTGCAATTTATGTGATTTTCGACTGCAAATGAATGGAACCGGCTTTCTAATTCTTGATTATTTGCAGTGATAAAAGTATTCAACATTCAAAAGTTCCTTAATGATTTCCTCTTTAGCAGTATAAGTTCTTTAAATTTTCGGGCCTTCTACATGTAGGTTCCTTATAAAGTGGTTCCTTATAAAAAAAAAAGGGTGTAGGCTAATAATAATAATCCACTTGCCTTTTGGCTACGGGAGCGGCAACGAGAAAATTAATGCATATAATTTAATTTATAAAAAGCTACATATTAAAGATATCTTTTTTGCAGCTAGAAGAGAAAAAAGTTTCTTAGGCGGGCTTTTACATGAGAGCCGAAATGAAACTTCATTTAGGTTGCTGGTCAAAACCACTGTTGTGTTTACATGAAAAGGGGCTTTCATGTCGAAATGAAAATAAATCAAATCAAATCTTTTGTTCTCTGTCATGTAAACACGATTTATTTTCATTTTGGGCGAAAGTTCATTTCGAGCGAAATTAGTGAAATTCTTTCGTAGAGGCAACCTTGTGTCAACCAATTTGATGGGATTCAGGTCAAGAAATCGAACAAAATCGAAGTCGAAAGGCCATACATTTATTTTTTATTATTACTATTTTCTTTTTTTCCCTCTTACTTTCCATTTCTTTTATAGTAAATTGTTATTATTTTTTTCAAACGTTCATTGTGATTGTTACTGTTATTAAAATAAATCAATTCAGTTATGTAGTAGTTAAATGTGAACAGGGCACTGGGCTCGATAACCATTTTTGGTTCTACTCAGTGTCCTAGACAACACGTCTTGTATTTAATATCATTTTTGTATAAAAAGTAGTACAATTTTTCTACTTGTATTATTGGTAAACGCTAATTTGTAATCTTAGTACAACTCGTGTAATAAGTCTACCTTGTACCGTAGACTCACTGCACAAGTCCTACTACTTCGCTTGACGTTGTTGTTGTTGTTTTCTATAATCGCTCAGAGTGGAGTGACAAATCAAAATAAGGGGAGCGTAAACTAGAGACTCGTGTAGTGAGTCTACTTGTACCGGCCGCAAAATCTGCCAAAAAACTGCCAATTTTGGCCTGGGCATAAAAACAAGATGTAGATTCCGAATCAGATGTTCTTAGAAAGGAAATGCAAAGAATTTCATAGATAACTGTAAGGCAAGATACAATATCTCATATAGCATCCTTTTTGGTTTTTATAGATGTTTCTTATCGAAATGGATTAATCGAACAAGTATAATTCACCACATTTGAAATACACGGTACAAGTTCAGTTGGGAATCCTAAACTTGGTCCTACACTTACTGGACAAAAGTATTCGAACGGTCGTCAAAAATGGCGGCCAACAGCGGCCATAGGCCCAACCAAAACATTTTTTCATAACAATGGCTTGAAGTCACGCGGCCATGTTCGCATAAAATTTCGGTGGGAAAATGTTTGTCATTGCACAGTCTTTCGATTAAAAGTAAAAGTAAAGAATTATTCCTCAGATCGGTTAAAATAATCCAACAAAATTAAAGAGTGGTGCCTCCAAATATTTTGCAAGAAAGTTTTTACAGTGGGTATCAAAAAGCGATATTATGTACCATATTTGAAGAACGACTGAATAAATTTCTGTCATTGAAATGGAAAATACATTCAGCTTTTTGTTATGATAAAATTATTGCTTAAAGCTACGTTTTGAGAGAGCTTGGTATTTTTGTATCGAAAGTTTTTCAGGTGAGTGAACTTTTTAGCAGGCCAAGAAGAGCTATTTCAGAAAATTATGTTTTTGTTTCATGTCAGTAAGGCGATTGCTTAAAAAACAAACAAAAAATGTTCAACTTTCTTTGCAGTTTCGAATAGAAATGAAAAAGTTTTGTTTCTTTGCATTTGAAGATTAAAATTGCACCTTTACCTTTTTGTACAAAATTAGCAGTTGCAAAAGTTCACTCACCTGAAAAAACTGTCGATACAAAAATACCCGAAGCTCTCTCAAAACGTAGCTTTAAGCAATAATTTTATCATAACAAAAAAGCTGAATGTATTTTCCATTTCAATGACAGAAATTTATTCAGTCGTTCTTCGAAATATGGTACATAATATCGCTTTTTTGATACCCACTGTAAAAACTTTCTTGCAAAATATTTGGAGGCACCACTCTTTAATTTTGTTGGATTATTTTAACCGATCTGAGGAATAATTCTTTACTTTTACTTTTAATCGAAAGACTGTGCAATGACAAACATTTTCCCACCGAAATTTTATGCGAACATGGCCGCGTGACTTCAAGCCATTGTTATGAAGAAATGTTTTGTTTGGGCCTATGGCCGCTGTTGGCCGCCATTTTTGACGACCGTTCGAATACTTTTGTCCAGTAAGTGTAATGTTTTACAACAACTCATAACTACTTAGTTCGTACTAATTTCTTGTGATCTAAAGTTAAAATTTTCTTTCATAGTTAATTTTTTAATGTCTTTATCATTCCTGAAAAACTTCCAAAATTAAATAAGCCCTCCGGGGTTAAATACAGCTTTTATGGTGAGAAAAGCTGCTAATTTGAGCCCTTTGAATTCTTAAAAGTTTCCCATCTCCCCGTTTTCTTCAACTTTCCACCCAATTGGGCAGCCTAGAATATACGTGTGTATTATGAATTCACAACTCTTACCTTGTTTTCTCCTGTTATTCCGCCATATTTTATTGTTTTTCTTGGTCAGTGCTTTGCCCTGCCTTTGCCTTGACTCGACAAATTCGATTGGGCAGTATTTGCTGGTGTTGATGGTGCAGATTGCGGTGACGCAGAAGCTTGCGCCCTGTAAGCATCCCTCAGCAACGGCAATGACTGGGTGGGCCGGTTCTCGTTTATGCGGAATGGTGTGTGCGCTGGATGGTTAACTTAGAATATTCCGTCTTCATTTGGGAATATGATGCTATTCATTGGGTCTCTTAGGGTAATTCGGTCGGCCGGTAACTACAATAAATAAGATGAATAACTAAGACACGAGCACATGGCATTCAGGGCGCGTTGAAATACTTTTTTCATTTAATATTTTATTTAGAGGGGAAGCATAAAAGAAGCAAAAAAGCCTGCCGGCTTTCAACCAACTAACCCCAGTAAGCATTGAAATTTTATTGCAGCTCAGGTCACAAGATTGCATATTGTAGGTATTGACCCAAAAAACAATAGCGTAAGTTGTAGAGTCCATTTTTAGAACACGTTTCTATGAAGAAGACAAAGTCGTTACCAGAAGGCTCTGAGAATTTTTAAAACCATGTTGTGCACATCTCCCCTTTTATATCCAAAGCAACCGTGTTCGTCACTTTCTTGCTGTGCAATATTTGTTTCTATATTTGGAATCAGAGAAGAAATTGGCAGGTGAAGCTTTTGTGGGGCATTTTGTGCTCCCGGTCCAGTTCGTGTTTATAGTATTAATTGCGACGAGTAAGGATATTTTAAATATTTTATTTCCTGGAATGTTTTCATGCAAGCCCACCCTAGCCGCTGGTTCAGCAGATGCGCGACTTTTTTTGTTATGTCACTATAACGAGATAGCTATCCAAAAGCGACACGAGCTATCCAGCGACACGGTCTATTAGACCATTTCAACTAAGGGCCTCGTTTTCAAAAAAATTGAAAATTGCGTCATAGAGAAATATCGACTTCAGATTCAAATCCAGCACCTTCTTTTTAGTGTTGAGGCAAATTTTTACGATTCTATCAATTCAACCAATACTGTAATCAGCCACCGGTTGTTGGGAAACAGCTGATTTTGATGAAAGAGTTCTGATTTTCTCTCTGCTTATCTTTCCACGACACACTAGAACTGTTGAGCTTTAAAATAAGCCCTCCCCTTAAATAAGCCCCTATACAGTAAAATTCGTTTTGCAAATACTTAGCCCCGAGGGGCTTATTCGAGGGTTTTCGGTTTTTTCCCTAGAAATTACGCGTTTTTTCGATTTTGGGAAACATGTCGGTACGGAGTTTTTGGATAATTTTTCCAGTTTTTTATTTTTGCGTTTTCGGTACTGAATGCCGACTCAGTGAAGCTACAGGTACGCTCACAATGAAAAAAATATTGTTATAGGAGGAAAACGTCTCAAATAAGTGAAGTGAACAGTAAAAGTTGATTAACCTAGAGTTTTAAAATAGATTTTGTGCAATTTTTGTGAGAACGGAGACAACATCCTGTCATACGGTTTTGTTCAAAATATTGCACGGTTTTTGAGCGGTTTTACGGTTTCCAGACCCCCCTCCCAAAGAGCCCCTCTATTGAGTTTCCTCTAAAAACGTGTACTTCGTACATTTGAAAATTCTTGAAAATACTACAGTATTATACAAATGGGCCCTTGCGTAAACCTGCAGATGCAGGTCTGATGATGGTCTAAGTGAAAAACTCCGCCCCCCCCTGCTCCGACTCTTTGGGCTGAAAGACATGATACCTTTCGTGCTTTTAGACCTTCCTGTGTTTTAGCTAAGCTATAAGCTTTATATACTGAGATTTGATTTTAACCCAAAGAATTCCTGCACCGCAAAGAATCGATGGACATGGTTTTCTATTTTGGGAACTTCTCCGGAACTTTCAACCAACCTTTTGTTTTAAACTCAGTTCTTAATAAAGGAAAATGTCTGGAAAAACTGGTGTCTTCAAAAAACTTCAAACTTTCACTTAAAACGAAAACTGTTCAATTAAGCAACTCTACTCACTGCCAGCCCATCGCTTAATCCTTGTCCCTTTTTGCTTCTTTATCGATATTTTGTTTTAGAAGAGTAATGTCCCGAGTGTTTCCCAGGAAATTTATGGGAATGGAATTTATTCGAATTTACCCGAAGTCGCCTCTATTCTTTGTTTTTGTCCTTTTTTAGCTTTTTACCCATATACTTTAATTGCAACTTCAACAACACTTGTAAAACAAAGAAAACAGTTTTTAGCAATCTTTTTGGTCTGTTGACAAAAATCACAGCCCAAAAGTAGGCAGTTCTGTCCCGGGGTTCTGCCTTCCAGGGGTTTTTGAACAAAACGAGTATTACTTCTTTTAGCCTTATAATTCTTTAAGTTTGTAATATATTCAAGTCGATAATGTTTTTAAGTGGTCGCCACATAAAGAAAGTTCAATTATAAAGATTTTGAATTATCGTGGTTTTTGATAGGGTTTATGAAGGGAATTTTAAGGAACCTGAGAATTTCTTTCCAATTATTGATAATTGATGCAAACTTAATGCGACGTTGTTCAATAAACTTACTGTAGTAGAACGTCGCAAAATTGGTGGCTAAACGACGCAACATCGTGTTCGCAACAAATAATGCATCCAAATAATGCAAAATTTGGTCTGTAGCCAGAATTTTCACTAGTTAGATGAGGCCCTAATTTTGTGTCCTGGCCTTTACGAATAATAAAATTTGGATAGAATTCACCAATTTCCAATAAGCAACTTTAGTCTATGACTGAACAAAGGTTAAGGTTTCCTATTTCTTTGATTAACGGCACGGGTTGGACACTATTGTCACAAAGTATTTAGGCCCTTGTAGTTAGTTTCATTCATTCACGTATTATTTTCTTAAGTTGTATTTTTGCATATCATTAACTGTACTTTAGGTATCCCCGTGGGTCATAGGAGGTATCATGTTGCGCTAGGTGACGTTAGGTCATTCCCTGTCGTTTGTTTAGGTTATGGGTGCGGGATTTTCCCAGCATTGTGTAGGACTACTCATAGGTTTAGTCATCGTTTTCCCATAGCTTTTGCTTAGCATTTTACGTAGTTTGTCGCTATTTTCTGTTTACTTCTTATCATTATTCAGCCTAGCCCTTCCTTTTTTTGTTATCACTTGCTTAGTCTTACGTTAATGTACAACTAATTTTAGATTTACTTTGAATATATATACAGCTTGTAATTTGGTTGAAATCAGTTGAACTTAAGAGAAGCCAGAGAAAGCTCTGTCACACGTCGTCGTGAGGTTTTTTAGGTTAAAGTAGGGCCTAGTGTTTAGCTTCGTAGGTTTAGCCATTTTGTTAAAGTTGTTTGAGAGATTGTAACAGAGTGTCTTTCTGTTGTGTTATCTCTGGGGTGGTGACACTATTCACAGAGTTTAAAGTACATTTTTTAATACTGTAAGAGCCTGGAAATTTGGAATGAGGCTGGCTGTACTTACGTTTTTGCCGTTTTATGAGCCTGAATTGTTTTTAATATGTTCTTAATTCCTCAGGACTTATAGGCATTCATTTTTAGTGATGGTACTAGGTATGTGTAGAGATGCAGCCTGCTTGTTTATATCTTTGTTTGCTTGTTTTTTACATTTAGAGCATGTTCTTGCTATGTTCTTAAAATCTGAGCAAAATCCCGGCTCGTGTTCTTGAAAAATAGTTTTATAAAAAAAGAGCGTGTGACACCTTCAATATTCATTATGAGATACTCATCTATTCTTAAAAAGAGTGCGGAGGCTGAGAAGCAAAGACAAGCTGATGAGAAAAAAAGTCGCACTTGATAGTTGTTTTTTTGATAGTCTGAAGTACACAAAATTTGTAGTATTTATAAAAATCCGCATTTCAATTTGGTGTGTCGCTCCTAGAGTTGTTTTTTGCTAGTGTTGTTAATAAATTCGGAGCGAGCGGCAAAGTTATCGGTCTGGGCGCCAGCATTTTGTTTTTGTTTTTCTTGCTTTCTGTGTGTGGGTATGATACTACTCTTTCATCTTTAACTTGTTCAATATCTTCATTTTCCATTAGATAACATCAAAATCACATTATTTTCAACGATGCTCAATTCAAAGATCACGGTTTTTCTTGGCCAACCTTTATGACCGCCATGATCCATTTCTATGGAGTGGCAGGAGGGTCAAAAATAATCCGTCATGACTTGACTTTGTCGTGGGGGCAAACGCAATTCGGCGTCCCAACCTCGATTTCATTTCAGGTGCCCCTTTGTCAAAGCGGTGTGGCAACCTCGATTCCATTTCAGGTGCCCCTTTGTCAAAGCGGCGTCGCAACCTCCATTTGATTTCAGGTGCCCATTTTTCAAATCGGCGTCGCAACCTCGATTCTATTTCAGGTACCCCTTTGTCAAAGCGGCGTCGCAACCTCGATTTGATTTCAGGTGCCCATTTGTCAAATCGGCGTCGCAAGCTCGATTCTATTTCAGGTGCCCCTTTGTCAAAGCGGCGTCGCAACTTCGATTTCATTTCAGGTGCCCAATTGTCAAATCGGCGTCACAACCTCAATTCTATTTCAGGTGCCCCTTTGTCAAAGCGGCATCGCAACCTCGATTCTATTTCAGGTGCCCCTTTGTCAAAATGGCGTCGCAGCCTCGATTCTATTTCAAGTGCCCCTTTGTAAAATTGGCAAGGAATGAATGTAGAACCTTTAGAGTGTAGAATCTGCAAGAAAGCAGCGCTTTTCCATTATTATTTCATCTTATTTGCTTCTTCATGGACGAACCACCTCTACAAATTCTGGCCTTGTTGCCTGAAACGATTGACAAATTAATAGTGGAGAATACACAGTTTCAACAGGATATCTTGGACATTGATTATACTTATGGAGTTTCGTTTAGATACGTTGTTAAATTTAGTTTTGCGATGCAATGACCACTTAAACTCTTGAAAATACAAAGATTGAAGATGATTGGTCGTGTCAGACTTGTCGCGCGATCGTCTCGAGTGTCGGCTAGAGAGACGGTGCTTAGGCCCATTTCAGAAAAAGATGAAAACAAAATGAATTACTGGATAGAACTCCAAAGTAAAAGTCGACTTTCTTCAAAGTCATCAATCAATTTCTCGAAACAAGCACAACCTTTTATCTATGATTCAGTCTATAAGAATTTCAGTGAAAAACATTTCATATAGGCAAGTCGCCCATTTTACGGCTGGACCATAAGTCGCCCATTTTCTTCCTAATGAGTGCCTTTAGTCACTTTCCAATCGTGACCTGGAAAGGGTTACTTCATCTCAAAATATATTCACGCGATTGAAATAAATGACCAGATGTCTTTCCTGCAAGCTGAAGTGTTGTAGTTGTCAAAAATAGTTGATCTATTTTGATCAAAGAGTTGTTTCTAAATATACGTAAAATTGAGAAAAAATATAGATTACCTAGTGGCAGTAAGTTTTGACTTTCCTTTTAAAAATATATAGCTAGTCTATTATTCAACATGGATGGTGAAGAACGCGAAAAACTTGTCGAAGATATAGTGAATAGATTTACCTTGGCTTTCCGAAAAAAAAGGCCATTCAAAAATAAACGCTGAATGGTGATGACTAGTACGAGGCTTAGATGCTCTCTAGAGGTAAGTTGAGGAAAGTAAGCTGAATATTTCTAGTGATGTTGATGCCCATAGGGACCGGCTATTGTTTATGATTGGGGTGTGGGCTGAAAGAAGGGTGGGTTAAGAAAAAAAAATTCGTCTTATTAGATGGGGTAACGAAAAAATTCTTTGATGCAAGAGTACATTCTATCGAAGAACAAGGTTGATTTAATGCTTAAGATGTAAAGGTAGAAAACAGAATGTACATGTATGGTTTCCGATTAGAAACCAAAAAATTGACCAAGTACTGAAAGTTTCTTAAAATTTTCAGATTTTGAGTACCGAAAGTTTCTTAAACTTAATCCTACTAGGGATGTTTTTCACCCCCTCCCTCAAGGTTTTCTTGTCACTAGTCTGTTGTCTTATGGAAAGCATTCATACCGCCTGTATTTTAGCCTATATCTATTAGCTTCCTAATTGCCAAAACATTTTCAAAAATAGTGACAATAGGTCATGTGACATTGCCTTATTTGGAATGCCGTCATACCGAAACCAGATATAATTCCCTATTTCTTCTTGTTAATCTTGTAAGGTACTCTTAGGTGCCTAATTGCCGTGGGGTGTCCCAATTAGCGGGGGGTTGGATTTTATGTTGAAAATTAATTGCCGGGGGTCCTAATTAGCGGGGGGATTGGATTTTTGTGGAATTTATTTCAAAGTTGTTCAAAATTAATTAGCGGGGGGGACGGCAATGAGGCACCTAAGAGTAATGGAAAATTGTTACTAAGTAACAAAATTTTTGGATTATTATTGAAATAAAGAAGGTCATTAAGTAACAAATAACATTAAATAATGTTAAGAAAGATTCTATTTTTCACAGAAGAAATTTCTTGAAAGCACAAAGGAAGGATGTCTAGAGAGGGCCGTTTCTGAAGAGCTCGTACAGCTTAATAAACGATACCAGGTATGCTTGTGTATATGATTGTTATCCATTTTCATTACGAATACTAAATTAAACTGGAAAGGACGAAACATAGCAATTACCTAATACCATAAAACCTAACCCCCATATATGAACATATCAACAGCATTGGAAAACAACCGTAAATCCTCGAACAAGCTCTCGGGGGCTTATTTGCAAAAATGAATTCTTAGGTGTGGGCTTATTCGAAGGGGGGCAGGGTTTATTCGGAGATAAGAGCTTATTCAAGGATTTACTGTATATTAAAAATATGTGAAGTTAATTTTAACTTAAAAACCGCATGAATTCAGTTCATCAGACTAGGTAAAACACTAGAGAAAACAAGACTGTTATCATCACCCTTAATATACACTCTGTTTTTTAATAAGCAACCGCTCAATAAGCAACTAGGGCTGAACTGACCTTAACATTAAGCAACTTGAGGGCTCAATTGAATTACTGTAAGTAACAAAGAAGTCAAACAACCAAGCTTATTGTCTTTCTTGTGTTAGGAAATTGTTCTTCGTTCTTATGTTTTGCATGTTGAAGTTCGCTAGCTAACGTTTTTCCAGTTACTGTCTCCCAAAAGTCATGTTGTAGGCCTAACAGATGATGATTTTGACCCGAAGTCAGGGGTGGTTAGTAGGTACAAAAAATGTTAAGCAACGTTTAAGCAACTTTGAGGGCTGAAATGTCTAAAATTTTAAGCAACTTTGAGGGCTGGACGAAAGTCATGTTGCTTATTAAAAAAAAGTGTATTTGTCATGAATGGCGAACACAAAGATAGATTTTTCCACAAGTGACATAACACAATTGATGAGATTTGAACCTGGACTGCATGATCAGAGAGCCAACGACGTTTCAACTGAGCTATAGAGCTCAATGAAATCGCCGAGTAACACTCCAAGTCATACAGCCCAAGGCTCTCATACCATTTTGTTTTCTGTGTTTTGGTACGATTTTAGCCAAAAATCCATAAAAGTGGGCAGCAAATTGAAGAAAATCAGAAAGTCTAACTTTATTTCTGTCGGAACAGTGGTGAAATGGCATCAAAATGTTCATAACATGAAATGATAAGACCCAGAAAGTGCTATCATATTCATGTTTTGGTTATTTTTATGCATAAAATAGGATCTTTTTCTGCAAAGATCTACATTATAAGTGGGTAGGTTAGCGAAATGCGGGCGGCACATCCCGTCAATGCATTAATCATGTACCCCTCGGAATTCGTAGCCGATGTGAATACGTGCGATGCCAGACTCTAACCACACAAATACGAGTAGAGATGCTATCTGTTCGTTTAAAGAGGGGGTGTTTGGGTTTCACGGTTACACGGTTCTGCCAACATTTTGGCTCTGGTTTTCTGTGTTGTCTGAAAAATTATGCGGTTTTTCATTTTGGAAAAACTCGTCGCTGAACGGTTTTACGGCAACTAAAACAAAAATTGTCATGGGAGGAAGACGTCTCGAAAACGTGAAGTGAACAGTAACAGTTGACTAACCTAGAGTTTTGAAATAGATTCTGTGCAATTTTTGTGAGAACGGAGATAACATCATGTCATACGGTTTTGTTCAAAATATTGCACGGTTTTACGGTTTTTGAGAAAATGTTAAGCAGTTTTATGGATTACAGACCCCAACAAACCCCTTCGTTTAATAGGGCGCAAGATATATTGAAAATATAAAATACACCTCGTATTCCTTGCCCGAAGAGTAGATAATATATTCTGGATACTGCGGGGTAACAAAAGGGTGTCGATTTTGCGGTTAACCTATTTTTTCTAAAATGAGCTGAAAGGCGAGCATTCCCTATAAGGTTTTTCCCAAGTTTCCCAAGGTAAAGGTCCTTTTGACCTTCATAAGATTGAAATGCCTCCATCACTTTTCTACTTTGAAATTAAAACAAATTTTCCTTTACGCTCAGACTGAATTGACTCGCGAATCTTTGGAAGACTTGCTGGCAACTGATCAACCTTGTGAAGATAAAAGGCAGGATGCAGTAAGCATTGGTAGAGTTGAATTCCATCAGGAGAGAACTAATGCAGACAACGTAAGTCCAGCTTGCTTCATAAGCTTTCCCATTTGAATACAACATTTAGACCACGATCAGAATCGGTATACATCATTCGGTAAGCGGATTTTGAGGAATTATAATTCATGTAGTCATCTTGGCATGTTTTTATCGTTGTTTCGTAATTTTGATGCGGAGATTTCAAGGGTGCTGATGGGCCAGAGGCATATCAGGGACAGAACAGATAGCAAAATCAAGCTATTTAAAAAATAATTGCCTTGATACTAAGCCTTCACTGCAGCTTTGCGGTAGCAACATGTAAAGGAAAAGTGAGACTTTTGCAGTTGAGGGTGGGAAAGGATCGTCGTAAAACATGATTAACAAAATTTCCTTATCGGGAAACGCAAAACGCAGTATCTTTTTAATGTGAAATGTGAATAGCAATAATATATTTATCCCCTGATTTCTGATTCTGACCCTCTTTACCACCCTTGATTTTTGCATGTGGGTTCGTCACACTTGCGCTAAATAGAGTTGGTAATCCAAACGATAGACTGAAACAGTTTCAAACAAACAAGCTGTAAATTTATCTTATTTCCAGTGCTATGTTAAAAAAAGTAAATTGGATATGACTTATCTATAATTATAAGAAGGCAGACACTCAAGGTAGTTGATGTTGTAATGTTTAACATCGACGTACAGTTGTAAAGAAGTAGAATAGAATAACAGATGCACAAGAAACTCCAATTTCTATCTTTCCAAACCATAAACTTCTTACTTAACAAAAAACACACCCATGCCAAAACAAAATCTTTTTTTCGTCTACGCCCTAAAACCACGTTTTCCAAAACCGTCCTGTAAGTCTCGTTCCAGACTCCTAGAATACTTCCTCACACAGTACCTTGTACCTGGTGTTGTAATGTTTAACATCGACGTAGAACAGTGATATCTGTAAGGATAGTAAGTTGAATGACATTATCAGTAAAAATTCTCAATTCATTTTTTTATAGATGGAAGATGAAGTTGATAGATTATCTTCTGATGGTATTAGTTCTTCCGATGATGAGAAATTGCACGAAGAAGAGAAGCAAATGTGTTGCAGCAGCTCTTGTAATCAAGAGAAAAGCTCTTTGAAAGCAAAAGTTTCAACTCTGGCAAATCAATTGTACATGGTTAACCATGAACTCGATATAACAGTGGACCACAATAGATCAATGTCGATAAGGGAGATATTTCGAAGTGGCCAAACGTCCAGAGAAGTGTCAGAAAAGACAGAAGCTATGGTTTGTGCAAGAGCACGTAAGATTGCTACAATTTCAACTCTGGAGAATACCCTAGAGTCAAACGAAAAGCTCGCGAAAATAGGAATTACTTTCATTAAAGAGGAAGAGTTAGGAGAAAGAAGACAATCATTAAAAGTTAGCATTGGGGATAAGGCCATGATTTTCAAAACAACTTTTAAAGAAACAGATGTTGCCATAAAAGTATATAGAGCGTCCAGAATATCTTATATTGCGAAGGAATATCAAATTCTCCATTTGATCGATGGCCACATGTCAATTCCTCATGCTTATGGAATCACAAACACCGGACTTGTGCTCTCCCTAGTTAAAGGAGACAGGCTCAAGGAGTTCACCTTCACCAATGAGGAAATGTTAGCCAGGTTTACATTAAGGCTTATAGAGGCAGTATCTCACATTCACTATCGTGGGATTATTCATAATAATTTGAACAATGACCACATAATTGTCTCAAATGACAATGGCGGAGCTCTGCTACCTGTTATTACAGGATTTGGAAACGCCTGTTTGGTAGAAGATGGTTTTGAAATACCAAGTTCCCGCATTTCAGAGTTCGGAGATCACTGTTTATTGCCAAAGAAGGTAATAAAAGGTGAGAAGAAGCTCTGTATACAGAGCGACCTTTACTGCGTCAGGGTTATAATATCACGATTGACTTGTTTATTGAGAAGCAAATCCAAAAACAGCAACGTAATTGCGAGAAATGTCTACGACTGGCTGGATAATTTTGCAAGCCTTTGCCTTGAGGCAAACAAGTCAGCAAAGCTAGGTCATCAAGCCCTTTTGGAACAGACTGCAACTCTTGCTGAGATCTTGACGATTTATTGTTAATAGTATCGCCTAGTGATAATATGTCAAGTGATACTATATTTCTTTAAGGTTGACGAATTTCTTTTAGTCTAAGTGTAAGTGAGGTGCTCAAATTCCCTCGTCTTTCAACTCGACAACCCATGAATTGTCAGTCGAGGAAAATATCGAGAGCGATTACGCTACACTTTATTTTTCAATAAGCAACTTGACTTTGGTCCAGCCCGCAAGAGTTGCTTCACATATCTAGGAATTCAGCCGTCACAAAATGCCTGGTACCCTCTAAAACCTCTTATTTTGGCTCTTTTCTGGGTTGCTTATTAAAAAAAAGAGTGTATACGAGGAGACACGCAGAAAAGAGGACATCTGCTCTTGCTTTTTTCCAGGAGCCAGGAAATCGATTCTCTTGACTTCCAAAATGCTGATACCTTTTTACTCCATCACTCAACTTCTCTTCGTCCGGGCTTTGAGCAGGCCTTAATCTTTCAAATATATTGTTGTTTGTTTAGAAGGTTAAATATGAATTTATTGAACATTAAATTTACATTAAAAAAAATCTATTCTAATCTTATCTTAAAGTTAATGTATCCATATCTACATATATAAAACAGAACTGTTTGTATGTATATATGTATGTTCGCTTATAACTCAAGAACCACTCCACGCACAGATAAACAAAAGGTATCTTTGCTATCGGCATTTTCCGGAGAGTGTCCTCGGCGAAAAATTTTTTCATAAACGTTATGAATTGAAAAAATTTAATACAAGGTAGCAGAATTGAAATAAAATGCGACAGGGTTACGATTTCTTGAAGCCATGTTGACGTCAAATTAATCAGCATATACGATTCGGTTTTTGATAGGAACGATTAACACGTCAAATTAAATATATGAGACTATAACAAGACGGGTTGTTCCGCGATTCCTGCGGGAGCTCAAGGTTGCAAGTCTTCCGCCTATTTGTCCCTACAATTTAGATTAGCTTAGATTGGGGAGTTCAAGAAATAAAACTTATGTCTGTGTGAATCAAAGTTTTCCCCTCCCTGCCCTTTCTCCCTCTTTTCTTTCTCTTCACTTTTTTTCCGTCAGAAATTTTTCCATTTCTGTTCTGTTGAACAAGGTGCAATGCCCGGAAACTACAATCTTGGACAAAATATTTGGAACAAGGCATTTTCTCCAAGGAATATGGCCTATTCCATTGATTTTCTACTTCCATAACTCCAGTTCTCCCCCCCCCCCTTTTACCCCCAAAACAATGTTGGTAGTAGAGCAAGACAACATTTTGTAGGAAACAACATTGTAACGGGGGAGAAGGGGGATCAATAGATAATAGCAAAACTATTTAGGACGTTCCAATATATTTTGTCCAAGGTTTCCATGGCCAATCACCTGACCGTAAAAGGTCTATGGTCCAGGCAAACAGGGAAGTGCACAAAATTCCCAATTTTCTTGCTTTCCCCGGGGTGATAAGAATTAATTTATTTTTTGACAGGTAAGGTATACGCAGCCTTTTATATTGATAAAGTACCTTTAATTATCGCTTCTTTTATGCTTTTAGTTCTAAGTTATGGTCCCCCAATCTCGTACCCAGGGCAAAAAGGACCTCTACATGCTACGTGGCACTGCGCTTCCCCAATACACCCTTTCAACTAAGGGCCTCGTTTTCAAAAAATTTGAAAATTTTTCCACAGAACCACAGAAACATTTAGAAGTCAGATTCGAATTCAGCACCTTCATTTAAGTGGTTGGGCAAAGTTTTACGCTTCTAGTCCTTACAATGTTGATTCTGTAGCGATTTAAAGTTTGAAACGTTATAAGCGATTTTACCGTGAAAATGACTGAGGGTGTAAAATTAAACCCCGAGCGATTTTTCACGGTCAAATCCTTTATAGATTTGCAAACTTTCATCGCTATAAAATCAACATCTTTAAGGATAGAAGCGTAAGAATTTGCCTCAACATTAAAATGAAGGTTCTCAATCTGAATCTGGGGTCAAAATATTTGTACGAACAAATTTTTAGCAAATTTTGAAAACGAGGCTCTTTGTTGAAAAGGTGTATTGAATCTGAATCTATTGCGGGCTGAGCTAACAACAACAACAACAGATGTTGCGTCGTCCCCTTAGACTCACTACATGAGTCTCTAGTTTATGTTCCCCTTATTTTGATTTGTCACTCCAACAGAGACTCATATCCTTACAGCTCTAGAACTGGCAAAAAAAATCAGCCTCGTTTTCATTTTACCAGTATCTGTAAAAGTCGGAATGCTACCGACCAGGGACTCTTAAGGCTCTCCTGCCTTTATTCGAGGATTAATTCCAATTTTTATTTCAAATTCTGCTGTGAAATTTCATAGTGAATCTAATGATGTTTTCGGCTTGTTTCTATCTGTTTTACAAGACTCACAACTTGTCTTCAAGTCGGCCAACATTCCGGCTTAAAACTCTCATCAGTCTAAATTCGGAAAAATTGAAGTGGGTCGAAAAATAATGTTACTTTGATTAAAAACTCGATTTATTTTGCCTTGAAGCCAGAATAAAAGCTTTTCTGACTCCCAAAATGTTTTATTGATACCAGCTTGGCCAAAAAGTCACTGACATCGGGTCAGTTGGGTCTTGATTTCGGCCGGATTTTTTCAATTCAGGATTTAAAGGCATTTGATTGGTTCAAAAAACAATAGCTATTGTTTTTAGGCAAATGCTGAAATCTGATTGGGACGCCAATTTTTTGGCCCGGCTTGCCAGTTTCAGAACTGAAGGACATTAGTCCCACACTGAAGGATTTTAGAATATAACAACAACAACATCGAGCGAAGTAGTGGGACTTATGGAGTGAGTCTATAGTTGGACTTTTGGAATGAGTCTATCGTCCTCTCCCAAGAAAAGAAAGCAAGCTTGGCGCCAATATCAAGTGAGAGAGCAGCTTGCCTAATTTCTAAAATCAAACCATATTATTATTGCATATTAAATGTAATGAAAAAGCAGAAAAATTACTAGGCTATTCTGCCTTCGTAAGGAAAAAGTATAGATGAAGCTTTGAGAATCGTAACCCTTTGGCATTGGTGAGTTTTTAGGCCTCATAAAAAAGCAAAAGCTTGATCTGCTGCATCTTGTAGGCTGCACCATAATTGATAAATCTTAATCTTATATGTATCAATGGCAATGACAGTGATTGTGTCACGGCCTTTGTTCACTAATTAAGAATTAAGTTATTAAGTGAAAAGCTTCCTTGCCATAGATGGGTTTCAAAACTTCCTATTTGGGACCTCAATTCAATTTTTACTTGATATTCATGTTTGAATATTTTTCTCATTGTATTAAGTGCCAAAATTTATTTAGTGCCTATTTTATCAAAATTTTCACTTTAATTAAATTGGAATTGTGCTCCTTGAGTTTTATAGTAAGAATCTCAGAGCAAATTACAAATCAAATTACAAGCAAAATTACAGAATTGCAAGCAAATTACTTAGCTTTAAGCCACACTTTAAGCTGGCAGTCTAGAGGATATCTGGGGATTATTCTTATAAAAAACTAAAGGACTTTATTATTATTTTTGTCACATAGGGTCAAAACTATGAACTGTGGTTTCAAATTTGTTTAAGGAAATGTTTCACAAGATGGTTTAACAACTGCAACACTTATTGAACTGCTTTTTTCACTTTTGACTTGATACAGATTATAATAAGGAAAAAAAATGCATTCATTAATAAAACCATTTCTATAGTTCTTATATCCATATTCTACTTTATAGGAAACAATGAGCAAGTATTTGACAAGAAAGCAAGTAGTTGCAAATAGCTGGAATTACCATCTGCATACCATGGTGTAATTTCTTTCAAGGCATAGTTTCATGATGTTCATATTCTTTAAGTCTTGATTTACGTTGCCTCTTAAGGAAATCTCTGGAAAGGTAGCAAAATAACTGATTGAATACTTTTAAAAGTACTCATTGTATGTAAAATATTCTGTATATATTTAAGGCACTTTTTATGAAATAAGAAATGTTCATTTACTTTGTACCCTGAAGAATTTCGTTGTTTAGATAAGAAAAAGCAAATATTTTTTCTTCGACATTGCATTCATTAATGAAAATCATGAAATTTTACATCATGACAAGATCTATGGGTTAAAATTACACCAGATAAAAGCAATGAGTGAAAAAGAGCAAAACAGTTCAACGACATATACAGAAACTCATTTTTGTGAATCAAGTCTTTGGGTTAAGCATTCCCTAGATGAATACAGCGAACAGTTCAAGAACAAATAACCGAAACTCATCTTTGTGAATCAAGCCTTTTAGTTAAGTATTCCTTAGATGAATACAGCGAAGCAGTTCAACGACATATACAGAAACTCATCATTGTGAATCAAGCCTTTGGGTTAAGCATTCTCTAGATGAATACAGCGAAACAGTTCAACGACAAATACTGAAACTCATCTTTGTGAATCAAGCCTTTGGGTTAAGCCTTCATTCCTGAGATGAATAAAAGCAGCATGATGGCGCTATAACCTCCACATCACTGCTGTTATCCCTCCATAGGATTGAACAGCCTAAACTGTACTCAATGTTATCCCCCCACACACGAATCAAGTTAACCCTCCCTTGTACTCATGTCATCCCTCCGCTGTACTGAATAGAAATAGAGTTACAATTGCACAAACCTACAGGGTAGGCAAGGGCCGCTCAAAAAATTCAATAAAAATCTTTCTGTAGTCAAGGAATAGAATGGAAAAGTGAAAGTCTATTTTTAGAAGTTCTCAATTTGCTCTTCATTTTCTTGAAGAGCGTCAAAATAATGCTTACCCATTGACTGAGATATGGCCATTTGAAGAAATGTATTACAATGGCAAGTCACTGAGAATACAGCGATTTCCGATTATGAACCAGAGAATACAGCGATTTGCTATTGAAATGTATTCTGTATATGTATTCAATATATGTAGCCTATAGCCTTTTGCAATGACCAATTTTGCAATCGACAGATTTTAGACATTTTTGCATTATTTTTCATGCTATTTCAAAAAATGAAGAGCAAATTGAGAAATTCTAAAACTATATTTTCGTGACGTCATCACGTTTCCACTCTTAAGAACAAATTAAGAATGTTTCAGGCTAATAGGTAAAAGTTAGCCAGCTTAAGTTAAACTTTACTGGTTCTTATAAAGAGCACAAACCTATATCGTGCAATCCATTACAATTCAGATTCGCTTTTTTCAAAACAGTCAAAAGCTGGGACGTATCCAGGATCTAAAAAGGTGGGGAGCCGGCAAGGGGGTCTGGGGGCATAGCCCCTAGGAAATTTTCTTGGGCTACGCCCTTTAGATAGTCGGAAAACATGGGATACGCCCTTTTCATCCTTTATCTACTAAAAAATTCAGCATCCTAATTACTACTCTTTATAAAGATAACTTGCAAAAATAACATCAATCAATAACAACAATCAAGAATCATGTAATAAACAATGAAGACTACTAACAAATATAAAATTTTCAAACTAATAATAGACGCCTATTTTTCATGCTGGCAAAACGAAATATTATCTGATCTATATCAATCTTGTGATTATAGTAAATGTACATCAAGGCAAGTCCAGTTAGTTGTAGAAGAACGCTGCTCAGAGTTATTGCGATCATATTGGAGCGTGTCAATTATGTTTTGAACATGGGCCATCAGGGGTGCCGGAAGCACGGGGGCAGCGGGGGCAGCTGCCCCCCTGCCCTTGGAAAAATTGCCAAATTCTTTTATTTTCCTATTGCTTTGCCCTAAAATTGTTACTTCTGCCCCCGCCGCCCTGCATTGCTTCCGGCGCCCTTGTGGGCCATTGCGTCTCGCAAGCATGTGTCCTTCTCTTGTAGGCATTTTGACAGTAAATCAAAATTGTTGGTTACAGCAGCACACCTAAATAAACTGACGATGTATTTGCTATTGGTGATCACTTTTACCAAACCCATTGCATTCGTCTTTGCATCGCTATCCTGCCAGTTGCTGATGCTCATCAAAGTGCGAAATATTGGCACATAATTTGAGACAAAGATAAACCTAAACCTAAAAAAACATTCTAGAAAAGGGGGGAGCCGCGGCTCCCACAGCTCCCCCCTGGCTACGTCCCTGGTCAAAAGGATTATGAACTGAAGATCATCATGAAACGAAACAACTCTTCAAGTGCCTCTATTATTATTTAACTTTGTTGGGGAAAATTTATTATAAAAATGAACAACATATTGCTAGTATAGTGTAAGAAAACGACCCTACGTTCCTTGCTAAAGGACCAGCCGTGAATGAAAGCCCTGATCTATGTAAATCTGTATGAAGGCCCTCGGGGTAGGTTCAATAGATTTTTGGGGTATACCAGTTTCATTATAGCAACATGAACCCAAAAGTTAAGAAATATTAAAACATTGTCTATTTTAAAGGTTTTTATTTTTCTAATTTTATTAAAAAACCGTATCGATTTTGACAATTTTTGTAAAAAGAAAGGACTCGATTTTCGCTGTGTTGTATCGCTATCGAAACACTCAGAAGTTGATGTATAAGGTCGAGTATACATTCTGGCATTTTGTTTATAGAGGGGTATGCATTTTCGAACCATTCTCTTAGATGCCTAATTGCTGGGGGGTCGGAATGAACAGAGGGGTGAAGTTTGTTTAACAAAGTTTATCAGAACTCTGCAGCAATGCAGTGCGTCTGGCCCTATTGAACTTATAGGCTATGGCATGGCTATGGCAATCTATAGCGTTAACCAACAAATAGAGTGTAGAAGTGAAATTTCATACAAAAAGGTCAAAGTTAAATAAGTTAAAATCAGCGACATCAAATTTGATAGGGACCTTAATATGCGGGGGGCCTAATACGAGCAGAGGTGTTGGAAATTTTTCAAAAAATTAATCAGTGGGGGACGGCAATTAGGCACCCAAGAGTACTCTCATAAATTGAACCGAATTCAAAATTAATTCCCTATCTGGCCTTCTCTATTCTTCCTTGCTTGCTGGTTTCGTTATACCATTATTTGACCTAGGCAAATCATTAAGTGTCACACCCTGGCCATCCGTTTTGTTATAGCTTATTAGGCGACCCAGGACACTTGTTGAAGGAACAATACACCCTTCAACTCTACAGTAGACGAACACTACACCCTCGTTTTCGAAATTCACTTTAGGCATTTGAAGGCAAAAAATTTAGATAAGTTTCAAAAAAACGACAACAGATTTTAGCTTGAAAGACATGTTTCGGATTCATCATCCATCTTCAGTTAAATTAACGTTTACACGGTGTGATTATTTATAACAAAATTAATTGGCAAATTTACAAAAAACCGTTACAATATTTGAAAATACAAAAGGTAACTTAAAATTTGAAATTTGAAAGTTTAAAAATACAATAGTAGCTAATGACAAACTAACCAATAGTAAAAGACACATTATTTGTACAAGGCACTTGACGAACAACACGAAAACAACACAGGGAGGAAAATTAAAAGTTCAAACCTAAATTGACATGAAACAATTGTTTATTTAAATCTGGCTTTTCCCAGAGAATATGGAGAGCTTCTTTGATCTTTAGTTGGTAAAACGTTTCTGCAGAATCCAGAATACTGAAGCAGTTCTCGTTTGAGAGACTACGACAAGATTCAGAACCCTGCAGATGCTTGTATACGTGAGAATTCTTATCCCTAGATAAATGTTCACGAACTCGTGTGGAGAAATGACGATTGGTTTCACCAACGTAAACGGAATTACATCCCGCACAAGAAAATTTGTAAACAACACGAGAACGGAGCGATTTAGGAATAGGATCCTTCACTGTAAACAAGTTCCTAACCTTATAAGAAGAAAAAACTAGCCTTATATCCAAGTTCTTACAATAATCTCTGAGTAATTTACGAATTTTACGCTTAGCAAAGCTAGACAAATTCAAATACGGTAACTTGAAATAAAGAGTGGTTCCTTCAGAATTTTGAGGAGGCGTAGCCGTTTGCTCGGAGACTTGAACTTTATCCAAATACTTGTTAACGACTTTATCAATTAATCTAGTAGGAAAAGATTCTTTTGTAAAATAGATTTAAGTTTCTTTAAATCCTCATCGAAGCCTAACTGATTATTATTTATCTTATACGTTCTGTCCACCAAGGTGCGAATAAGACCCAATTTGTAGGAGAAAGAAGTGAAACCAAAATAGTTAGTTAACAAGCCCGTGTAGGTTTTCTTACGGTAAATAGATGTTATGGGAGTGGAGGAATCCCCGGAATCCTTGTTGTCGATTAAAACATCAAGGAAAGCTAACTTATTATTCACTTCTTTCTCTATTGTAAATCTTATGTTGGGGTGCTGGTTGTTAATATAATTAAAAAACAGAGAAGCATCCTGTTGTGAATTAAATAGACAAAAAGTATCATCCACGTATCTACGATAATAAAGCACAGGAGGGCCCTCGTACCTGTCAAGCCAAGCCTTTTCTTGGTGCCCCATGAAAAGATTAGCTAGAACAGGGGCAAGGGGCGAACCCATGGATACCCCATCTACCTGGTCATAAAAGACTCCCTTAAATAAAAAATGCGTTTGTGCTGTGGCAAATGAGAAAAGTTTAGTAAGATCATCCTCAGACAGCTTAAGATTAGAGTTACCTTCAAGAATATAAGTGACTGCGATATCTATAGACTCATGAAGAGGTATATTAGTAAAAAGGCTTTCCACATCGAAAGAAACCATGAACTTATTAGCCGTGTCTAAAGTATTAAGCTCTTCTACAAAAGAAAATGTATCTGAAACGGTGTATTCATTAGGTAATAGAGGTTGCAAAAGACTACAAAGAAATTTAGCAAGCTTATAATTATAAGTTCTTACAGAGGATACTATGGGGCGAAAAGGAGGAGCGCTGTTAGGGGGCCTAGTTTTATGCATCTTAGGGAGACCATAAATCCTAGCTGGCTGTGAACCTGATGGATAAACCTTATCATATATTTCTGTTTCCAATTTACCTTTGTTTTAAGATTCCTAAGAAAGCGTTGCAATTGGCCTTCTCTAGTGATAGTAGGGTCGACATCAAGTTTCTTAAATTTACTAGCATTGTTTATAATATGAAAATACCGTTATCATAATCGTTCCTGTTTAACACCACTACACCATTTCCTTTATCTGGTTTGAGAATGACAATGTCCTTATTTCTTCTGAGGTTCTTCAGCACTTTGTGTTTCTTCAGATCGGCAACAGTGGGACGATATGATGCAACATAAAGATGAGCCAGATGGGATAGGTCAGCTTTCAATCTTCCTTCTCGTTCCTTATCAATAAGATGACTACGCATCGACCGGTGAACATTTTCGAAACATGCAAAAATGTCAGTTTTATTTATGCTAGGAGGGACGATTGAGTGTGTCAAACCAAGTTTCAGAGCTTCTTTTTCTTCATCAGTGAGTTTGTAGGTTGAAATATTCGAAATGGTTTCGTTAGGTGTGAAAGGCAGAATCTTATTCCTGGTTAGATTTCTAAGTTTCTTTTCATGTGTTTTGATAACTTTCGATACTTCTCGGTTAACGTTATGATCTATTACTCTTTTGATGATGAAAAACTCAACAGAGGAAAGAACACCCTTTACCTTTTCGATCCAACGGTCTCTATCAGTTTCTAGCTTTCTCAGTTCCTTTGATCTTTTCGTAACTGCACTTCTCAGTAGACGTTTACGAATGGCAGTAACATCTCCAGTTGAGGTATTTGGTAGAGGAAAGCAGACGAATTTCGGTAACACATTGAAACCTTGACAGTTCTTCAGAAAATTCACATCCAGATTAGCCTTACGAGATTTTAAGGAGAGCTTCTCCAATTTGCGAAAGTCAGACACAGTAAGACTTCCATTGTACTTTGCTGATAAGTCGTGAATTATTTTACCAAAATTTCTCAGCACTATGAGACTTGAGATAAGTTTCAAAAAAACGACAACAGATTTTAGCTTGAAAGACATGTTTCGGATTCATCATCCATCTTCAGTTAAATTAACTTTTACACGGTGTGATTATTTATAACAAAATTAATTGGCAAATTTACAAAAAACCGTTACAATATTTGAAAATACAAAAGGTAACTTAAAATTTGAAATTTGAAAGTTTAAAAATACAATAGTAGCTAATGACAAACTAACCAATAGTAAAAGACACATTATTTGTACAAGGCACATGACGAACAACACGAAAACAACACAGGGGAGGAAAATTAAAAGTTCAAACCTAAATTGACATGAAACAATTGTTTATTTAAATCCGGCTTTTCCCAGAGAATATGGAGAGCTTCTTTGATCTTTAGTTGGTAAAACATTTCTGCAGAATCCAGAATACTGAAGCAGTTCTCGTTTGAGAGACTACGACAAGATTCAGAACCCTGCAGATGCTTGTATACGTGAGAATTCTTATCCCTAGATAAATGTTCACGAATTCGTGTGGAGAAATGACGATTGGTTTCACCAACGTAAACGGAATTACATCCCGCACAAGAAAATTTGTAAACAACACGAGAACGGAGCGATTTAGGAATAGGATCCTTCACTGTAAACAAGTTCCTAACCTTATAAGAAGAAAAAAACTAGCCTTATATCCAAGTTCTTACAATAATCTCTGAGTAATTTACGAATTTTACGCTTAGCAAAGCTAGACAAATTCAAATACGGTAACTTGAAATAAAGAGTGGTTCCTTCAGAATTTTGAGGAGGCGTAGCCGTGTGCTCGGAGACTTGAACTTTATCCAAATACTTGTTAACGACTTTATCAATTAATCTAGTAGGGAAAAGATTCTTTTGTAAAATAGATTTAAGTTTCTTTAAATCCTCATCGAAGCCTAACTGATTATTATTTATCTTATACGTTCTGTCCACCAAGGTGCGAATAAGACCCAATTTGTAGGAGAAAGAAGTGAAACCAAAATAGTTAGTTAACAAGCCCGTGTAGGTTTTCTTACGGTAAATAGATGTTATGGGAGTGGAGGAATCCCCGGAATCCTTGTTGTCGATTAAAACATCAAGGAAAGCTAACTTATTATTCACTTCTTTCTCTATTGTAAATCTTATGTTGGGGTGCTGGTTGTTAATATAATTAAAAAACAGAGAAGCATCCTGTTGTGAATTAAATAGACAAAAAGTATCATCCACGTATCTACGATAATAAAGCACAGGAGGGCCCTCGTACCTGTCAAGCCAAGCCTTTTCTTGGTGCCCCATGAAAAGATTAGCTAGAACAGGGGCAAGGGGCGAACCCATGGATACCCCATCTACCTGGTCATAAAAGACTCCTTAAATAAAAATGCGTTTGTGCTGTGGCAAATGAGAAAAGTTTAGTAAGATCATCCTCAGACAGCTTAAGATTAGAGTTACCTTCAAGAATATAAGTGACTGCGATATCTATAGACTCATGAAGAGGTATATTAGTAAAAGGCTTTCCACATCGAAAGAAACCATGAACTTATTAGCCGTGTCTAAAGTATTAAGCTCTTCTACAAAAGAAAATGTATCTGAAACGGTGTACTCATTAGGTAATAGAGGTTGCAAAAGACTACAAAGAAATTTAGCAAGCTTATAATTATAAGTTCTTACAGAGGATACTATGGGGCGAAAAGGAGGAGCGCTGTTAGGGGGCCTAGTTTTATGCATCTTAGGGAGACCATAAATCCTAGCTGGCTGTGAACCTGATGGATAAACCTTATCATATATTTCTGTTTCCAATTTACCTTTGTTTTTAAGATTCCTAAGAAAGCGTTGCAATTGGCCTTCTCTAGTGATAGTAGGGTCGACATCAAGTTTCTTAAATTTACTAGCATTGTTTATAATATGAAAAATACCATTATCATAATCGTTCCTGTTTAACACCACTACACCATTTCCTTTATCTGGTTTGAGAATGACAATGTCCTTATTTCTTCTGAGGTTCTTCAGCACTTTGTGTTTCTTCAGATCGGTAACAGTGGGACGATATGATGCAACATAAAGATGAGCCAGATGGGATAGGTCAGCTTTCAATCTTCCTTCTCGTTCCTTATCAATAAGATGACTACGCATCGACCGGTGAACATTTTCGAAACATGCAAAAATGTCAGTTTTATTTATGCTAGGAGGGACGATTGAGTGTGTCAAACCAAGTTTCAGAGCTTCTTTTTCTTCATCAGTGAATTTGTAGGTTGAAATATTCGAAATGGTTTCGTTAGGTGTGAAAGGCAGAATCTTATTCCTGGTTAGATTTCTAAGTTTCTTTTCATGTGTTTTGATAACTTTCGATACTTCTCGGTTAACGTTATGATCTATTACTCTTTTGATGATGAAAAACTCAACAGAGGAAAGAACACCCTTTACCTTTTCGATCCAACGGTCTCTATCAGTTTCTAGCTTTCTCAGTTCCTTTGATCTTTTCGTAACTGCACTTCTCAGTAGACGTTTACGAATGGCAGTAACATCTCCAGTTGAGGTATTTGGTAGAGGAAAGCAGACGAATTTCGGGAACACATTGAAACCTTGACAGTTCTTCAGAAAATTCACATCCAGATTAGCCTTACGAGATTTTAAGGAGAGCTTCTCCAATTTGCGAAAGTCAGACACAGTAAGACTTCCATTGTACTTTGCTGATAAGTCGTGAATTATTTTACCAAAATTTCTCAGCACTATGAGACTTGAGATAAGTTTCAAAAAAACGACAACAGATTTTAGCTTGAAAGACATGTTTCGGATTCATCATCCATCTTCAGTTAAATTAACGTTTACGGTGTGATTATTTATAACAAAATTAATTGGCAAATTTACAAAAACCGTTACAATATTTGAAAATACAAAAGGTAACTTAAAATTTGAAATTTGAAAGTTTAAAATACAATAGTAGCTAATGACAAACTAACCAATAGTAAAAGACACATTATTTGTACAAGGCACATGACGAACAACACGAAAACAACACAGGGAGGAAAATTAAAAGTTCAAACCTAAATTGACATGAAACAATTGTTTATTTAAATCCGGCTTTTCCCAGAGAATATGGAGAGCTTCTTTGATCTTTAGTTGGTAAAACATTTCTGCAGAATCCAGAATACTGAAGCAGTTCTCGTTTGAGAGACTACGACAAGATTCAGAACCCTGCAGATGCTTGTATACGTGAGAATTCTTATCCCTAGATAAATGTTCACGAATTCGTGTGGAGAAATGACGATTGGTTTCACCAACGTAAAAGGAATTACATCCCGCACAAGAAAATTTGTAAACAACACGAGAACGGAGCGATTTAGGAATAGGATCCTTCACTGTAAAAAGTTCCTAACCTTATAAGAAGAAAAAACTAGCCTTATATCCAAGTTCTTACAATAATCTCTGAGTAATTTACGAATTTTACGCTTAGCAAAGCTAGACAAATTCAAATACGGTAACTTGAAATAAAGAGTGGTTCCTTCAGGATTTTGAGGAGGCGTAGCCGTTTGCTCGGAGACTTGAACTTTATCCAAATACTTGTTAACGACTTTATCAATTAATCTAGTAGGGAAAAGATTCTTTTGTAAAATAGATTTAAGTTTCTTTAAATCCTCATCGAAGCCTAACTGATTATTATTTATCTTATACGTTCTGTCCACCAAGGTGCGAATAAGACCCAATTTGTAGGAGAAAGAAGTGAAACCAAAATAGTTAGTTAACAAGCCCGTGTAGGTTTTCTTACGGTAAATAGATGTTATGGGAGTGGAGGAATCCCCGGAATCCTTGTTGTCGATTAAAACATCAAGGAAAGCTAACTTATTATTCACTTCTTTCTCTATTGTAAATCTTATGTTGGGGTGCTGGTTGTTAATATAATTAAAAAACAGAGAAGCATCCTGTTCTGAATTAAATAGACAAAAAGTATCATCCACGTATCTACGATAATAAAGCACAGGAGGGCCCTCGTACCTGTCAAGCCAAGCCTTTTCTTGGTGCCCCATGAAAAGATTAGCTAGAACAGGGGCAAGGGGCGAACCCATGGATACCCCATCTACCTGGTCATAAAAACTCCTTAAATAAAAAATGCGTTTGTGCTGTGGCAAATGAGAAAAGTTTAGTAAGATCATCCTTAGACAGCTTAAGATTAGAGTTACCTTCAAGAATATAAGTGACTGCGATATCTATAGACTCATGAAGAGGTATATTAGTAAAAAGGCTTTCCACATCGAAAGAAACCATGAACTTATTAGCCGTGTCTAAAGTATTAAGCTCTTCTACAAAAGAAAATGTATCTGAAACGGTGTACTCATTAGGTAATAGAGGTTGCAAAAGACTACAAAGAAATTTAGCAAGCTCATAATTATAAGTTCTTACAGAGGATACTATGGGACAAAAAGGAGGAGCGCTGTTAGGGGGCCTAGTTTTATGCATCTTAGGGAGACCATAAATCCTAGCTGGCTGTGAACCTGATGGATAAACCTTATCATATATTTCTGTTTCCAATTTACCTTTGTTTTTAAGATTCCTAAGAAAGCGTTGCAATTGGCCTTCTCTAGTGATAGTAGAGTCGACATCAAGTTTCTTAAATTTACTAGCATTGTTTATAATATGAAAAATACCGTTATCATAATCGTTCCTGTTTAACACCACTACACCATTTCCTTTATCTGGTTTGAGAATGACAATGTCCTTATTTCTTCTGAGGTTCTTCAGCACTTTGTGTTTCTTCAGATCGGTAACAGTGGGACGATATGATGCAACATAAAGATAAGCCAGATGGGATAGGTCAGCTTTCAATCTTCCTTCTCGTTCCTTATCAATAAGATGACATGCAAAAATGTCAGTTTTATTTATGCTAGGAGGGACGATTGAGTGGGTCAAACCAAGTTTCAGAGCTTCTTTTTCTTCATCAGTGAGTTTGTAGGTTGAAATATTCGAAATGGTTTCGTTAGGTGTGAAAGGCAGAATCTTATTCCTGGTTAGATTTCTAAGTTTCTTTTCATGTGTTTTGATAACTTTCGATACTTCTCGGTTAACGTTATGATCTATTACTCTTTTGATGATGAAAAACTCAACAGAGGAAAGAACACCCTTTACCTTTTCGATCCAACGGTCTCTATCAGTTTCTAGCTTTCTCAGTTCCTTTGATCTTTTCGTAACTGCACTTCTCAGTAGACGTTTACGAATGGCAGTAACATCTCCAGTTGAGGTATTTGGTAGAGGAAAGCAGACGAATTTCGGGAACACATTGAAACCTTGACAGTTCTTCAGAAAATTCACATCCAGA
Organism: Chrysaora quinquecirrha; assembly: GCA_014526335.1. Classification (NCBI taxonomy): domain Eukaryota; kingdom Metazoa; phylum Cnidaria; class Scyphozoa; order Semaeostomeae; family Pelagiidae; genus Chrysaora; species Chrysaora quinquecirrha. The sequence goes on along the minus strand of JACTAT010000062.1, from coordinate 433,257 downwards.
TTAGCCTTACGAGATTTTAAGGAGAGCTTCTCAAATTTGCGAAAGTCAGACACAGTAAGACTTCCATTGTACTTTGCTGATAAGTCGTGAATTATTTTACCAAAATTTCTCAGCACTATGAGACTTGAGATAAGTTTCAAAAAAACGACAACAGATTTTAGCTTGAAAGACATGTTTCGGATTCATCATCCATCTTCAGTTAAATTAACGTTTACACGGTGTGATTATTTATAACAAAATTAATTGGCAAATTTACAAAAAACCGTTACAATATTTGAAAATACAAAAGGTAACTTAAAATTTGAAATTTGAAAGTTCAAAAATACAATAGTAGCTAATGACAAACTAACCAATAGTAAAAGACACATTATTTGTACAAGGCACATGACGAACAACACGAAAACAACACAGGGAGGAAAATTAAAAGTTCAAACCTAAATTGACATGAAACAATTGTTTATTTAAATCCGGCTTTTCCCAGAGAATATGGAGAGCTTCTTTGATCTTTAGTTGGTAAAACATTTCTGCAGAATCCAGAATACTGAAGCAGTTCTCGTTTGAGAGACTACGACAAGATTCAGAACCCTGCAGATGCTTGTATACGTGAGAATTCTTATCCCTAGATAAATGTTCACGAACTCGTGTGGAGAAATGACGATTGGTTTCACCAACGTAAACGGAATTACATCCCGCACAAGAAAATTTGTAAACAACACGAGATTGGAGCGATTTAGGAATAGGATCCTTCACTGTAAACAAGTTCCTAACCTTATAAGAAGAAAAAACTAGCCTTATATCCAAGTTCTTACAATAATCTCTGAGTAATTTACGAATTTTACGCTTAGCAAAGCTAGACAAATTCAAATACGGTAACTTGAAATAAAGAGTGGTTCCTTCAGGATTTTGAGGAGGCGTAGCCGTTTGCTCGGAGACTTGAACTTTATCCAAATACTTGTTAACGACTTTATCACTTAATCTAGTAGGGAAAAGATTCTTTTGTAAAATAGATTTAAGTTTCTTTAAATCCTCATCGAAGCCTAACTGATTATTATTTATCTTATACGTTCTGTCCACCAAGGTGCGAATAAGACCCAATTTGTAGGAGAAAGAAGTGAAACCAAAATAGTTAGTTAACAAGCCCGTGTAGGTTTTCTTACGGTAAATAGATGTTATGGGAGTGGAGGAATCCCCGGAATCCTTGTTGTCGATTAAAACATCAAGAAAGCTAACTTATTATTCACTTCTTTCTCTATTGTAAATCTTATGTTGGGGTGCTGGTTGTTAATATAATTAAAAAACAGAGAAGCATCCTGTTCTGAATTAAATAGACAAAAAGTATCATCCACGTATCTACGATAATAAAGCACAGGAGGGCCCTCGTACCTGTCAAGCCAAGCCTTTTCTTGGTGCCCCATGAAAAGATTAGCTAGAACAGGGGCAAGGGGCGAACCCATGGATACCCCATCTACCTGGTCATAAAAGACTCCCTTAAATAAAAAATGCGTTTGTGCTGTGGCAAATGAGAAAAGTTTAGTAAGATCATCCTCAGACAGCTTAAGATTAGAGTTACCTTCAAGAATATAAGTGACTGCGATATCTATAGACTCATGAAGAGGTATATTAGTAAAAAGGCTTTCCACATCGAAAGAAACCATGAACTTATTAGCCGTGTCTAAAGTATTAAGCTCTTCTACAAAAGAAAATGTATCTGAAACGGTGTACTCATTAGGTAATAGAGGTTGCAAAAGACTACAAGGAAATTTAGCAAGCTTATAATTATAAGTTCTTACAGAGGATACTATGGGGCGAAAAGGAGGAGCGCTGTTAGGGGGCCTAGTTTTATGCATCTTAGGGAGACCATAAATCCTAGCTGGCTGTGAACCTGATGGATAAACCTTATCATATATTTCTGTTTCCAATTTACCTTTGTTTTTAAGATTCCTAAGAAAGCGTTGCAATTGGCCTTCTCTAGTGATAGTAGGGTCGACATCAAGTTTCTTAAATTTACTAGCATTGTTTATAATATGAAAAATACCGTTATCATAATCGTTCCTGTTTAACACCACTACACCATTTCCTTTATCTGGTTTGAGAATGACAATGTCCTTATTTCTTCTGAGGTTCTTCAGCACTTTGTGTTTCTTCAGATCGGTAACAGTGGGACGATATGATGCAACATAAAGATGAGCCAGATGGGATAGGTCAGCTTTCAATCTTCCTTCTCGTTCCTTATCAATAAGATGACTACGCATCGACCGGTGAACATTTTCGAAACATGCAAAAATGTCAGTTTTATTTATGCTAGGAGGGACGATTGAGTGTGTCAAACCAAGTTTCAGAGCTTCTTTTTCTTCATCAGTGAGTTTGTAGGTTGAAATATTCGAAATGGTTTCGTTAGGTGTGAAAGGCAGAATCTTATTCCTGGTTAGATTTCTAAGTTTCTTTTCATGTGTTTTGATAACTTTCGATACTTCTCGGTTAACGTTATGATCTATTACTCTTTTGATGATGAAAAACTCAACAGAGGAAAGAACACCCTTTACCTTTTCGATCCAACGGTCTCTATCAGTTTCTAGCTTTCTCAGTTCCTTTGATCTTTTCGTAACTGCACTTCTCAGTAGACGTTTACGAATGGCAGTAACATCTCCAGTTGAGGTATTTGGTAGAGGAAAGCAGACGAATTTCGGGAACACATTGAAACCTTGACAGTTCTTCAGAAAATTCACATCCAGATTAGCCTTACGAGATTTTAAGGAGAGCTTCTCAAATTTGCGAAAGTCAGACACAGTAAGACTTCCATTCTACTTTGCTGATAAGTCGTGAATTATTTTACCAAAATTTCTCAGCACTATGAGACTTGAGATAAGTTTCAAAAAAACGACAACAGATTTTAGCTTGAAAGACATGTTTCGGATTCATCATCCATCTTCAGTTAAATTAACGTTTACACGGTGTGATTATTTATAACAAAATTAATTGGCAAATTTACAAAAAACCGTTACAATATTTGAAAATACAAAAGGTAACTTAAAATTTGAAATTTGAAAGTTTAAAAAATACAATAGTAGCTAATGACAAACTAACCAATAGTAAAAGACACATTATTTGTACAAGGCACATGACGAACAACACGAAAACAACACAGGGAGGAAAATTAAAAGTTCAAACCTAAATTGACATGAAACAATTGTTTATTTAAATCCGGCTTTTCCCAGAGAATATGGAGAGCTTCTTTGATCTTTAGTTGGTAAAACGTTTCTGCAGAATCCAGAATACTGAAGCAGTTCTCGTTTGAGAGACTACGACAAGATTCAGAACCCTGCAGATGCTTGTATACGTGAGAATTCTTATCCCTAGATAAATGTTCACGAACTCGTGTGGAGAAATGACGATTGGTTTCACCAACGTAAACGGAATTACATCCCGCACAAGAAAATTTGTAAACAACACGAGAACGGAGCGATTTAGGAATAGGATCCTTCACTGTAAACAAGTTCCTAACCTTATAAGAAGAAAAAACTAGCCTTATATCCAAGTTCTTACAATAATCTCTGAGTAATTTACGAATTTTACGCTTAGCAAAGCTAGACAAATTCAAATACGGTAACTTGAAATAAAGAGTGGTTCCTTCAGAATTTTGAGGAGGCGTAGCCGTTTGCTCGGAGACTTGAACTTTATCCAAATACTTGTTAACGACTTTATCAATTAATCTAGTAGGGAAAAGATTCTTTTGTAAAATAGATTTAAGTTTCTTTAAATCCTCATCGAAGCCTAACCAAGTATTATTTATCTTATACGTTCTGTCCACCAAGGTGCGAATAAGACCCAATTTGTAGGAGAAAGAAGTGAAACCAAAATAGTTAGTTAACAAGCCCGTGTAGGTTTTCTTACGGTAAATAGATGTTATGGGAGTGGAGGAATCCCGGAATCCTTGTTGTCGATTAAAACATCAAGGAAAGCTAACTTATTATTCACTTCTTTCTCTATTGTAAATCTTATGTTGGGGTGCTGGTTGTTAATATAATTAAAAAACAGAGAAGCATCCTGTTCTGAATTAAATAGACAAAAAGTATCATCCACGTATCTACGATAATAAAGCACAGGAGGGCCCTCGTACCTGTCAAGCCAAGCCTTTTCTTGGTGCCCCATGAAAAGATTAGCTAGAACAGGGGCAAGGGGCGAGCCCATGGATACCCCATCTACCTGGTCATAAAAGACTCCCTTAAATAAAAAATGCGTTTGTGCTGTGGCAAATGAGAAAAGTTTAGTAAGATCATCCTTAGACAGCTTAAGATTAGAGTTACCTTCAAGAATATAAGTGACTGCGATATCTATAGACTCATGAAGAGGTATATTAGTAAAAAGGCTTTCTACATCGAAAGAAACCATGAACTTATTAGCCGTGTCTAAAGTATTAAGCTCTTCTACAAAAGAAAATGTATCTGAAACGGTGTACTCATTAGGTAAAAGAGGTTGCAAAAGACTACAAAGAAATTTAGCAAGCTCATAATTATAAGTTCTTACAGAGGATACTATGGGACGAAAAGGAGGAGCGCTGTTAGGGGGGCCTAGTTTTATGCATCTTAGGGAGACCATAAATCCTAGCTGGCTGTGAACCTGATGGATAAACCTTATCATATATTTCTGTTTCCAATTTACCTTTGTTTTTTAAGATTCCTAAGAAAGCGTTGCAATTGGCCTTCTCTAGTGATAGTAGGGTCGACATCAAGTTTCTTAAATTTACTAGCATTGTTTATAATTTGAAAAATACCGTTATCATAATCGTTCCTGTTTAACACCACTACACCATTTCCTTTATCTGGTTTGAGAATGACAATGTCCTTATTTCTTCTGAGGTTCTTCAGCACTTTGTGTTTCTTCAGATCGGTAACAGTGGGACGATATGATGCAACATAAAGATGAGCCAGATGGGATAGGTCAGCTTTCAATCTTCCTTCTCGTTCCTTATCAATAAGATGACTACGCATTGACCGGTGAACATTTTCGAAACATGCAAAATGTCAGTTTTATTTATGCTAGGAGGGACGATTGAGTGTGTCAAACCAAGTTTCAGAGCTTCGTTTTCTTCATCAGTGAGTTTGTAGGTTGAAATATTCGAAATGGTTTCGTTAGGTGTGAAAGGTAGAATCTTATTCTTGGTTAGATTTCTAAGTTTCTTTTCATGTGTTTTGATAACTTTCGATACTTCTCGGTTAACGTTATGATCTATTACTCTTTTGATGATGAAAAACTCAACAGAGGAAAGAACACCCTTTACCTTTTCGATCCAACGGTCTCTATCAGTTTCTAGCTTTCTCAGTTCCTTTGATCTTTTCGTAACTGCACTTCTCAGTAGACGTTTACGAATGGCAGTAACATCTCCAGTTGAGGTATTTGGTAGAGGAAAGCAGACGAATTTCGGGAACACATTGAAACCTTGACAGTTCTTCAGAAAATTCACATCCAGATTAGCCTTACGAGATTTTAAGGAGAGCTTCTCCAATTTGCGAAAGTCAGACACAGTAAGACTTCCATTGTACTTTGCTGATAAGTCGTGAATTATTTTACCAAAATTTCTCAGCACTATGAGACTTGAGATAAGTTTCAAAAAAACGACAACAGATTTTAGCTTGAAAGACATGTTTCGGATTCATCATCCATCTTCAGTTAAATTAACGTTTACACGGTGTGATTATTTATAACAAAATTAATTGGCAAATTTACAAAAAACCGTTACAATATTTGAAAATACAAAAGGTAACTTAAAATTTGAAATTTGAAAGTTTAAAAATACAATAGTAGCTAATGACAAACTAACCAATAGTAAAAGACACATTATTTGTACAAGGCACATGACGAACAACACGAAAACAACACAGGGAGGAAAATTAAAAGTTCAAACCTAAATTGACATGAAACAATTGTTTATTTAAATCCGGCTTTTCCCAGAGAATATGGAGAGCTTCTTTGATCTTTAGTTGGTAAAACGTTTCTGCAGAATCCAGAATACTGAAGCAGTTCTCGTTTGAGAGACTACGACAAGATTCAGAACCCTGCAGATGCTTGTATACGTGAGAATTCTTATCCCTAGATAAATGTTCACGAACTCGTGTGGAGAAATGACGATTGGTTTCACCAACGTAAACGGAATTACATCCCGCACAAGAAAATTTGTAAACAACACGAGAACGGAGCGATTTAGGAATAGGATCCTTCACTGTAAACAAGTTCCTAACCTTATAAGAAGAAAAAACTAGCCTTATATCCAAGTTCTTACAATAATCTCTGAGTAATTTACGAATTTTACGCTTAGCAAAGCTAGACAAATTCAAATACGGTAACTTGAAATAAAGAGTGGTTCCTTCAGAATTTTGAGGAGGCGTAGCCGTTTGCTCGGAGACTTGAACTTTATCCAAATACTTGTTAACGACTTTATCAATTAATCTAGTAGGGAAAAGATTCTTTTGTAAAATAGATTTAAGTTTCTTTAAATCCTCATCGAAGCCTAACCAAGTATTATTTATCTTATACGTTCTGTCCACCAAGGTGCGAATAAGACCCAATTTGTAGGAGAAAGAAGTGAAACCAAAATAGTTAGTTAACAAGCCCGTGTAGGTTTTCTTACGGTAAATAGATGTTATGGGAGTGGAGGAATCCCGGAATCCTTGTTGTCGATTAAAACATCAAGGAAAGCTAACTTATTATTCACTTCTTTCTCTATTGTAAATCTTATGTTGGGGTGCTGGTTGTTAATATAATTAAAAACAGAGAAGCATCCTGTTCTGAATTAAATAGACAAAAAGTATCATCCACGTATCTACGATAATAAAGCACAGGAGGGCCCTCGTACCTGTCAAGCCAAGCCTTTTCTTGGTGCCCCATGAAAAGATTAGCTAGAACAGGGGCAAGGGGCGAGCCCATGGATACCCCATCTACCTGGTCATAAAAGACTCCTTAAATAAAAATGTGTTTGTGCTGTGGCAAATGAGAAAAGTTTAGTAAGATCATCCTTAGACAGCTTAAGATTAGAGTTACCTTCAAGAATATAAGTGACTGCGATATCTATAGACTCATGAAGAGGTATATTAGTAAAAAGGCTTTCTACATCGAAAGAAACCATGAACTTATTAGCCGTGTCTAAAGTATTAAGCTCTTCTACAAAAGAAAATGTATCTGAAACGGTGTACTCATTAGGTAAAAGAGGTTGCAAAAGACTACAAAGAAATTTAGCAAGCTCATAATTATAAGTTCTTACAGAGGATACTATGGGACGAAAAGGAGGAGCGCTGTTAGGGGGCCTAGTTTTATGCATCTTAGGGAGACCATAAATCCTAGCTGGCTGTGAACCTGATGGATAAACCTTATCATATATTTCTGTTTCCAATTTACCTTTGTTTTTAAGATTCCTAAGAAAGCGTTGCAATTGGCCTTCTCTAGTGATAGTAGGGTCGACATCAAGTTTCTTAAATTTACTAGCATTGTTTATAATTTGAAAAATACCGTTATCATAATCGTTCCTGTTTAACACCACTACACCATTTCCTTTATCTGGTTTGAGAATGACAATGTCCTTATTTCTTCTGAGGTTCTTCAGCACTTTGTGTTTCTTCAGATCGGTAACAGTGGGACGATATGATGCAACATAAAGATGAGCCAGATGGGATAGGTCAGCTTTCAATCTTCCTTCTCGTTCCTTATCAATAAGATGACTACGCATTGACCGGTGAACATTTTCGAAACATGCAAAAATGTCAGTTTTATTTATGCTAGGAGGGACGATTGAGTGTGTCAAACCAAGTTTCAGAGCTTCGTTTTCTTCATCAGTGAGTTTGTAGGTTGAAATATTCGAAATGGTTTCGTTAGGTGTGAAAGGTAGAATCTTATTCTTGGTTAGATTTCTAAGTTTCTTTTCATGTGTTTTGATAACTTTCGATACTTCTCGGTTAACGTTATGATCTATTACTCTTTTGATGATGAAAAACTCAACAGAGGAAAGAACACCCTTTACCTTTTCGATCCAACGGTCTCTATCAGTTTCTAGCTTTCTCAGTTCCTTTGATCTTTTCGTAACTGCACTTCTCAGTAGACGTTTACGAATGGCAGTAACATCTCCAGTTGAGGTATTTGGTAGAGGAAAGCAGACGAATTTCGGGAACACATTGAAACCTTGACAGTTCTTCAGAAAATTCACATCCAGATTAGCCTTACGAGATTTTAAGGAGAGCTTCTCCAATTTGCGAAAGTCAGACACAGTAAGACTTCCATTGTACTTTGCTGATAAGTCGTGAATTATTTTACCAAAATTTCTCAGCACTATGAGACTTGAGATAAGTTTCAAAAAAACGACAACAGATTTTAGCTTGAAAGACATGTTTCGGATTCATCATCCATCTTCAGTTAAATTAACGTTTACACGGTGTGATTATTTATAACAAAATTAATTGGCAAATTTACAAAAAACCGTTACAATATTTGAAAATACAAAAGGTAACTTAAAATTTGAAATTTGAAAGTTTAAAAATACAATAGTAGCTAATGACAAACTAACCAATAGTAAAAGACACATTATTTGTACAAGGCACATGACGAACAACACGAAAACAACACAGGGAGGAAAATTAAAAGTTCAAACCTAAATTGACATGAAACAATTGTTTATTTAAATCCGGCTTTTCCCAGAGAATATGGAGAGCTTCTTTGATCTTTAGTTGGTAAAACGTTTCTGCAGAATCCAGAATACTGAAGCAGTTCTCGTTTGAGAGACTACGACAAGATTCAGAACCCTGCAGATGCTTGTATACGTGAGAATTCTTATCCCTAGATAAATGTTCACGAACTCGTGTGGAGAAATGACGATTGGTTTCACCAACGTAAACGGAATTACATCCCGCACAAGAAAATTTGTAAACAACACGAGAACGGAGCGATTTAGGAATAGGATCCTTCACTGTAAACAAGTTCCTAACCTTATAAGAAGAAAAAACTAGCCTTATATCCAAGTTCTTACAATAATCTCTGAGTAATTTACGAATTTTACGCTTAGCAAAGCTAGACAAATTCAAATACGGTAACTTGAAATAAAGAGTGGTTCCTTCAGGATTTTGAGGAGGCGTAACCGTTTGCTCGGAGACTTGAACTTTATCCAAATACTTGTTAACGACTTTATCAATTAATCTAGTAGGAAAAGATTCTTTTGTAAAATAGATTTAAGTTTCTTTAAATCCTCATCGAAGCCTAACTGATTATTATTTATCTTATACGTTCTGTCCACCAAGGTGCGAATAAGACCCAATTTGTAGGAGAAAGAAGTGAAACCAAAATAGTTAGTTAACAAGCCCGTGTAGGTTTTCTTACGGTAAATAGATGTTATGGGAGTGGAGGAATCCCGGAATCCTTGTTGTCGATTAAAACATCAAGGAAAGCTAACTTATTATTCACTTCTTTCTCTATTGTAAATCTTATGTTGGGGTGCTGGTTGTTAATATAATTAAAAACAGAGAAGCATCCTGTTCTGAATTAAATAGACAAAAAGTATCATCCACGTATCTACGATAATAAAGCACAGGAGGGCCCTCGTACCTGTCAAGCCAAGCCTTTTCTTGGTGCCCCATGAAAAGATTAGCTAGAACAGGGGCAAGGGGCGAACCCATGGATACCCCATCTACCTGGTCATAAAAGACTCCCTTAAATAAAAAATGCGTTTGTGCTGTGGCAAATGAGAAAAGTTTAGTAAGATCATCCTTAGACAGCTTAAGATTAGAGTTACCTTCAAGAATATAAGTGACTGCGATATCTATAGACTCATGAAGAGGTATATTAGTAAAAAGGCTTTCCACATCGAAAGAAACCATGAACTTATTAGCCGTGTCTAAAGTTTAAGCTCTTCTACAAAAGAAAATGTATCTGAAACGGTGTACTCATTAGGTAATAGAGGTTGCAAAAGACTACAAAGAAATTTAGCAAGCTCATAATTATAAGTTCTTACAGAGGATACTATGGGACGAAAAGGAGGAGCGCTGTTAGGGGGCCTAGTTTTATGCATCTTAGGGAGACCATAAATCCTAGCTGGCTGTGAACCTGATGGATAAACCTTATCATATATTTCTGTTTCCAATTTACCTTTGTTTTTAAGATTCCTAAGAAAGCGTTGCAATTGGCCTTCTCTAGTGATAGTAGGGTCGACATCAAGTTTCTTAAATTTACTAGCATTGTTTATAATATGAAAAATACCGTTATCATAATCGTTCCTGTTTAACACCACTACACCATTTCCTTTATCTGGTTTGAGAATGACAATGTCCTTATTTCTTCTGAGGTTCTTCAGCACTTTGTGTTTCTTCAGATCGGTAACAGTGGGACGATATGATGCAACATAAAGATGAGCCAGATGGGATAGGTCAGCTTTCAATCTTCCTTCTCGTTCCATCTCAATAAGATGACTACGCATCGACCGGTGAACATTTTCGAAACATGCAAAAATGTCAGTTTTATTTATGCTAGGAGGGACGATTGAGTGTGTCAAACCAAGTTTCAGAGCTTCTTTTTCTTCATCAGTGAGTTTGTAGGTTGAAATATTCGAAATGGTTTCGTTAGGTGTGAAAGGCAGAATCTTATTCCTGGTTAGATTTCTAAGTTTCTTTTCATGTGTTTTGATAACTTTCGATACTTCTCGGTTAACGTTATGATCTATTACTCTTTTGATGATGAAAAACTCAACAGAGGAAAGAACACCCTTTACCTTTTCGATCCAACGGTCTCTATCAGTTTCTAGCTTTCTCAGTTCCTTTGATCTTTTCAGAACTGCACTTCTCAGTAGACGTTTACGAATGGCAATAACATCTCCAGTTGAGGTATTTGGTAGAGGAAAGCAGACGAATTTCGGGAACACATTGAAACCTTGACAGTTCTTCAGAAAATTCACATCCAGATTAGCCTTACGAGATTTTAAGGAGAGCTTCTCAAATTTGCGAAAGTCAGACACAGTAAGACTTCCATTGTACTTTGCTGATAAGTCGTGAATTATTTTACCAAAATTTCTCAGCACTATGAGACTTGAGATAAGTTTCAAAAAAATGACAACAGATTTTAGCTTGAAAGACATGTTTCGGATTCATCATCCATCTTCAGTTAAATTAACGTTTACACGGTGTGATTATTTATAACAAAATTAATTGGCAAATTTACAAAAAACCGTTACAATATTTGAAAATACAAAAGGTAACTTAAAATTTGAAATTTGAAAGTTCAAAAATACAGTAGTAGCTAATGACAAACTAACCAATAGTAAAAGACACATTATTTGTACAAGGCACATGACGAACAACACGAAAACAACACAGGGAGGAAAATTAAAAGTTCAAACCTAAATTGACATGAAACAATTGTTTATTTAAATCCGGCTTTTCCCAGAGAATATGGAGAGCTCCTTTGATCTTTAGTTGGTAAAACGTTTCTGCAGAATCCAGAATACTGAAGCAGTTCTCGTTTGAGAGTCTACGACAAGATTCAGAACCCTGCAGATGCTTGTATACGTGAGAATTCTTATCCCTAGATAAATGTTCACGAACTCGTGTGGAGAAATGACGATTGGTTTCACCAACGTAAACGGAATTACATCCCGCACAAGAAAATTTGTAAACAACACGAGAACGGAGCGATTTAGGAATAGGATCCTTCACTGTAAACAAGTTCCTAACCTTATAAGAAGAAAAAACTAGCCTTATATCCAAGTTCTTCCAATAATCTCTGAGTAATTTACGAATTTTACGCTTAGCAAAGCTAGACAAATTCAAATACGGTAACTTGAAATAAAGAGTGGTTCCTTCAGAATTTTAAGGAGGCGTAGCCGTTTGATCGGAGACTTGAACTTTATCCAAATACTTGTTAACGACTTTATCAATTAAACTAGTAGGGAAAAGACTCTTTTGTAAAATAGATTTAAGTTTCTTTAAATCCTCATCGAAGCCTAACTGATTATTATTTATCTTATACGTTCTGTCCACCAAGGTGCGAATAAGACCCAATTTGTAGGAGAAAGAAGTGAAACCAAAATAGTTAGTTAACAAGCCCGTGTAGGTTTTCTTACGGTAAATAGATGTTATGGGAGTGGAGGAATCCCCGGAATCCTTGTTGTCGATTAAAACATCAAGGAAAGCTAACTTATTATTCACTTCTTTCTCTATTGTAAATCTTATGTTGGGGTGCTGGTTGTTAATATAATTAAAAAACAGAGAAGCATCCTGTTCTGAATTAAATAGACAAAAAGTATCATCCACGTATCTACGATAATAAAGCACAGGAGGGCCCTCGTACCTGTCAAGCCAAGCCTTTTCTTGGTGCCCCATGAAAAGATTAGCTAGAACAGGGGCAAGGGGCGAACCCATGGATACCCCATCTACCTGGTCATAAAAGACTCCCTTAAATAAAAAATGCGTTTGTGCTGTGGCAAATGAGAAAAGTTTAGTAAGATCATCCTTCAACAGCTTAAGATTAGAGTTACCTTCAAGAATATAAGTGACTGCGATATCTATAGACTCATGAAGAGGTATATTAGTAAAAAGGCTTTCCACATCGAAAGAAACCATGAACTTATTAGCCGTGTCTAAAGTATTAAGCTCTTCTACAAAAGAAAATGTATCTGAAACGGTGTACTCATTAGGTAATAGAGGTTGCAAAAGACTACAAAGAAATTTAGCAAGCTCATAATTATAAGTTCTTACAGAGGATACTATGGGACGAAAAGGAGGAGCGCTGTTAGGGGGCCTAGTTTTATGCATCTTAGGGAGACCATAAATCCTAGCTGGCTGTGAACCTGATGGATAAACCTTATCATATATTTCTGTTTCCAATTTACCTTTGTTTTAAGATTCCTAAGAAAGCGTTGCAATTGGCCTTCTCTAGTGATAGTAGGGTCGACATCAAGTTTCTTAAATTTACTAGCATTGTTTATAATATGAAAAATACCGTTATCATAATCGTTCCTGTTTAACACCACTACACCATTTCCTTTATCTGGTTTGAGAATGACAATGTCCTTATTTCTTCTGAGGTTCTTCAGCACTTTGTGTTTCTTCAGATCGGTAACAGTGGGACGATATGATGCAACATAAAGATGAGCCAGATGGGATAGGTCAGCTTTCAATCTTCCTTCTCGTTCCTTATCAATAAGATGACTACGCATCGACCGGTGAACATTTTCGAAACATGCAAAAAATGTCAGTTTTATTTATGCTAGGAGGGACGATTGAGTGTGTCAAACCAAGTTTCAGAGCTTCTTTTTCTTCATCAGTGAGTTTGTAGGTTGAAATATTCGAAATGGTTTCGTTAGGTGTGAAAGGCAGAATCTTATTCCTGGTTAGATTTCTAAGTTTCTTTTCATGTGTTTTGATAACTTTCGATACTTCTCGGTTAACGTTATGATCTATTACTCTTTTGATGATGAAAAAACTCAACAGAGGAAAGAACACCCTTTACCTTTTCGATCCAACGGTCTCTATCAGTTTCTAGCTTTCTCAGTTCCTTTGATCTTTTCGTAACTGCACTTCTCAGTAGACGTTTACGAATGGCAGTAACATCTCCAGTTGAGGTATTTGGTAGAGGAAAGCAGACGAATTTCGGGAACACATTGAAACCTTGACAGTTCTTCAGAAAATTCACATCCAGATTAGCCTTACGAGATTTTAAGGAGAGCTTCTCCAATTTGCGAAAGTCAGACACAGTAAGACTTCCATTGTACTTTGCTGATAAGTCGTGAATTATTTTACCAAAATTTCTCAGCACTATGAGACTTGAGATAAGTTTCAAAAAAAACGACAACAGATTTTAGCTTGAAAGACACGTTTCGGATTCATCATCCATCTTCAGTTAAATTAACGTTTACACGGTGTGATTATTTATAACAAAATTAATTGGCAAATTTACAAAAAACCGTTACAATATTAGAAAATACAAAAGGTAACTTAAAATTTGAAATTTGAAAGTTTAAAAATACAATAGTAGCTAATGACAAACTAACCAATAGTAAAAGACACATTATTTGTAGAAGGCACATGACGAACAACACGAAAACAACACAGGGAGGAAAATTAAAAGTTCAAACCTAAATTGACATGAAACAATTGTTTATTTAAATCCGGCTTTTCCCAGAGAATATGGAGAGCTTCTTTGATCTTTAGTTGGTAAAACGTTTCTGCAGAATCCAGAATACTGAAGCAGTTCTCGTTTGAGAGACTACGACAAGATTCAGAACCCTGCAGATGCTTGTATACGTGAGAATTCTTATCCCTAGATAAATGTTCACGAACTCGTGTGGAGAAATGACGATTGGTTTCACTAACGTAAACGGAATTACATCCCGCACAAGAAAATTTGTAAACAACACGAGAACGGAGCGATTTAGGAATAGGATCCTTCACTGTAAACAAGTTCCTAACCTTATAAGAAGAAAAAACTAGCCTTATATCCAAGTTCTTACAATAATCTCTGAGTAATTTACGAATTTTACGCTTAGCAAAGCTAGACAAATTCAAATACGGTAACTTGAAATAAAGAGTGGTTCCTTCAGAATTTTGAGGAGGCGTAGCCGTTTGCTCGGAGACTTGAACTTTATCCAAATACTTGTTAACGACTTTATCAATTAATCTAGTAGGGAAAAGATTATTTTGTAAAATAGATTTAAGTTTCTTTAAATCCTCATCGAAGCCTAACTGATTATTATTTATCTTATACGTTCTGTCCACCAAGGTGCGAATAAGACCCAATTTGTAGGAGAAAGAAGTGAAACCAAAATAGTTAGTTAACAAGCCCGTGTAGGTTTTCTTACGGTAAATAGATGTTATGGGAGTGGAGGAATCCCGGAATCCTTGTTGTCGATTAAAACATCAAGGAAAGCTAACTTATTATTCACTTCTTTCTCTATTGTAAATCTTATGTTGGGGTGCTGGTTGTTAATATAATTAAAAACAGAGAAGCATCCTGTTCTGAATTAAATAGACAAAAAGTATCATCCACGTATCTACGATAATAAAGCACAGGAGGGCCCTCGTACCTGTCAAGCCAAGCCTTTTCTTGGTGCCCCATGAAAAGATTAGCTAGAACAGGGGCAAGGGGCGAACCCATGGATACCCCATCTACCTGGTCATAAAGACTCCCTTAAATAAAAATGCGTTTGTGCTGTGGCAAATGAGAAAAGTTTAGTAAGATCATCCTTAGACAGCTTAAGATTAGAGTTACCTTCAAGAATATAAGTGACTGCGATATCTATAGACTCATGAAGAGGTATATTAGTAAAAAGGCTTTCCACATCGAAAGAAACCATGAACTTATTAGCCGTGTCTAAAGTATTAAGCTCTTCTACAAAAGAAAATGTATCTGAAACGGTGTACTCATTAGGTAATAGAGGTTGCAAAAGACTACAAAGAAATTTAGCAAGCTCATAATTATAAGTTCTTACAGAGGATACTATGGGACGAAAAGGAGGAGCGCTGTTAGGGGGCCTAGTTTTATGCATCTTAGGGAGACCATAAATCCTAGCTGGCTGTGAACCTGATGGATAAACCTTATCATATATTTCTGTTTCCAATTTACCTTTGTTTTAAGATTCCTAAGAAAGCGTTGCAATTGGCCTTCTCTAGTGATAGTAGGGTCGACATCAAGTTTCTTAAATTTACTAGCATTGTTTATAATATGAAAATACCGTTATCATAATCGTTCCTGTTTAACACCACTACACCATTTCCTTTATCTGGTTTGAGAATGACAATGTCCTTATTTCTTCTGAGGTTCTTCAGCACTTTGTGTTTCTTCAGATCGGTAACAGTGGGACGATATGATGCAACATAAAGATGAGCCAGATGGGATAGGTCAGCTTTCAATCTTCCTTCTCGTTCCTTATCAATAAGATGACTACGCATCGACCGGTGAACATTTTCGAAACATGCAAAAATGTCAGTTTTATTTATGCTAGGAGGGACGATTGAGTGTGTCAAACCAAGTTTCAGAGCTTCTTTTTCTTCATCAGTGAGTTTGTAGGTTGAAATATTCGAAATGCTTTCGTTAGGTGTGAAAGGCAGAATCTTATTCCTGGTTAGATTTCTAAGTTTCTTTTCATGTGTTTTGATAACTTTCGATACTTCTCGGTTAACGTTATGATCTATTACTCTTTTGATGATGAAAAACTCAACAGAGGAAAGAACACCCTTTACCTTTTCGATCCAACGGTCTCTATCAGTTTCTAGCTTTCTCAGTTCCTTTGATCTTTTCATAACTGCACTTCTCAGTAGACGTTTACGAATGGCAGTAACATCTCCAGTTGAGGTATTTGGTAGAGGAAAGCAGACGAATTTCGGTAACACATTGAAACCTTGACAGTTCTTCAGAAAATTCACATCCAGATTAGCCTTACGAGATTTTAAGGAGAGCTTCTCCAATTTGCGAAAGTCAGACACAGTAAGACTTCCATTGTACTTTGCTGATAAGTCGTGAATTATTTTACCAAAATTTCTCAGCACTATGAGACTTGAGATAAGTTTCAAAAAAAACAACAACAGATTTCAGCTTAAAAGACATGCTTCAGATTCATCATCTATCTCCAGTTAAATTAACGTTTACACTGTGTGATTATTTAAAACAAAATTGATTAGCAAATTAACAAAAACCGTTACAATATTTGAAAATACAAAAGGTAACTTGAAATTTGAAAGTTTAAAAATACTATAGTAGCTAATGACAAACTAACCAATAGTAAAAGACACATTATTTGTACAAGGGACATGACGAACAACACAAAAACAAGACAGGGAGGAAAATTAAAAGTTCAAACCTAAATTGACATGAAACAATTGTTTATTTAAATCCGGCTTTTCCCAGAGAATATGGAGAGCTTCTTTGATCTTTAGTTGGTAAAACGTTTCTGCAGAATCCAGAATACTGAAGCAGTTCTCGTTTGAGAGACTACGACAAGATTCAGAACCCTGCAGATGCTTGTATACGTGAGAATTCTTATCCCTAGATAAATGTTCACGAACTCGTGTGGAGAAATGACGATTGGTTTCACCAACGTAAACGGAATTACATCCCGCACAAGAAAATTTGTAAACAACACGAGAACGGAGCGATTTAGGAATAGGATCCTTCACTGTAAACAAGTTCCTAACCTTATAAGAAGAAAAAACTAGCCTTATATCCAAGTTCTTACAATAATCTCTGAGTAATTTACGAATTTTACGCTTAGCAAAGCTAGACAAATTCAAATACGGTAACTTGAAGTAAAGAGTGGTTCCTTCAGGATTTTGAGGAGGCGTAGCCGTTTGCTCGGAGACTTGAACTTTATCCAAATACTTGTTAACGACTTTATCAATTAATCTAGTAGGGAAAAGATTCTTTTGTAAAATAGATTTAAGTTTCTTTAAATCCTCATCGAAGCCTAACTGATTATTATTTATCTTATACGTTCTGTCCACCAAGGTGCGAATAAGACCCAATTTGTAGGAGAAAGAAGTGAAACCAAAATAGTTAGTTAACAAGCCCGTGTAGGTTTTCTTACGGTAAATAGATGTTATGGGAGTGGAGGAATCCCCGGAATCCTTGTTGTCGATTAAAACATCAAGGAAAGCTAACTTATTATTCACTTCTTTCTCTATTGTAAATCTTATGTTGGGGTGCTGGTTGTTAATATAATTAAAAACAGAGAAGCATCCTGTTCTGAATTAAATAGACAAAAAGTATCATCCACGTATCTACGATAATAAAGCACAGGAGGGCCCTCGTACCTGTCAAGCCAAGCCTTTTCTTGGTGCCCCATGAAAAGATTAGCTAGAACAGGGCAAGGGCGAACCCATGGATACCCCATCTACCTGGTCATAAAAGACTCCTTAAATAAAAATGCGTTTGTGCTGTGGCAAATGAGAAAAGTTTAGTAAGATCATCCTTAGACAGCTTAAGATTAGAGTTACCTTCAAGAATATAAGTGACTGCGATATCTATGGACTCATGAAGAGGTATATTAGTAAAAAGGCTTTCCACATCGAAAGAAACCATGAACTTATTAGCCGTGTCTAAAGTATTAAGCTCTTCTACAAAAGAAAATGTATCTGAAACGGTGTACTCATTAGGTAATAGAGGTTGCAAAAGACTACAAAGAAATTTAGCAAGCTCATAATTATAAGTTCTTACAGAGGATACTATGGGACGAAAAGGAGGAGCGCTGTTAGGGGGCCTAGTTTTATGCATCTTAGGGAGACCATAAATCCTAGCTGGCTGTGAACCTGATGGATAAACCTTATCATATATTTCTGTTTCCAATTTACCTTTGTTTTTAAGATTCCTAAGAAAGCGTTGCAATTGGCCTTCTCTAGTGATAGTAGGGTCGACATCAAGTTTCTTAAATTTTCTAGCATTGTTTATAATATGAAAATACCGTTATCATAATCGTTCCTGTTTAACACCACTACACCATTTCCTTTATCTGGTTTGAGAATGACAATGTCCTTATTTCTTCTGAGGTTCTTCAGCACTTTGTGTTTCTTCAGATCGGTAACAGTGGGACGATATGATGCAACATAAAGATGAGCCAGATGGGATAGGTCAGCTTTCAATCTTCCTTCTCGTTCCTTATCAATAAGATGACTACGCATCGACCGGTGAACATTTTCGAAACATGCAAAAATGTCAGTTTTATTTATGCTAGGAGGGACGATTGAGTGTGTCAAACCAAGTTTCAGAGCTTCTTTTTCTTCATCAGTGAGTTTGTAGGTTGAAATATTCAAAATGGTTTCGTTAGGTGTGAAAGGCAGAATCTTATTCCTGGTTAGATTTCTAAGTTTCTTTTCATGTGTTTTGATAACTTTCGATACTTCTCGGTTAACGTTATGATCTATTACTCTTTTGATGATAAAAACTCAACAGAGGAAAGAACACCCTTTAGCTTTTCGATCCAACGGTCTCTATCAGTTTCTAGCTTTCTCAGTTCCTTTGATCTTTTCGTAACTGCACTTCTCAGTAGACGTTTACGAATGGCAGTAACATCTCAAGTTGAGGTATTTGGTAGAGGAAAAATTCTGAAGGAACCACTCAAAATTCTGAAGGAACCACTCTTTATTTCAAGTTACCGTATTTGAATTTGTCTAGCTTTGCTAAGCGTAAAATTTGTAAATTACTCAGAGATTATTGTCAGAACTTGGATATAAGGCTAGTTTTTTCTTCTTATAAGGTTAGGAACTTGTTTACAGTGAAGGATCCTATTCCTAAATCGCTCCGTTCTCGTGTTGTTTACACATTTTCTTGTGCGGGATGTAATTCCGTTTAGGTTGGTGAAACCAATCGTCATTTCTCCACACGAGTTCGTGAACATTTATCTAGGGATAAGAATTCTCAAGTATACAAGCATCTGCAGGGTTCTGAATCTTGTCGTAGTCTCTCAAACGAGAACTGCTTCAGTATTCTGGATTCTGCAGAAACGTTTTACCAACTAAAGATCAAAGAAGCTCTCCATATTCTCTGGGAAAAGCCGGATTTAAATAAACAATTGTTTCATGTCAATTTAGGTTTGAACTTTTAATTTTCCTCCCTGTGTTGTTTTCGTGTTGTTCGTCATGTGCCTTGTACAAATAATGTGTCTTTTACCATTGGTTAGTTTGTCATTAGCTACTATTGTATTTTTAAACTTTCAAATTTCAAATTTTAAGTTACCTTTTGTATTTTCAAATATTGTAACGGTTTTTTGTAAATTTGCCAATTAATTTTGTTATAAATAATCACACCGTGTAAACGTTAATTTAACTGAAGATGGATGATGAATCCGAAACATGTCTTTCAAGCTAAAATCTGTTGTCGTTTTTTTGAAACTTATCTCAAGTCTCATAGTGCTGAGAAATTTTGGCAAAAAATTTAGAAGTTTTGGTACCTGCCGATGTCAGGATCCATTCTGAAATGCATTTTTTACACGCTTTTTTTATAAGGAACCACTTTATAAAGACCCTACATGTAGAAAGCCCAAAAATTTAAAGAACTTATACTACTAAAGAAAAATCATTTAGGAACTTTTGAATGTTGAATACTTTTATCATTGCAAATAATCAAGAATTAGAAAGCCGGTTCCATACATTTGCAGCCGAAAATCACATAAATTGTACGCTACGCATGTATCAAATGTTTCTTTGAGTAGTCTCGAACTTTGCTGAGATACAAATGTCTCTCTTTTATTGTTAAGACCACTGTATGTGCAGTTAAAATTAAGGAACTATTAAGGAACTTTTGGAACTACAATTGTCTCAAAAGAGGCCCAAAAATAAGGAACTTTAAGAACTAGGCCTTGAGGTAGGTTCCTTATAAAAAAAGCGTGTATCTTTATAAGATACCGCTTATACAGTAAGGAGTCCAGACTTCTTGATTGGCCTAAAAATTTCATGCTGGAAACGTTAAATTTCTGATACATTTAATAATATAACTTTTGCCAGGATATGCGCCACCTATATGCATACGGGTTGGTTTTATGGTCCGAAATTCTCTTTAACTTTGTATAAATAGTGGCAACATGAGGAAAACTAAAGCAATTTCCCTTTCTAAAACATAATTATGTCAATAAATTCATTTTTGTGTTCGAAGAATTTCGAACACATTGGTGTGGGGTGGCGGTGGCGTGTCACTAACTAACTAACAAATTAACCAACCAATGCTTGAACAATGGAAAACGTGTAACAATAGGGCCATTGTCAGCCATTAGGGCCATTGTCTCGGCCATTGATGTGCAATTTGCAGTTGGTTTTTTCTCAATGCACTATTGTCAATCTGGGGTCATGTGACAATTGTTCTTCCATGACTCATATTTGTTTACGCAAAATTCGATGGCAAGTTGCCACATTGGTTCAATTAATGACATTTCAAACATTCTCATCGTCGATAATAGAGACTGGGCAAGAGCGGCAATTTCAAAACAGTTTTCAAAGCAAATCGTCATCATTATCATCATCGTCATCACCATAATCTTCATGATCATTATCACCACCGCTACAACAAGAATCATTATGATGATGATTGGTCATCTTCAAAGCCATCATCACCATCATAATTATCATCATTTTCATCATCGTCATCGTCATCATCATCATCACCATCACCACTTCACCAGCTCTACCACCAGTGTCATGATGATGATGATCAATCATCTTTTAAGGCCATCATCATCATCATCATCATCATCTACATTACCATCACTATCATCATCATCATCATCATCATCATCATCATCATCATCATCTACATTACCATCACTATCATCATCATCATCATCATCATCATCATCATCATCATCATCATCACAATCACCATCATCACTATCATCAGCGCTACCACCAGCGTCATTATGGTGATGATCAAGCTGCCTGCATGCATTTTTGTCAATCAGGGGTCATGTGACAATTGTTCTTCTGATACTGGCTTGCTTCCATGACTCATATTTGTTTACGCAAAATTCGATGGCAAATTGCCACATTGGTTCAATTAATGATATTTCAAACATTCTCATCGTAGATAATAGAGTCTGGGCAAGAGCGGCAATTTCAAAACAGTTTTCAAAGCAAGGTAATCATCATCATGATTACCATCACCATCATTGACGGTGTGGCTGCGGCAAAATCTAAAGGAACGACACCAGCACCACAATCGCCCCTACAACCATCACCAAGTGGCGTGGTGGCTCCACATCGGCAGGGGGGGGGCACAAACCCTTTTTGGCGCACCCTAGAAAAATCGTTGTTTCTACAATTCAATTCAATTAACTTTTTAAATACAACTTAGGCAAAAGGCAAAAATGCAAACCCGATAAAAAACTTGTAACTTTTATTACTAATGGTAAGATATCTCAATACAAGCATTCAATTAGAACATTCAGTTCAGCGTTCAAAGAAGTGCTTTTGACAGTTCTTGAGAACCATGCCCGGAAGTGTCAATTAATTCACCATAATCAATCAAGGGACCATAAAATACCATAAAATAGCCATTACCATTCACCATAAAATAGGCATCCCTTTGGAGCGCTGCTATGCCAAGTGGGTTAATTATAACATTTTCTTCAATACTTAATAACATAATATCAGATTAAAATAGGCGCCCCTTGGTAGCGCTTCTATGGCAAGTGGGTTATTGTCGCTCACGTGTGTTTCCAAAGAGCTTTTGGCGCCCCTTTGAAGAGTTGGAGTGCCTTCGGCACCCCCTGATTTTCCGTCGCTGGGGGGCAAGTGCCCCCTCTGCCCCCCCGGCCACCACGCCACTGCCGGGCACCACCACAACCACTCCTACAACCATCACCACGACCACCCCCATGACCACCAGCACAACCACCCCTACAACCATCACCACGATCAGGCCTATCACAACCACCACATAATCATGACCATCTCTATCACTATCAAGACTAGCACCACCAATAGGGCCAGGACTAACATCACCAACATTATCCACATAATCATTATCGTCCTTGTGCACAGCGACAAACCTCGTTCATCATTTCATCGAAATAGCCACCATCAACCAGAGTCGTTCTTCGAACATGCCCATAGGGCCCCTATGTTTTTATAAGAAACTATGCTCTGAGCCATATACATAGTAGGGTTTCTTAACTTTGACATAGTCATAAGAAAAGTACTTTTCTTATTACTATGACTTTTAGTGCAATTAAAACAGTTTATTGCAGAGTTCAGGGCTGTCCCGACAGAAGTTTTCAGGGGGGTGTGACAGTCTCGATTTGCCGACGAGAGTCCAACTGAAAACACCTTTAAGGCTTCATCAAATGGGCTTATGAGGGAACTTAAATTTTGATTGGCGCGAGTAAAACAGGCATTGTGGTAGATCATGCGCCGAAGGTGCATGCCATTAGGGGGCTTTGGGGTATGCTCCTCCAAAAATTTTGGAAAAGCTAGAATCCCTCTAACGGTCCTTTCGGAACTCTTCAAATGCAATTTTCTTGAAACTCTATCGTGAAATCGGTAAGGAATTCTCATGGTCTATGAGTTGCACAAAACTTCAAAATTTTAGTCAAAAGCCGAATCATCTAAGAACATCTGAATTCTAAATGAATCCAAAGACTGACAAATATTATTGCTTGCTATAGAGTCTAATTGATACACTCTTTTTTTTATAAGAATATTGTTTATAAGAATATTGAGGCTCAGAATCATCCAATTTTTAAGAATATTGTAAGAATATGCTCAGCCTCAGCTCGCATTATTTGTTTCTCATTTTTCAGCAGTTGCCTGTTTGCAATATTAAAACGAAACTTCATGATTGTTATACAACATTCTTATTGTTATAATAGTTGAATTTTTCTTTCCCTCCACCATTTCCTCGTAATGAGATAATTTTTCTTTTAACTATGCTCCCCTGAAACCATATCATGTTTGAAAAAATGAGAATACTTTAAGAATATATTCAGGCTCAAAACGAAAATTACTTAAGAATATTGAGGCTGGGCAAAATTTATAGTATTCTTATAAAAAAAAGAGTGTACTGCATTACAGTACATGCAATGAATAGATCTATGAATTTGTTACTCTTGTGCATCGTGGCCAATAAAACGTCAAAAATGGAAAAAATATGGCATATTCTGGAAAATGTTGATTGTATTACTTCGATCTGTAGCGTGGAAATAAACTATTTTAATCTTCGTTTTGTCTGCCCTCCCTTGTCAAGCAAAGACGCTCTATGCCTTTGCAGTAGTTCTGTTTTATTTCCCATTGTTTTTCCCTAGCCTTTACTCTGTTTAAATCATTCATGAATGCATAAAAGAGTGATTTCGTTTGTCCAGCCCTCAAAGTTGCTTAAAATTTTACACATTTCAGCCATCAAAGTTGCTTAAAAGTTGCTTAACATTTTTGAACCTAACAACCACCCCTGACTTCGAGGGTCAAAATCTTCAAATGTTACGCCTCGCAACACGACTTTTTGAAAACAGTAAGTGGAAAAACGTTAGCTAAAGAGCTTTAACATTCAAACAAACGAATTCCTAACAAGAAGAAAGCGCATAAGCTTGGTTGTTTCACTTCTTAGTTGCTTACAGTAATTCAATTGAACCTTCAAATTGATCTTAATGTTAAGTTTAGTTCACCCCTGGTCGCTTGTTGAGCGGTTGATTATTTAAAAAAAAATTGTAAATGTTTAATGTGACGTATGATGTTCATAGCAGTCGATATGGACATTTTTCGAAATTGACGCAAAGTATAATAGTTTTCGGGGTTATTTATACATAAACATCACATTCAGCACATCAGTTAATAAGAATGCTGAATTTAAATGCAGAAATAGTTTCGTAGCTTGTTTTTTACTTCTTAGCCTATGTAGAAGAGTTTCAGGATTTTTAGAAAAAAGCCATATATAGTTTCTTATAAGCGGTTTCTTATTAAAACATAGCCATGCTATCGCAATGTCCGAAGGACAATAATCAACATCATAATTGTCATTATCATCATCGAAATCATTTTCATCATCATAATCGTTATCGTTATCATCATCATCATCATCATTGTCATGATCATCATCATGATCATGTACATGATAATCATCATCAATATCATCTTATAATCATCATATATAGTCAACATCATTATCGTTATCATCGTCATCATCATGACCAACACAGCAATCATCATTATGTCATTCTCATCATTATCATCGATATCATCATCAGGATCATCATCATTGTTATTAGTATCATCATCAGCAACACCATATTCATCATCATCATCATCATCATCATTATCACCATCATCATCATCATCATCATCATCATCATCATCGACATCGTCATCATAATAATCATCATCATCATCATCATCATCATCATTATCATCATCATAATCATCATTCATAACCGTTACGGTATTAGCAACGCATCTGTTCTAAGGAGCATGACAGAGAATTTTGTAGCAAGTTCGAGAATCTTCTCGATAATAACTTCGTCACGTCTCAGACGAGATCAGCAGGAATTTCTACTGCGCCACAACTTCCTCCCCTCTTTACACGAAAATTTGCACGCATCAGACCCTGAGAATCTTCTGACGACAACAACCCTCTCAAAATAAATATGACATCGACATCGGCAACAACATGCGCAACGCAAAAGGCTAATAAAAGTATTTTATTATGCCAAATTCAAAGACAAAAGCTTTGAGAATTAATTATCAAAAAATTGAGCTTCGAGAATCTTCTGCAAAAACTTTAACCACAATGACTCATCTAGATGTTTACAGATTTCGTTATTGCTTCTAATTGTCAAATAATTGGTATTCATAACATCCAATTACGGCGACTTCAAAGTTTACTTCCTAGTATTTGTGGTTTATCTTTTGTTACGCTTTTTGGCAGGAAAAAGCGTCTATCCTTACATGCGTTCCACAAACACCCCTTCATTATGTCCTTCGGACATAAAAATGAGTTTATAGCGCAGTAAAACTGAAAGGTCACAGGCATCTGATAGGTTCCAATCACTAAATAGATTCAGAATATTGTTTAGATATACAATTACAATGCTGCCAAGAAAGATTTTCAAGATTTTCAAGGAACTCGTAAATGATGTTTACTAGTCAAGATTTAAAGTAGTTATTCAATTTCAATAATTTCGAGTCTCAATATTATTACAAAATATAACCTACGAAGATTGTCTTCATGGGTTGGTTGCTACAGTATTTTAACAACAAAACTCAGTAATAAAACAAGCTCCTTTGTTTACAGAATTTTCTTTTCCTTTCTCAAAACTACTTTTCGTGACTGAGAGAGCTTGGAAAGTTGACAATTTTCAGTTAAGTTTCCTGTTGCGTGGTATGAACAGCAGGAGGTGTCAACATTTCACAAGACAAAATGTGCAAGTTCTGCCCCCGTCATTTCAAAACAATACGATACCGATCAACTGCTTTTCGCTTTTTTGCATTTTGAAAGCAAAGTAGGAGTTCGATAATGACCAGGGGCTTATGTGACTTTTCTTTTGCAGGAGACAGTTTCCAGAAACGACTTTGCGCCCTTATACTTTACATAACATTGCATAACATTTTATGCTTTTCCAAATTTTCTTGACTTGAACATGATGTTAAGCAAATAGGACAGTAAAAAAGTTTTTGTTTATGTCCATCACAACCAGCCAGAAGATGACTCATGCTCTTTATCCAGCAATAGTGTCTCTCATCATCATCATTAATTATCAATAGCAAATCCACATACTTGCCACGCTCAGCTTCAGTTACTCTTCCTGGTACAATTTCATTATCTTCATCAAAAGAGATGTTGATCGAAATATTGTCATTTATTTTTGATGCTGCAAGGTGTATCCTAAGAAGAGAAGATTCGCCAGATACAAGGCTTCCAATTGGTAAAATGCCGTTTGGTCTTTTTGATTATATTGTCAAGTTCTTTTCACTACCAAAGTCGAATAATCTAAAATGCGGAAAGACTATGAGGAATGGCAAGTTAGCATGTATGCAAATTTTGGAACCAAGTGGGCATGTATCCACAGAGGTTCTTGTTGGGAGTATGCTGTACCCAGTAATTTAGAGTCTGGTGAAAAAGACAGCACAGAATCAACTGCAGCTGAAGCCGAAAGTTTTTGACACCATGAAAGCTAAGGTAAATATTCCTGGTCTGAGTTGTCGCTCTTTACAGAACAACATTCGAGAAAGTAAGTTTGAAAAGTCATCTGACATACAGTACCAAATTTTAGATAAAATAGCAGAGGAAAATTCAGGTGGTAGGCTTTGGATAAAAGCTGATGGTTGTGATGTGCGAAAAGGTCTTCGAGAGTCTATGTGTCATGAATGGGTTGGTGATAGTGATCTTGGTGATGGTTCACTACAGAAATTATATGATTCATATACTGAGAAGGGAGAGTTTGTGCAAAATTAGAATTAGGGACAAGAAGGCAAAGCTTAGTGCAAGATTTTGGTCATCTTTTGGTTGATCTTGACACAGACAAAGCATTTTTAGAGAATGGTTTCAAGGATGCAAAGGCAATTTACAATGATCATGTTGACAAGAAAAGTTCTCAAGATTCTCTGCTTGCTCTTGCTTGGGAAGTAGAGGGATTTAAGCAACTTAGCGACATGAATGTAGAATTTCAAGATAAAGTAAATGCCATTCTTGGGTCTTTTGCGATGCCAAATCAATATGAAGTTAAAGTTCCCAAACAGCTGTCTGAGCTCCAAGGCAAGTTGTTTGATTACATGAAAAATTTGTTCCTGATGGACAGAGATGCTGTCACTCATCTTCTTATTTTCATGATTTCAAGTAAGAAAAGGGACATGAGACCATATGCTGTTCCTGTTCAAGCAATGCCTTTTCATTCCATCACAAATGAAAAAGTCAGGGAATTACGAGACCAGCTTAAAGATGCTCTTACTGCAAGAGGGCTCACAGTTGTTGGCTTTGTCACTGATGGAGAGTGGAATTGAATCCGAACCCAGGGAAGCAAACGTCCAGTTTTAGTTGTGCAATTAATGATGAATGGTAGAAAAGAGTCTAACAAGACCCACATAAATAAAATAAAACAGTATTTTACTTTGTCTCTAACAAATGGTAAACCCCTCTTACAACACCAAGCCATTCCTGATGAAGATGTTCTTTTTCTAAATGACCTGTGTAGAGATGGGACAGGCATAGATGAAGCTATCTTTATTTTTCAGGGAGCCAAATTTTTCCCCTTCCATTATGATCCATTTCCTTGGTCTTCTGGAAATAGGATGACTTCATCAACTTCATGCTTTAAAGCTGTCTTTGCTCAGTATTTATATGTTCATGCCATTAATGAGTTTGCAGCTGAGGGAATAAATTTCATACAGCATGGTTCCTTCCCAGAAGTATGTGACAGTACAAAGGAATTCCTTCATGAGAGAGAGGACCATGGCCATTTGTTAAAAAGTCTCACCAACTGTTTTAGACAAGGTCTTTTCAAGAATGTACAAATGAAGGTATTTCTTGAAGCTTTAACTTATCCAAATACTGGTCTCACAAAACAACCATTGACTGGGGAGAGAAAGCAGAATGTGCATGATTGTGAGCTCATCTGGTCTAAAGTTGTTCTTGAATTCATGGAGAGAAAAGGATACAGCTATGAAGCAAGTCTCGTTCGTATCATTAGAAATTGGCATAGAGCAGTTGATGGACGAGGGCTGAGTGAAGAAGAGAGCGAAAATTACATTAAAGATATGCTGCACTGGCTATTGAAAGACTGGGTTCCAGGATATACAGAAAATGATATAGATTTTAGATGCATAGATGTTAGCAGAAATATAAGCACTAATAGAATTAATGGCCTTACGAGAAGTTGCCATTGGGCTACTTTCAAATCTAACCAGTCTCCAGCTCAGAAGAGATTAATACAAAGCAAGGAATATGCCTCCAGAGCACCTGAGAAGCGGAACTAGTGATGATGTTGAGTGTTTTATTTCCAAATTACATGAAATGCTTGGTGATATATTCGACACAAAAGATTTTTATAATTCTCTCCCATCAATTCTTAATGAGTTCTACAAAAGAATAAGCAGTAACAACAAGTTTTACTGGACAGGCAAGAAACATAGATTCCAAGACATTCCCCTTCCATCCTTCAACATCCCATTCAGAGAACAAGGAAGATTGCTTCGAGCTCATAAAATCATCAAGAAGAGCTGATCCTGGCATATTCTATGTATGCAGAGCGGACCTGCCAGTGCATAATGCAACAACAGTGAGGGCAAAGTTCCACAGAATTCAAGAATCACTCCCAGTACCACCTGATCCAAATGAATAATAATTTTAGGGATAAAGAAATAGGTTATACCATATTAATAACAGTCATATTTTAGTGAAAGATAAACTTCTTCTTAATTCTTCCGACAGACTTGTGCCAGAATTTTAAAGAAAAGCAACCATTTCGTTGCCTTATTTGATCTTAGTTTTGCTGTTCCATTGCCTTAAGTCTTCATTTATTAGTACCAAGATGGACTTGTTCCTGAGTTATAAAGAAAGCCGACCATTTCTTTGCCTTATTTGATCTTAGATTTGCCGTTCCATTGCCCTAATGTCTTCATTTATAAGTACCAAGATGGACTTGTTCCTGAGTTAAAAAGAAAGCTGACCATTTTGTTGCCTTATTTGATCTTAGATTTGCCCTTCCACAGCCTTAAGTCTTCATTTATTAGTACAAACACGGACTTGCTCCTGAATTTTAAAGAGAGCCCACAATTTCCTTGCCTTGTGACACACTCCTCTCTGTCATGCCAAAATTGCTCGGACGTGAAGTGCAACCTAACTGAGATCCTGACACCAAAAGTTAGCTGGATTAGACAATGTTGTTGCATCAACTGCAAAAGAATCTTGTAAATTTCCTGTAAGCCTTTGTTGTACGATCCTGTACGAACCCCCCCCCCTCGAAAACGCTATAAATGTTGGCAAGACTTCTTATTTACATTAATGAGATAATTGGGACATGTCTGCCCTGTGGCTCGACTTTCATCTACTGTCTGCATTCTTGAAATTTGAAGGAAGATGCCAGAAGGCAGGGTTTTCTTCATACTCGAAAAGACGTTTATTTTGAAAATATTTATATAAAGTTTACTGTTATTTCAATTCAGAAGACCAAGAGGAAGATTTTGGTATAAATTTTGTTACATTTTTGTCAACATATGTCCTTTAATTTTCATATTCCAGTTGACCATTCCACTCCACTCCAGCACTCCATGTTGTACAGATTTTCATCAAACAACTCGCCTCTGGAAGCTGTCTGGGTTCAATTGTTTTGATCGCTATGGTAATTTCATGAAAATGTTAGCATATTTTAGCTATATTTTGAGTTAAATAGGTTCAGAAGACTACGAGGAACATTTTGATGTATTTTTATTGCAAAACATCCTAAAATAGGCGTATTCCATATCACTCCACTCCACCATTCCACTCCATTATTCCACACTCCATGTTTTACGGATAGCCAATGATCATGTGCCTCCTCAAGATGAGTTTCCATAGATACATGGAATCTGGTCCCAAGAACTTTTAGAGAGGATGTGCATTCCTGCTCTTCATATTCATCATGTACAGAATGGTCAACATGATCTTCCTCTTGGGCAACACCTTGCACAATTACCTCTGGTTCACCAAGGGGAACTTGATTTGATCTGAACATGAATATTGAAAATACATTGAGAGGAGAATGGTGTTAGATACTTCAAAGTTGTTGCTATTTGTTATGTCAATTGGTGGTATATTGCCAAGAGTAAAATTAATGACATCTTCTTGTGCAACAGAGCTTTGTAACTCAGTTATCATATCCTCATTCAAAGACTGCTCAGCTACTGGATTGAGATGGCAGAACTGAAACTTATGACGATCATATACCATTTGGTGACAAAATAATCTAAACTTCTATGAACATTGGTCAGATATGCACTTGGAACCAAATAGCCCCCATTGAATAATCTATTTATTAATATTGCTGGATCAGTGTGCTCTTTAACAAATTTATGTGCCTTTTTAATGCCAATACCTCTAACTGATGTTAGGTAGTCACAACCAGCAAATACAGCCATTGTTTTGAACATTCGCTCACTGAATCCTAAGAACTTGTGATTAAACTGTGCTTGCCTAAGTACATTTGCAAGAGTGATTAATTGACCTGTATTTCTCTCAAAGTTGATCTTATAAATAATTTTGGTATAGGCCTTTTCGCCAAAAACAAGAAGATCAGAATCCTCAGACAAAATGTAGTCAACCAGCCCAATTTTCTGCAAATATGTCAACTGAGAATCACTCTAAAATGGTGCTACCATACATTCAACACCCATAGCTCTGCATCTTTTGATTGCCTCAACAGTATCACTATGGGAAATTGACAAAGCCTACCTGAACAATTTCATTGCCTCCCCTACCACTACCACTACTCCTTCTACAACTGTTGAGACATGAAAATGTTGAAAAAAAATCGTATGAAAAGTGTCTAACGTGAAGTATCATGTTCTTAACAGTCAAACTATGGCCATTTTTTGGAATTGACCCTAAGTATGATAGTTTTTGGGGATTATGTTTTACATAAACATTACAAAAAGGACATCAGCTAAATAGAATAATGCTGGATTTAAAAGGCGAAATAGTTTCTTAGTTTATTTTATCCTGTTTAGTCCATAAAGGAGAGTTGTGTGCTTATTAGAAAAAGGCATATTTCTTATAGTTGGTTTCTTATAAAAAAATGAGTGTACTAAGATTTAATGAATATATCAACGGTGCTCATATTTTTTATATAATATTTTTTAATATTTTTAAGAAATAAGACAATTTCTTTTAAGAAATAAGGGAACAAAACAGAAACGTGTAAATAATTGTTATGATATTAAGCTGTTCAATCAGTGCCTACCGAATGCGTTTCCTTTGCAGTAAGCCATTATAAATATCTCCTTGAACTGTTCTTCATTTTTCATGTGCAACAAAGGAAATGTGAGCTCCATTGCACAAGCACTGACTACAGGATAGCAAATTGTGTGATTAGGTGACCTTGTCATGCACTCATGATCAAATTTTACAGTTATATTGATTTCATCTTGTATGAAGGATTTGTGTCTTTGTCCTGTAAGCCACTGCATGACACCAGGGATTGAAACGTCTGGTTTTGAAAATTGTGCACAGGGCTCGTTTGCATCATCTTCATCTTCATCTGTGTCTTCAAAATCCTTCACTGCCAGGGGAACTTCACATCCTTCAATGCTATTGTCCTCTATTTGAAAGAGTGTATCCTGGAACATATCCATTAGCTGTTCTTCTTTGTTTCTCCTGGAGCAACCTTTCTCAGAATAACTTGGAACCATTAAACTAAACAAATAATTTGCATCTGGAACAGTTTGCTGTTTGAAGTCATGCACAAATAGAGAACATCAAAGATCTCTGTTATTCAATATAACATCATTTAGCTTATATGCAGCAAGCACTTTTGAATATTCATTCATCAACATTTTCCTTTTCCCTACAAAGGGAACTTTCAAAGCACCAATTATCTGCTCAATGTGATCTTTATTTATAGGGCCTGTGTAATTGTGCTCCAAAATCATTTCTTCATAACTTGTAACATCTTTTCTAAAGTCATTGATTAATCCTAGCTCATGCTTAGTAAGGTGTGAGTCACTGAGGTTCAGCAAGTCAGCATCAGTAAAGAGGCAATTGTATGCTGCAAGATCAAGAAACTGAGGTGGTGGTCCACCTTGTGCTAAAGAAACAGCTGAAATTTCAGCACATGTTCGAAAGTACCCACTCTGAAAATGCGATGTTGAGACGATTGGGGAACCATTGGGGAACATTTCTTTCCCAATCTGTTTCACTGTATCACTAAGAAACTCTCTGGTTAGGGCTCCTTGATCTATGCCATATTCCCCTAAATACTTGATCATTAACTTGCTGCTTATGGGTGTTAATTTTGACTGCCGTTGCCACATATGGAGAACCCTTGACAAGGGGGCAGAACGACGAAGTGTCATAAAAAAGAACTCTTCTTCAGTTACCTGAGATTTCAAAAAGCAATAGACATCTTCAATGGTCTGGTAATTCATGTGTGCAATATCCCCTCGCAAGGAAACATTCATTGGTTTGGAGGAAGTAGCATCTGGTCCAGAGAAAGCAGTTGCAATAGAATCATTCATAGAACTGGTTGAAGACTGCATATTTATTACAGAAGGGGTAGCTGCACAACTTTCTTCAACTATGGCCTGTGGATATAAACTTTCACATGGGAAATTCATATTGACATCTTCATGTTTACGAGAAAAGTCATTTACATAGCCATTTGAGAAGTCTGTTTCTTCAAGCTCATCATCATCCTCATAAAGTCCCTCAAACTTAGCATGGTCAATAAGAGGACAAATGAACAGGGTAATTCTTTTGAAATCTTTGCCAAGCTCTCTTTTATAATCATCAAGTTTGAAGTAATTTTTGCAACCACCAGGCATGAATTGTGCAGAAGTGCAATCATCAAAGAGTAGCACATGATCTATTTCATCATTGAAATTCCTGTCAAAAGCCTTGTTCTTCCTTATTGCTTGCTCTAATATTACTGCATATGTAGCACTCCTTGGAACAGTTACAGGCAATCGTTTACCATAAACAGTTTTCAGCTTTCCATCAACCAAATTCTTACGACCTATATTGATGGAGACTTCCTCTTCTTCTTTTTTTGCTTTCTTATTCGAGGGGCCATTTGGCAAATTACTCTTGCTTGTCTTTTCTTTCAAGAATGAATCAAAAGACAATGTTGTGGCAGGTTTTGAGCACCCTGATTCTTTGGGAACTGTCTTATTATCTGCAGCATTCCAGTTTATGGGTCCAACTTGTTTTTGGTCACTTTTACATTTCCAACAGTATCTTACATTGGCTCGTATCTTTGTCGCACAAATACTGCAGAATCTAAAATTGAATAAGAATGCATAAAGAAATCTAATCTTTAAAATATGCAGAAACCGGAATAGAAATGAGTAAGGGGTGGTATAACGGCTATCTACTTACTGGGGGTACATTACATTACATTAAGATGTAAAATTAAGGATTCTGCGTTCCTTAACCTAAATCACTTGGCTGACATCCAATATTTTCTAATAAGTTTTAATAAGCAACTGCTCCATAACCAACTGGGTTGGCCTGACCTGAACATTTAGCAATTTTAGGGCTCAATTGAATTGACACAATTGGTAGGCCTAGCATTTCCACCACTGGTACTGTATTTTGATTCTAATATCAACAATTAAATTAACTTTTATCTATACTGTGTATTTCTTTTATAGTCGTTACAGCATTTCTCACTGTTGACTAGGCCTACCGAGTTTGAGTGAGGGTATCTGGATAGTAGGATGGTTGGGCCGGAGGATGTCATGCCAGACTTTTAGGCCGACAAAACAATCCTTTGAAATTCCACATATCTACATAGTCTACATGGCTTAATCACACATTCTGAATTAAGCTTTGATCTTGACGGAGGAATACAACAAAATAATTTCTTTACTGCTCACATTGTCATCATTAACATTATAGGACAGAAGTTACTTACACGAATTCAGGCTGCTCGTCCTCGCCCGCCATCTTCCTTCTTTGTCTTTACTCTGCCACGCTGCCACGCCACATTGCCAAACACGTGACACAAGGAAAGTCTGCCATCACTCAAGAAAGTTTGCCGCGAACTAAGAAAGTGTGCCGTGAACTAAGAAAGTTTGCGGTGAACTTAGAAAGTTTGCCGCGAACTAAGAAAGTGTGCGGCGAACTAAGAAAGTGTGCCGTGATCTAAGAAAGTGTGTCGTGAACTAAGAAAGTGTGCCGTGAACTATGAAAGTTAGTTTGACGTAAAACAAAGTGATTTTGCCGTCAAAGATAGTTAGTTTGCCGCGAGAGAAAGAGCTTGCCGTGACCCTTGTGGGCCACCGTAAGTTCATGACTTTTTTATGACAACAAAAGTCTCAAGGCAAAAGAAGAATTCAAAAGAGAAGATGATGTTATTTCAAAGGATATGTTGTATTTGTGGGGATTTTCAGGGATTTTCTACCGTAAAATCAATGATTTAAAAGTGAGTTATACTTTTTTGGGTGGTTTTGACCTGACTTTGGGTCGTTTTGGGTTGTTTTGGCTGGTTTTGCATGGTTTTGGGTCATTGTGGGTGGTTCCGCATTTTAATAAGTACACTATAAATCGCGTTTCAGATGAAATTAAAGAAAGCAGAGAATGTTATTTTCATAACTTTTTCTCTAATAACTGTTATAATATGAAAAAAATTATGGTCAGTAATACAGAAAATAATTTCTCATAAATCTTCCAATTCATGTTATCCAAATAAGACATAAGGAAGGAAATTTAACATCAGAACCTGGCAAAATTTCAAATATTTTTTATGATTTTTAATGACAAAAAAGGGAATCCTGAGCTACCTTCCAAATGAGACCAATTTTTCTTCTTCCCATTTTCAGTAAAGTATTTGATAACTTAATGTAAAAAAGGTTGTATAAATTCCTTGAAGTACAAGATGTTTTATACTCCTTACAAATTGGATTGCAAGAAAACCACTCCACTGATCATGCTCTAATTCGATCATGGCAATATCAATTTGCCCACAGCACAATTTCAACTTGCTCACGGCAATATCAATTTGATCACGGCAACCTCAATTTGCTCACGGCAATATCAATTTGCTCACAGCACAATTTCAACTTGCTCACGGCAATGTCAACTTGCTCACGGCTCATTCATTGAATTGGATCCCTGTTTATTAAACGCTGACTAAAATTAATGCAGGCACCTTTTCCCTCCTTTTTGCGCAACACATGCGATCTGATGAGGGAGACCGTAGAAAGAACTGCCTGGCAGCTTCTTAGTCATGTTTTGCCCCAACTGTGGCGTTCGACAGCTGGAAGATGCCAGTTTTTGTACTGGCTGTGGAACAGGTAAGATTATATTTTTATAACACTAACTATTTAACTAACTATACTATAACAAGGAACGTTGTGGTGGTACCATGTTTTGGGCAAATTATATCTCACCCTTAGGCCGATTCATTGGGCTTTTGCATCATGGTGTGAGGTGGCTTTTTCGACTCGGTGACGATAGGCTACATGTAGAACAACAATTTACATCCATGAGTCAAAAAGCAAACAGATTATAGACTAACATGAGTAAATCAACCTCGCGGAGACCACAGAGAGCCAGATTGGTTACTAATGAAAATTTAAATGATAATACTGAAGCTTTGCCTAGGCCCAACATGCCTAGGCAAGATGCTTCCCCTTCGGAGACTAGGTCTAGCATGCCTAGGCCAAATGTTTTCGAGGTGGCTGACCTTCAAGCACAACTGGAACAGCCTGCTTGGGTAAGTCAACTTTGTCTAGATCTAACTAACGCCATTGAAAGCAAGATTGATGCTCGTGTTAATGAACTACAAGAAAAGATATTAAAAAGGCTGGACACTGCCGAAAAAAACATCTCAAAGATAGACAAAAATCAAAGCATCACTTTAGATAAGCTTAAAGTTGCAGAAGCATTGATTCAGGCGAGGAATGTTTGAGCCTGGTGTAGCATGTAAAAACCCGCTAAAAGATGAAGATGTTCTAGATTATAGAAATTGGAAAATACAATCAAGGAGAGATTTGACAGATGCTGAAGCTGAAGAAGTTGAGAGAGCATTTGAGTTGCTAACAAGAAAAGGTGTTTATCCCTACGATTGGGTGGACAGTGCAGCGAAAATGGAAGAAACATCTCTAACCCCGAAAGAAGCATTTTACAACAAACTCAATGACTCTGACATCAGTGATGAAGATTATGAACATGCTCAACAGGTTTGGCAATTCTTCAACTGTCAGACTTTTCAAGATTATCATGAACTATACTTGAAAACCGATGTGTTGCTGTTGACTGATATATTTGAATCGTTCAGAGCGCAAAGTCTGGAATTCTACGGACTCGATCCTGCACATTATCTAACTGCTCCTTCGCTGGCCTGGGATGCGATGCTGAAGATGACCGGTGTGAAGCTGGAATTGTTATCTGAAGAAAAGAAGGACATTCTACTTATGATTGAAGATGGCATTCGTGGTGGTGTCTCGATAGCAGTGAAACGGCATGCTAAATCAACAGAAAACAACACGCTCAGTAATATGTCGTTTCTCCTAATTATAATTATATATTAAGCGCTAATGATATTCTGTTCCTCTGCCCTAGTACATAATAGTTGCCGAAATAGAAATTAAAAAACAAAACTGCAACTCATAGAGTAGGAAACCCTTTTACAAATTTTTTAAAATTCAGACAATCCTTCACAAAAATTGTGAGACTTGTCATCAGAATATGAGAAAATGGCTCCCCTCCCCCCTACAGAGCAATGTTGTTGGTAATCAAGTTGAAATTTTGCGGCACAATGCTTCTCCTAACAACAACATTGCTTGGAGGGGGGTGGGGAGAAATAAAATCGGAAAAACTGCCAAAAAATTATACAGTTCGCAAAAATTGACTTGAGTCTCAGTATATTTTGTGAAGGATTGCATGTATAGAAAAAGCAACGACATTTTTTTCAAAGCAATGCATGTCTAAAATGTTGTATATATTTTACTACCAATGTGTAGAGATTCTTTACGAAAAATAAACCCTGATGTAGGGAAATTGGCGCTGAAAAAGTTACCCATTTGGGCGGCACAATATTGCCTTCCAATAATTCCCTATGGGGGCTTTCTCGCAAAAATGAGTTTTCAGGTGGGGGCTTGTCCAAGAAGGGAGGGGCCTTATCTGGAGATGGGGGCTAATTAGAAGATTTAGTGCACATCTGTACCATGGCAAGTCCTGCTCATCGTGGTAAGATATGCTGTGACGTACCCTACATAAAAACCAATCCGTACCTAGTGCCAGGCCATTGTGTGCTGTTCATTATACTTCCGTTGCAAGTCCTGCTTTTTCAAACAGGGGGTATCTCTTGCTCAAAATGAATAGAACAGCAACAGAAATCAAGGAAAAAGGCATGTTATCTTTTGCGAGCTGAAGAGACTGCTTGAAGAAGATGGCCTAGGCCCAATAAGTTACAACTTCGAGTCTCAAATAGGGATGTACATTAAATGTTTGTTACAGATTAATCTTAATTTTGCAAGATTAACCAGATTGCAAGACTAAGGTCAAGGCTGGTGGGCTGTGCCGTCCTTTTATTTTATATCATCATCACATCGATCTATTAGGCCATCGGCAGTTAGGCCCAGCGCCTAATTTGAGAGGAGACTAGCAAGAGCTGATTGATCTTGCTGAATAAATAACAAAAGTTGAAAGGCAGGAGCTATGTGGATTTTTTCCTTGGTCTTAGACTAGACTTTAACTTGCTGAATTGTAAAAATGATGGAGGACATATTTTAGTATTTAATCCAGCTTGAAACTACGAAAATTTTAAATCTTAACAATTGTTTGCAGCATAGGTGATAGTGTAAGTAATTTTTTATGTCAAGCTGCATGTCTATGTCAATGGTACTTGTGCGACTGAATTTTGAAGAAAGCTCAGAAATTGATAAACACTTGTTACTCATGAAGTTGATTTCTCTTAAATTGTCACCAGGTTAGATATTACAAGGGTGAAGAAGAGTAAAAGAACACATGTAATATAAATTTCAATTAACATATCTACTGATAGCAATTCTACTAAAATAATATAAATACAGTCAAAAATGTTTATATGAGCAAAGATTTGAATTGTATATAAAATCACCAGAAGCTTGTACATAATTATTTATTTGATATTTTGACCTTACTTTCAAACGGTCATCATCAGAATGATGACCTTTGCTGTCCATGATCCTTTCTGATGATGACCTTTGGAAAGTACGCTCAAAATAATAAATAAATAATTATGTACAAGCTTCTGGTGATTTTATTTACAAATATAAATACAACTATACAAATATAACTAATCAATATCCTCAATTTTTTTAAATTTTGTTTCTCCCTTTAATTCAAAGTCCAAACTCAATTCTTCACAAATATTGCTCAGGTGATACTTCAGTGCAGGAGAGCAGCTATATCAGAAAATTTTTTTTAACTTTTTGTGTCCATTCAGGAATGATAATATGCGTTCCTGTGACATCCGTGTACTTATGGTCACATTATATGTAGAAAGCACTTCCAGTGACTCAAGTTTTACTGTCCATTCCAATAAGTCTGCTATGTACATAGGAGCTTTGAATGCTTGTGGACCAATCTCCAAGAACCTAAGGATCAATGAATTAATATAATAGACTTAAGAGCATTTACTATGGCATAACAAAAAAATTGGTACAGCTTATATAATGAGATGTCTCTGTCAGGATTGCTTGTAATATGAGAAAACTGAATTGGAAGAATTGATTCATAATTTTGTATCTTATTGTACGTACCAAAGGTTTTGCAAACAAGATTCCCTGTTGAATTCTAAAATATCTTCTGGTTGGCAATGTGCTATGGACAGCTGCTGTAATTCATGCATTGAACCAATTATATTTCCAGCAAGCAGCATGAAATCACCATACCCTTGTAAACTTAAGACTGTGAGCTTTGGGTGATGGCCCTGGATGCTCTTCAACACCTGGTTTGAATATAAAAGTAGAGAAATTTTTAACATGTTATGATTGTATAGTAAATCAAAGAACACAGAACACTTTATATTAAGAAAGAGGGTGGCTCTTACTTTGGTATCATTTAAAGCATTCAATTTCATTAAGTAAATAAGTGTCTCAGAAAGTGAAAACCTCACGGAAACTGTTTAAGCGCAAACGAATGCAACATGTTGAATGCGTGAAGTTTTTTTCAAATGGTTTCCTAAACTTGACCCGGGCTTGGGGGAACATGAGTTTAATCAGACGGGGGTGTGCAGTCCAAGAATTTTTTCACGCAGCTTTCCCCTCCCAAATGAGACCTGGCATTAGAAAAATCGGCGAAAAGTATACTCCAAAGTGTAGAAAATGCACTGCGCAACATTAACGTAACAGTCAACTCTATACACATTATCATTTTGGCACCTGGCTCTAGAGAAGTGCTTTCTTTCTATACCCGGCGCACAAAAAAGAGGCAAATTTGTTTTAAGAAAAGGTATATACTTACTGGGACCTGTACACTTTCACAAACAGGAAACACATTGTTGATTGAAATATATTTGAGACTTGAGAGAGATGCAAAAAACGACTCTAAATCTTCTGGTAACAGCTCTTCACAGCAATCAAATGAAACTGCTTCCAGATTTGCGATTCCTCGAAAAAGGATGAGTTGTTCGGCTTTCACGGACTGGGCACTGAAATCGCAACGACGAACAGAACTGAACAGAGAACTTAACGCAGCGAAAGGAAATGTATGGGGTCAGATCATTTTCTCTAGCTTTCGGTGTTGTAAAATGGTGGAAACTCCATTCGCATCGCATTCGAAACCACGACATGCCACCTCGAAGCGCATAACATCGTCCAGGTTAAGATATCCAAGAACGTTCTCTTGTGGTATTAAAGGTAAATTCATTATTGTGAAAGCCATTTTCAAATCCAAGTTTCAATACGATGCTCTAACTTTAAATTATATATTTGAGGGAATGGATGGTTGTGGTCTCCTTTTATATCTGACACGTGAAAATAAAGGTGTAAAAACTATTCCACGTCACAATGCAAGATTGATTATTATTTCTATATATATAATTATCTATTTCACAATTCTATTTTAAATTACACCATTTTTTATTTCGAAACTATTTGTGAAAAGTCACAATATCACTATTCAAGACACGCCCCAACAAAGCCCATTCATTCTAACCGAAATGACGCTATATGCTATCGTCCTTCATGAACTGCGTTTGAATGGTTTTCTTCATATCATAAGATCCTGATTTCTTTTTTGATGAGAATCCATAATTTTCCTGTTATCATGCATGAATATAGATGATATAATTGTAATGTTATATGATTTGTGTGTGAAGAATAATACATTTTCTTATCTTTTCTTTAACTTTGCGCTTGAACTGGTGGTAGATCTTTCCTCCAATTGACAAAAATTTAAAATCGGCCTCAGATATACCATAAAGATATCGAAGAAATAGGAAAATTGTTATTTTTTGTAAATGTTTTTATTTAAAATGAGATTCGCATCCGAGAAGCTTTTAAAGTAGTTTGTATAAGAACTTATACGGTATTATGTATATAAGACGCTGCTTCAAAAAAGCATTTCAAAACTGAAAAACGTCAAGTGAAACTGATCAAAGATCTGGCGGAACATATTTTGGGGAGGAATTTTCGCTGAACTTTAAAAACTCAATGATTTCTTTAGAAATTTAGCGACCCCGATCATTCCGCATTCTGAAGCTCGGAACTCACGCTCTCCTTCAAAATCGTGAACATGGATACCCTTCTGGTATACCCCAGTACCCTTGACCTTCTACGCCATATTTTCACATTCAAAAAGTTTCAAAGTTTAAAAGTCACCAAAATCCATCCACAAAGTGAAATTTGCTTTAAATCGTTTTCGTTGAACTGAGGGCAGAAAATCTATGAAAATCCCCACAAATTCAACATATGCTTTGAATAACATCATTGTCTCTTGGAATTCTTCTTGGAATTTTTCGTCATAAAAATCCTATCGCTTTTAAGTAGATTGTTAGAAAGGCCATTTCTATAGTCAGAAAGGGGATTTCTTTTGTTTTCGTAGAAATCCTTTCTAAATCCTTTCATTTCAACGGGAGTCTTGCACACCGTTCTGGTGAAATGCAAATGCCCATGCCCTTTGGACCGATAGAACCGATTAGATTGAAAGCCGGCAATGGTGAGCCAGTCTTCTTTGAGCATTTCTGGGCATATCCCAAAAGAAAAAATCGATAACATTTGTTTCAGTTGTATACCCAGCCCTCTTTTTTGAGTTCATTATTATTTTCTAGAAAAACGAGTGCATCAAAAATTGAAATTTCATGTTTTTCTAATAAATTTCATCCATTTCATGTATTCAACACCCCGAAGGGTCTAGTAGATTACAATTTTTTGCTATACAATATAGTTATAAGACTATTTGTGTAACAAGGTAAACTGCAATCTACAATTACAAAATAAAGCAAAATAAAGTATGTTATTACTATATTCTAAGTTACACTAATACAATTTCGTTCAAAATCAATTTTAAATTTTTACTACATGTATCAAGATCTAAATCAGCTATTAAAATATTGTTCAAATTACAAGTATAGGTATTTTCTTAGAATTCTATCTAAACTATATTTTTCTGACATTCAATGCATTTTTGATTGAACGTATAATTTATAATCTTATATTTCTTTTTTGTTCCGAATGATATATAAAGTTGGCCAGGGATGTTAGCTCCTTGTCTGTTTTGGGGTTCGTTAGTAACTGTTTAAAAAGTTCTATTTTCTGTTCTTTTGAGAGTATTCCTACATCTTCACGTTTCTTATCAATTTGCTGTAAGAATGTCTCTCTTTCTGCCTTATTATGTTCACAGTCAAAAATAAAATGTATCTCGTCATCTTTTGGTTTTAGGATTACTGTACAAAAATCACATGTGTCATACCTGCCGGTTTCAATTTTAAGTTTATGTGCGCTAATTAATAATCTAGTAATCGCTGTTCTATGTGTTCTTAACTTTACCTCTGTTAAATATTTTTCCATCTGCGGTTTGTCTTTTATTTGCCTGTAAAATATTGTTAATTTGCATTGACCAATACTGTTCAAATTTCTTTGTAAGGGTGCTTTTACAGACCGTCTTTATTATTCTATTATTTTTCTTGGTAATATTTTTATGTTGCGAGCAATTATATTCATTTTTTATCAAAAGCTTACTCGTATTAAAATTTGTATCTCTTATTATATTATTTAAATCTTTATACCATTCATTTTCACTAGTTATCAGTTCGGATAACGTGTCTGTTAGTAACTTATTATCGTTCTGGTTGATATAGTCGAAGTACTTAAGAGCATTAGTTTGCATATCTATCTTTAGAGGATGTATTCCTAGTTCTCCTAAGATTGCAACATTAATTGATTTACGATGGACTCCTAAGATGTGCTTTCCAAACTGAAGTTGCACTTTTTCAATTTTATTTTCTATTTTTGATTTATATCCCCAAATTTCAGAGCCTTAAAGTAAAATTGGCTTAACGGTGGCATTGAATACATTAATAAGGGTTTTGATTGGCAGATTTCGCATAGTTGATAGTTTATATACACTAAAAAGAGCATGTTTAGCTCTGTTCGCTAAGTCTTCCATTGCAGCATTGAAATTGCCATTGCAATTGCAATCTAACAAAATGCCTAAGTATTTGTAGTTTTTCACTACCTTGATTTTTTCATCGTTAATTTTAAAATCTGTGTTTTTATATAACTTTCAAAATTTGTTGAATATCATGATTTTTGTTTTGTCTGTGTTTATTATCATCTTCCATGTTTTACAATAATTTTCTAATTCTTTTATGCTCGATTTTAACCCTAACCCTAACCCTAACCATAACCCTAACCCTAACCCTAACCCTACCCTAACCCTAACCCTAACACTAACCCTAACCCTAACCATAACCATAACCCTAACCCTAACCCAACCCTAACCCTAACCCTAACCCTAACACTAACCCTAACCCTAACCCTAACCCTAACCGTTACCCTAACCCTAACCGTTACCCTAACCCTAACCCTAACCCTAACACTAACCCTAACCCTAACCCTAACCCTAACCCTAACCCCAACCCTAACCCCAACCCTAACCCTAGCCCTTGCCCTGGCCACAGGGGCGGTCTGGCACCACAATTGCAGGGTGGCTACCAAATCAAAAGGGCCCGGTTCAGGGTGTGCCAGATAAAGTTTCTGAACCACACCAACTAATAAAGAATTCATCTTAAATAGGCCCAGTCAATATGAGTTATTAATTGATAGATGTGCTGAGGGGAACTATGCTTGCATTTCAATTTCAGAAACATACTTTTGCACTTTTTTTGCTTTTTTGAGTTTCAACGTCTAAAAATTTCAAGTGGGAAAACTAAATCTGCAAAGAAAATTTCGGTTGCTAGACCCTCTAAAACGGCTATTTTAGCAATTTGAGCACCTCATCTTTGGAATGAAAGAAATAGTAAACCCACAAAAAAGAGAAGGAAAAACCTTAGAATTTCAAAATAAAACTGTAGAAACATTACAGTTCGTATAATGATCGGCTTTGCTCTAGTGAAGATTGTATACTGAAATTTTGAAGAAGTCGGCTGAGATATGCTTTGATCGTGCTCATACCCATACCAAAATCACTCTTAAGTACACTTTAGGCATTTTTCTCTAATATGTCAATCGTTCATATCTATTTCATGAATCACCATGAAATGCCATATTGTACTTTTCAAATTTTCCATTGACAAAATAAGTTCTAGCTAAAAATAACTATGATATTCTATCAAAACCAAAAACTACACAAGAAAAGAAAATCTTTAATTCATTCATATCCTCAAAAAGCCTTCATTATATCCTTTTCAATTATCTTGTCAATTTCTGCTGATTCAGCAATATTTTGTTTATATTCCCTCTGTATTTGAGAGTTCTATCTTGTATTGTGAACACTTTAACATATTTAAACCAATATTAATCAACATATTATGTTCTTCATTCTATATAGTTAATTATGAATCAAGTTGCTTTCTTTCTGTTGCTGGCATCAATTGTAATTATGCTTTCAGGAGATTTGTAACATCTACTTCAAGGACTGTCTTGTTATGCTGTCATTTACCTTTAAGAGAGAGACAGAGAGTATTTAAAGGATTTCAATAACATAGCACACTTTCAGAGACTCTGTCTTAGACAATTTCAAAAGTCAAGCTGAGCCCTGATAGTAACAAGGATCATTTAGTATAATCCTTGATTAACTAACTGATAAACAACAGGCTTCCTGTCTCCCAGATGATTTATTTTGTTAACAGAACTAAACAACCTTACAAGGAAATCATCTGTATTAGCTGCTCATGGCAGGGGTATCATGGGGTGCCACCCACTCACTGTTGCAGGATTTGTTATTTAAGCATAAATTTGCATTGTATTGATATCATAAATGTAAAATTTTCAATAAATATTCAGCAAAAATCAGCAAATGTCCAAGGTCAGCAACGATGGTGTAGAAAAATCAGCAACAAGACGATAATATTCCAGTATAATGAAAAGATGAGCCATAAACATTCAGCAAAATCAGCAAATGTCCAAGGTCAGCAATGATGGTGTAGAAGAATCAGCAAAAAGACCATAATATTCCAGTATAACAAAGAGATGAGCCATAAACATTCAGCAAAAATCAGCAAATGTTCAAGGTCAGCAACTATGGTGAAGAAGAATCAGCAACAAGACGATAATATTCCAGTATAACGAAGAGATGAGCCATAAACATTCAGAAAAAATCAGCAAATGTTCAAGGTCAGCAACGATGGTGAAGAAGAATCAGCAACAAGACGATAATATTCCAGTATAACGAAGAGATGAGCCATAAACATTCA
This sequence comes from Chrysaora quinquecirrha, assembly GCA_014526335.1. Lineage (NCBI taxonomy): Eukaryota > Metazoa > Cnidaria > Scyphozoa > Semaeostomeae > Pelagiidae > Chrysaora > Chrysaora quinquecirrha. The sequence goes on along the minus strand of JACTAT010000062.1, from coordinate 388,301 downwards.
GCGAAAATCAGCAAATGTCCAAGGTCAGCAACGATGGTGTAGAAAAATCAGCAACAAGACGATAATATTCCAGTAGAACGAAGAGATGAGCCATAAACATTCAGCAAAATCAGCAAATGTTCAAGGTCAGCAACGATGGTGAAGAAGAATCAGCAACAAGACGATAATATTCCAGTAGAACGAAGAGATGAGCCATAAACATTCAGCAAAATCAGCAAATGTCCAAGGTCAGCAACGATGGTGTAGAAGAATCAGCAACAAGACGATAATATTCCAGTAGAACGAAGAGATGATGTTAACACGTCTTTACTTTATATTAGACTACTATGATAGACTATTATTGTTTTTATTAACTTGGGTACCTTTATTGTCACGTCCCATCGAGATGAGAGCTTCTAGAAACTCCTGGTTGTCAGCTGTCAGTTGATTTTCCATTTCCTCAGTTGAAACTAAGTAATGTACAGTAGTCTTGAATAAACAAAACTTAGATTTTTTCATTTGAATATTTTTCATTTAAATATATTTCAAGCAACTTATAGTTTAATGTCCAAAGATAATACCTACTTAGTTTAAAGATAAGAACGCTAAAAGTTTAATTCTTGTTAAAATCAAGTATCTTTACTATAGTTGCTTAGGAAACTCAAAAAGAACTCTAATCAGAGCTTTCGAGTCAAGTGCCCCGGGGGGGAGGGGGTACTTAGAATAATGTGGGTACGGATATGTGCCGGTGCCACCCATATGGGTGGGTTTTTGGCCCTGAAATTCTCTAAACATGGGTATTATTTTAACCCAAACCCATAAAAGTTGGTGGCAAATTGAAGAAAGGTCGAAATTTGAACTTTAGTTTGGTCAGAAAAGTGGCAAAAACGCGTCAAGTGATGGTAGTACAATATCGAGCAATAGTAAGGTTGAGATAGTCTCATTATTCTCATATTCCGCTTGTTTCTATTTATAAAATAGGGTCTGTGTCTGCAAAGGTTTACATTCTAGGTGGATGGGTTTCCGAAATCTGGGTTTCCGACTACTTCACAAGTCACTCATGTACCTCACACCCCCTGGGGGGATCGAGTGCTTAAAACACCTGGCTTAAAACACCTCTTCTAAAATGGAAATGAATTCTTAACAGTAACAGTCACAACAATAAGAATAAGGAACCAACAAGAGACTCAATAGCCTATACGTGGCCTTGATGATAGGATTATCTACAATAAGTGTCAAAATGAAAAAGTATAACTTTTTATTGTTATTAGGATCGATTCTGAATTCTTCTAATTTCGTCTAATTAGACTTTATTTTGTTTGTTTTAGCGTCTTTTTCTCAAATGTGCAGATATTGCAAAATTATGCCAAACAATGGGAGTTTCCTCCCTTTTTTCAAGCTCTCTAGTTAGTCACGCTATTACTCAGATTTGTAGTTTTCAAAGACATTTTTACTATTTCTGCCTACAATTAACCTTATAATCAATAAAACGGTACAGAAATTTCGGAGCTTCTTATGAAAGTATATAACTTTGAATTCCCTTACTGTCCTCTAATTAGGCCTTATTTGTGACAAGATTTAGCGTCTCTTTGTGAAATGTGCACATATTGAAATTAATTTGAAACAATGGGCGTTTCCTCCCTTTTTTCAAGCGCTCTAATTAGTCAAGCTACTACTCAGATTTGTAGTTTTCAAAGACATTTTTACTATTTCTGCCTACAATTAACCTTATAATCAATAAAATGGTACAGAAATTTCGGAGCTTCTTATGAAAGTATATAACTTTGAATTCCTTTACTGTCCTCTAATTAGGCCTTATTTGTGACAGGATTTAGCGTCTCTTTGTGAAATGTGCAAATATTGAAATTAATTTGAAACAATGGGCATTTCCTCCCTTTTTTCAAGCTCTCTAAATAGTCACGCTATTACTCAGATTTGTAGTTTTCAAAGACATTTTTACTATTTCTGCCTACAATTAACCTTATAATCAATAAAATGGTACAGAAATTTCGGATCTTCTTATGAAAATATATAACTTTGAATTCCTTTACTGTCCTCTAATTAGGCCTTATTTGTGACAGTTTTAGCGTCTCTTTGTGAAATGTGCACATATTGAAATTAATTTGAAACACTGGGCGTTTCCTCCCTTTTTTCAAGCTCTCTAGTTAGTCACGCTATTACTCAGATTTGTAGTTTTCAAAGACATTTTTACTATTTCTGCCTACAATTAACCTTATAATCAATAAAATGGTACAGAAATTTCGGAGCTTCTTATGAAAGTATATAACTTTGAATTCCTTTACTGTCCTCTAATTAGGCCTGATTTGTGACAAGATTTAGCGTCTCTTTGTGAAATGTGCACATATTGAAATTAATTTGAAACAATGGGCGTTTCCTCCCTTTTTTCAAGCTCTCTTATTAGTCACGCTATTACTCAGATTTGTAGTTTTCAAAGACAATTTTACTATTTCTGCCTACAATTAACCTTATAATCAATAAACGGTACAGAAATTTCGGAGCTTCTTATGAAAGTATATAACTTTGAATTCCTTTAGTGTCCTCTAATTAGGCCTTATTTGTGACAGCTTTAGCGTCTCTTTGTGAAATGTGCACATATTGAAATTAATTTGAAACAATGGGCGTGTCCTCCCTTTTTTCAAGCTCTCTTGTTAGTCACGCTATTACTCAGATTTGTAGTTTTCAAAGAGATTTTAACTATTTCTGCCTACAATTAACCTTATAATCAATAAAACGGTACAGAAATTTCGGAGCTTCTTATGAAAGTATATAACTTTGAATTCCTTTACTGTCCTCTAATTAGGCCTTATTTGTGACAAGATTTAGCGTCTCTTTGTGAAATGTGCACATATTGAAATTAATTTGAAACAATGGGCGTTTCCTCCCTTTTTTCAAGCTCTCTAGTTAGTCACGCTATTTCTGTACTGTATAAAAATTTAAAGGCTAATAAATAATTTGGGTGACAGGATTTTTCCAGGTTTCCTAGAACTATGTAATGCAGGGAGGGGCAATACGTCATGAAACTGTTCATGAGGCAATGTTACATAATGCAAAAGCAATAAAATCTACTATAACGTTAACCCTATTTGGTATGGGCTATTTTTTGCCTCTTTAAGTATGGGGGGGGGGCGTTTTTCACCCCCCTAGCTTTCTCAGCTGCTATTTGTCTGATTGAGATAAAACTAAGTAGACATGTGCAAGTACCCAATTGCAACTAATTAAAACTATTGCTTGCTAATTAGTCACGTGACACGTTGCCTAGCAACCATTTAGAGTGTGAAATTATGACTATTTCATCTATGTTGCCAAAAATCAAGCTAAATCGGACTAAAATAGGTAAAAGGCACTGTAAATGTTAAAATCTCTATAGAAAGTAAACTTTTTCTATCATTTAAGCTAATTATCAGCTAATTGCTGTTTCTTGTCCACTTTTATAAGCATTTATGATGAGGAAGAATTTTTTTGCTTACTCAACATTTTGGAAAACGTATATACAAGATTTATTTTCAGTAAACATCCTCAAAAGCATAGTCTACACTGCGTTATGCATGACTCAATCCAAAAAATTAAAAAAATTGCTAATTAGGCTAATTAACAACATTAATTAAATTGATCACGTGACAAGTGACAAAATTTGCCAACAATATCAAAAACATTCAAATGATATATCAAATGATAGCTCTCCCCAAGAGAAGTCCAACCATATATATTTCTTTTATATGTGATAATTATTGACAGAGATATAGCCGATTGAAGGGTAATTTGCATTACCTGCTTCCAAATATAGACATTTGCTGGTCACATGACTAAGTCCGCAACACCATAACCCATACTACAAGGTTCCTTGATAAATTTTACGAAAAGTCAGACCCTTACAAAAGCTACTAAGGAGTTGTTGCAGATGATACACGAGCAAAAGTAGGCGAAAAATGCCCCCCTACTTAATAGGGTTAAAACATGCCGTCCTGCCAGCAATGCCATGGTATTTGAAAGTTATCGATTCTACGGATGGTATCCAGAGATCGCCTCTTTTAAGAATAAAAAGAATATTTATTAGAATACATTATTGAAAGAAGCAATGTAGCTTCCAACCGCAAAGAACAAAAGTAGTTACAGTAGTTATAATTTCAGTATTTACTACTGTAGTTTTTGTCATTTTATGAACTTATTTTGAGGTCTTTTTGGCATAGGGACTGCTTGCACTGTATATTTTTGTTCCGAGGCCTAGCCATCGTTAGTGAATATTAAGGCACTGGAAAAGATCAACCAGGAAACTGAGGCACAAAGAATACAAATTTCAATCACTTAACGTACTTAAATTTACTTCTCTGGCCATTTTGGTTACCCTCTAGAAAAAAGTTTTTTCTGTAAATCTTTCATATACTTGCAAATAGCAAGTGGCCCTTTGAGGTCTCTGATTTAAACGAAAGGGCGGGTGTTGCATTTCAAGCTGCTGGAAAGCATGTTATTCTACCTTTCCGCCTGGTATTCTAGTATTAAAATAAAGGTTAACCATTTTTAAAATATCTAAGAATGCCAAAATGATTAGTCCACATACCTTTGTATCTTTTATGTTGATCTTCGTTGGTAGATCTTCGTATTCTCTTGAAAGTGCGTGCACAGTGCAAGAGGAGAGTCACAGTACGATAACGTAAACAACTCAACGAAAAGAAAGCAGTTTCTGGTTTATATACCAGAATTTTCTTCTTGTGGAAACCCCCGTGATCTTGTAGACCTATTTTTAGCGTGGCAAGTCCTGTTTGACGTAGGTTTCGAGAGCTGTGTTCTGATTGGTCGAAAACGCATCGTGACGTATAAACAGGACTTGCCATGCAAACAGGACTTGCCACGCTACACACATCTTTTCATTGTAAGAAGACAAAGCAAGTATCAATCAATTCGTTATTAATAATTCCAATTATGCAAGTTCATAATCAGCTAACTAACAACATACATTCTTTTTTTATAAGATTATTGTTTTTTAAGAATATTCAGGCTCAAAATCATCCTATTTTTAAGAATATTGTAAGAATACTGCCCAGCCTCTATTTCTGTCTCCTTTTTCAGCAGATGCCTCTTTCGCATTCTTAGCATCAAACTTCATGATTGTTAACAGCATTCTTTTTTGTAATAATAGTTACATATGTCTTCCGCTAGACGCAATGAGATAATTTTTCTGTTAACTATGTCCCCCTAAAACCATATCAGGTTTGGAAAATGAGAATACTTTCAGATTCTATTCAGGCCCGAAATGAACATTTCTTTAGAATATTGAGGCTAAACACAATTTATAGCATCGTTATAAAGAAAAACAGTGTATACAGTTCCGTAGTGCTCTCAGAGATCCTTTCTTCTTTTGAAAAATCACTTACGGGCAAACCTTTAAAAGTCCTACACATATGATAATCTTTCCATGAACTGAGAAATTCATCCCAGGCAGAATTTTGCATTACTATACGCTCACTGAAAAATTCATTGAAATATGAATATCACATTGCAGTACACGAAAACTTGCTAATGCTCCCCATCCAGCTCTTCATATTGGTATTGTATTGTTCTAATTTTCTTTTCCCAATGAAAGCTACAAAGCAAAGACTTTCATGAAACACAAAATAATGAAATGGCCATGCCTGGGCCATCAATGTGCCCATAAGTCAAGATCTACCCTGCGCAGAGGAATGGGAATGTCTATCTTTGTAATTGCCATCTTCCCCATACTCCACTACTGCCCCATTAACAAACCAGAAGCTTCTTTTTAACACATCCATGAAAGAGAACAGCTTTTGACAGGCATCAAGTGGTCATGTAAGAAAATGATTACATTCCATAAACCAAGGACCCCTAATTTACAAGCACAACTTTCTTCGTGAATGTGATGGCCAGCATGCACATATTTGCAAGCAAAATTTGCAAACACAATTTCAGTATTGTAACTGGTTGAAAGATTATAGAATAAACAAATTGACAAGGCCTTTCAATAATTGATGGACTTATGTAAGGATGGCTTATTTCTAGAAATGAATTTTCCAGAAAACACGCCGCCACTAACACAAATCTACGCGCGGAATTTCGCAACTCCGCACGCAGATAAAAATCCGCACCCCATGTGCAAAACGGCACTGACCACATTGGTCTCATTTGACTCAGCAAGGAGAAACATAAAGCTAGCCACGACCCTCCGACCCCATACTCTCTCTGACAAATTTGCGATCAATATCACGCAAATGGCGTAGGCCATAACATCTTCAGCATTGGGACAGAGCGGCATTTGCATGTCATGGGCAACATCTTAAAACTAGGGCTGGAATTTCACAACAAATGTCTTCAACATTTATTCCTTCCTTTGCAAAGCCTTCTCCAACACTGAAACGCTCGATAGAAAGGGTCCAACTTGACCAATTCTGACCAACGGCAGAAAATCCTGTGTTTCCCACAAGATAAGTGTGAACCAGCAAGCGAGTCTTTTTGAACAAGATATTTTACAATTACCGCTTTCAGAGGGAGTCCCTCCATCGGTCGGCCGTATTTCTCTTTTCCTTTCATTCACACGACTGTCTTTCTAGGACTGATTCTTGAAACTTCTCTCAACATGAACTTTCATCTGTCCGTCATTACAACAGGCCTTGAGCATTCTAGAACAATATGTGATTACTAAGTAATTTACAAACGTTATGTATTATTCATTGCGAAATCTTTTATCTTTCAACAAAGATCTATTATCCTAAATAACAATAACGGTATATGGGGCAGCCTCGTCTTGAAGTTTGAGAGATGGCCCTGTATTCTGCAGTCGAGCCTACACCAGTCCATTGATTGCAATGAGGCTGACTTTGAGAAGGGCAGTCAAGTCTCTAGGTAAGTTCTTGGGGCTTAAACTAAAGTTTTTAATGTTCTTTAACTTCCAGAAGATGTCTCAGAAGGCTGAATAAAATAATTATTTGTGTTGCCATAAACAATGGCAAAATTTGTGGGCATACTAAAAGCTTTCTTCGTCTGACACCCCTCAGAGTTTAAGCATCAGAAAACAGACTGAAAACAATAAACTAGGGCAGAAATTTTACCCAGATGCAGCTTGACACACCAGTGGCATTGGCATTGCGTTGTAAATACCAATCAGCTTGCGAGATACAGCTATCTTAAATATGAACTATCTGTCAGCCAAAAATTATTTTCCTTACACACAACTGATTTTGATTTCTTATTATCTTTTAGACACAGAGCAAGCTTGTATAGAAATGCATCCATTCCAAAGAGTGCAATACAGAATGGTGTAACAATGACTGAGAAAGTAGTTGAAGAAATAACCTTGTCTATAAGACAACATCTGGAAAAGCTGATGCAAATTCTGCCCACTGCAGTTTAAGAAAGCCAGCAATTTTTATTATTGGAATGATCCTAAATTTCCAGGAGTTGTATAATGTCATTATAGAACAAAATTAAAGATGTGGAAGAGAGAGAATGCACCATTTTAGACATGGATCAACATTCGAGGAAAGTGATTTTTTTGAAGATTAATATACATGGCTTACAAATTGCACTTTACTATTACGACTTAGAAGTTGCAAGCCCACTTGATTGGAGATCAGGAGTTCACAAACTTGCCTCTATCTACTTTACGTTGATCAATATCCCAAGCCATTACAATTCCCATCTATGTTACTCTATGTTACTCTATGTTACTATAATCTATGTTACTCTCTTTACAGACTGATGCGATTGATGTTAATGAAGTACGACTATGATTGTGACTCATTAGCAAACTTTTATAAACAAGCATGTTTGCTTCTTCACGTGATTGCTGTGACTGATTCTACATAGAAATTAAAAGACTTCAGTTAATTTATTTCTTAAAGTAGACAGTAGTTTTAAGAAAACTGACCATGACTACATACAAAATCAAATTATTTAATATATTTTATCAGATGTTGTTGTATATATGTTTTATCAGTCTATTTAATGCATTTTATTAGATATTTTTGTATATATGTTTTAATTTCATTGTAATCAGAAACTGCAGTTTATTAGGGATTATTGGGTAGAAATTTTTCTTAACTAATCCGTTCATGAATATTTCTTAGATTGCTGGTTGCTTTCAGACCACATTGTGGATACGAAGGGCATTCGAAGGGCAGCATTTTTCTCATCTATTTTATGTCTGATTTCATAAAAGATGACATAGGGGATCTATGGTTAACTTTCAAGTCAATTTCATGGTGTATTGCACAGCATATTTCAAACCCTATTTCATGACACATTACATGGCTCATTACACCAGCCTGGCAAATTTCCATAGTTGCAGAATCTTCCACTTACTTGGAAGATTTCAGCTTGTTGATTACATGGTTGACTTCAACGGCTGTTTAAATTCACAGCTGATTTAGGAAACAATTTTACAGTCGATTGCAACACCTTTTCACCTGTGATACAACAGTAATTATAATGCAATTGAATGTTGAATGCGAAGAAGTGTATTGTAAATAGTTCAATTTTTTTAACTTTTCAATGTTAGTCCAACATAGTATTCACATTTATTTATGCAGAAAGCATTTGTTGTTATTTATTATTATTCATAACATCAGAACCTACTGTTATTCTGTGGTGATCACTTTGTGTGTGCCTTCTAGAAATGCCAATAAATGTATTCAAGTAATAAAATCAAGCGAATTTGTTTCTTAAATTGTATAAAACCAATAAATCACAAGGGGGTGAAATTGTCTTGACAAATCATTCCAAAAATATGTCCAAGGCACGCCTACATTGGGGGTGTTGGGGGTGGGACAGTCCCCTTGGAAAAAAGACTAGTCAGCAAATCTGTAGTTTCAGTCATCAGCATAATTATTCTTGTATGCATTTATGAATCATTTATATAGACTGAAGACTAACGAAAAACAATGCGAAATGAAACAGAACCACTGCAAAAGCATGAAGCGTTTTTGCTTCACTAGGGATGGCTGACCAAACGAAATTTACAATAATTAATTTCTATGCTACAAATCAAAGTTAAAAAATCCAAGTTTTCCAGAATATGCCATATTTATTTCATTTTTGATGTTTCAAAGACCACGATGCCCCAGAGCAACAGATATATTAACTGCATGTACTGTACCACAGTATCAATTACACTCTTTTGCAAGCAATAATATTTGTCAATCCTTTCGATTTGTTTAGAATTCAGATGTTGAAAGATGTTTTGGCATTTCACTATAATTTTGAAGTTTTTAACCTCTCAAAGGCCATAACAATTCTGTACAAATTCCACAAAAGAGTTTGAATTTGTATTTGAATTTTTGAGCTCTGAAAGAGCTGTTAGAACGATTCTAGCATGAGATGTTTTCAGTTCATTCTTGTTGGCAAATCAAGATGGTCACAATTTCACAGCTGATGTAACTGTATGAATGATTTCACAGGGTGGTGTATTGCACCACCTTTTCACCTGTGTGGTGCAAGGGAATGAAATGTGTGAAAAAATTACAGGAAAGCATGCTGGTAAACTGTGGCAAAACCAGGCTTGTGATGAAAATATATTTCACAGAGTAAAATTTGTTCATGGCAAACTCTTTGGAAAAAAATGCTTTTAAAGAACTATTTTCGCTATTTTTTGAACAAAATGAAAAGAATATGCCAAATTTCTAGGAAAAGAAAAAAAAAACAAAATGAATGAAAGATATTTTCCTAGATGCAACATAGGGTAACAAAAAGCAGAAGTTTTGAATGGCCAGCATATGCCACCATACATATGCTGAATTGAAGGAAACTATAACTTCAAATGCTCTTTAGGTAAAAAATCTGAGTTAAAAAAATGGGGGCATGTTGTTATTAGTTAGAAGTGTGGGAACAGGACTACTTTGTATCGTAGCTGCAAAGGAGCATTTGTTTATTGGAAAATAAACAGCAGTCCTTATTTTCCGAAAACTGCCATTAGTTATGTGTATGTTTTAGGCAATAGTTTAAATATACCTGAAATCTTCTAAATTGTGCCAATCACGGTCTCTGGTACTTCTTAGCACAGAGGATAATTGGGGGATAATCAGACTTGAGAAAGCTACACAAAACTTAACAAAAGTTGAAAAGAGACACAAATACATCGAATTTTTTACTTAAATGATCTAATGCACAAGGTCTCTAGGGATTCGGCTCGTGAATCAGATAATCGAGAATTGAAACCTCCTAAAGGGGCTCAGTTGAAGGGGGCCGATTTAAGAGCTTGTGTTACCTGCACAAAGGATGAGGTATGAAGCAAAGATATTAGTAAAAATAGCTATAAAAGTAACTGTGTCTGATGCGTCACGACTGTTATTACTACAATCACTTTCAGCTCTGTCTCCTCTGCCTGCCATGCTATTTTTGCATGAACTGCATCGACAGAGACGTGCACTGTTTCAGGCACAGCATCTGTTTAAGGCACAGCTCTTCATTTTCCAATCTTCTATCTTGGAAAGGTGGCACGTTCATCCTGTGAAGTGCTGCCACTCGTAGGGGAATTCCCCTACAGTAGGGGGAAACAGGGCCTCATAGGGAGTAGGGGAAACCTACAGGGAAAGTAGCAAATTGTAGGGGAAAATTTCAGGAATTTTATCAAATCAGTAGGTTACTAAATTTTTCTAAACAATCTCCGGAGAATAAGTAAATTCCATATGATAAATAGTATTTTGGTATTTTGGTTTTCATACGAGGCTATTTGAAAATATCCATAGGTGTTTCTTTTTTTACTTCAAATCAAAACAAAATTTACAAGGAAGAGAAACAAGGCAATAAGAAAAGAACACAGGTGTTTAACACAGACAAGCCGTTTGTCTCACATGAATTAGGTCTTACATGACATGATAACATAATAGAGAGGAAGAGGGGCTAATATGACACAAGTGTGTGGGCTTTTGTGTTAATAATGACACAATGGTGACAAATACAGGAAATTAACAAAGTTACCACCAGGTAGTTTATGACATCTCATATCATAAATACTCACAGTCCGTTTCTACTCTCAAACTCAGTTGCAAACTTTAAATATGATTACTGATTACAAATCTCTGTCGATACGCTTACAGTACAGTATCATTATATGCTAAATTAAAAAGATGCCAAAAGATCAGGAAAAGAAATATAGGGCTCAGAAATACAGAAAAGAATTGGAAAGGGTGCACTGGGCTCGAGGCTGGCTTTCAGTTTCAAGAAACAGCAGTGGAAAAGCATTCTGCTATGTTTGCAATAAAGATCTCGCACCAGGAAAGTCAGAGCCAATTGGACACACTTAGTCATCTCAGCACGTTTGAAACATGAAAACTGTTGCGACAAAATGTCCAGAATCTTCTTTCATAGAAGTTGCCAGTTATCCCAAGATAAAAGCAGAATTGGAAAACCTTTTTCGTCCCCCCCCCCCTACTTTTGGTCATGTATCATCTGCATTAACCCCTTAGTAGCTTTGGTAAGGGTCTGACTATTCGTAGAATTAATCAAGGAAAATTTGGGTATGGGTTATGGTGTTGCAGACTTAGTCACGTGACCAGAAAATGCCCATATTTGGAAGCAGGTAATGCAAATTACCCTTCAATTGGCTCTATCTCTGTCATTAATTATCACATATGATAGAAATATATATGGTTGGACCTCTCTTGGCAAGAGCTACCATTGGATATATCATTTGAATGCTTTTGGTATTGTTGGCAAATTTTGTCACTTGTCACGTGATCAATTTAATCAATGTTTTTCATTAGCCTAATTAGCAACTTTTTTTACATTTTTGGATTTAGTCATGCATAAGGCTGTGTGAACTATGCTTTTGAAGATTTTTACTGAAAATAAAGCTTGTTATATACGTTTTCCAATAAGCAAAAAAATTTTTCTTCGTCATAAAGGTTTATAAAAGTTGATAGGAAACAGCAATTAGCTGATGATTAGCTTAAATAATAGAAAAGTTTACTTTCTACAAAGATTTTAACATTTATAGTGCCTTTTACCTATTTCAGTGCGATTTAGCTTGATTTTCGGCAATGTAGATGAAATAGTCATAATTTCACACTCTACACGGTCGCTAGACAACGTGTAACATTATTAATTAGCAAAGAATAGTATGAATTAGTTACAATTGGGTACTTGCACATGTCTACCAAGTTTCATCTCAATCAGACAAATAGAAGCTGAGATAGCTGGGGGGGGTGAAAAACGCCCACCCCCATACCAAGAGAGGCAAAAAATAGCCCATACCGAATAGGGTTAAACACTGTTGCTTTGATTGCTAAAAAAAATTTGTCTTTCAATTTGCTTGACCAGTTGATGGAAACATTACATTTTACAGGCGATGACTCAAAAGCTATTCCTGGGATGATGTGTAATCGGACAAAAAGAACTTATCTTATGAATGGGTGCTTGGCTGTTTACTCCCATGAAAAGCTTATGGAAGAAGTCAAACATGCTCAAGGAATTTCGATTTTATGCGACAAAGCAACAGACATTACTATGAAAAACCATTAGCCCAATTAGCAACTTTTTTTTACATTTTTGGATTTAGTCATGCATAAGGCTGTGTGAACTATGCTTTTGAAGATTTTTACTGAAAATAAAGCTTGTTATATACGTTTTCCAATAAGCAAAAAAATTTTTCTTCGTCATAAAGGTTTATAAAAGTTGATAGGAAACAGCAATTAGCTGATGATTAGCTTAAATAATAGAAAAGTTTACTTTCTACAAAGATTTTAACATTTATAGTGCCTTTTACCTATTTCAGTGCGATTTAGCTTGATTTTCGGCAATGTAGATGAAATAGTCATAATTTCACACTCTACACGGTCGCTAGACAACGTGTAACATTATTAATTAGCAAAGAATAGTATGAATTAGTTACAATTGGGTACTTGCACATGTCTACCAAGTTTCATCTCAATCAGACAAATAGCAGCTGAGATAGCTGGGGGGGGGGGGTGAAAAACGCCCACCCCCATACCAAGAGAGGCAAAAAATAGCCCATACCGAATAGGGTTAAACACTGTTGCTTTGATTGCTAAAAAAAATTTGTCTTTCAATTTGCTTGACCAGTTGATGGAAACATTACATTTTACAGGCGATGACTCAAAAGCTATTCCTGGGATGATGTGTAATCGGACAAAAAGAACTTATCTTATGAATGGGTGCTTGGCTGTTTACTCCCATGAAAAGATTATGGAAGAAGTCAAACATGCTCAAGGAATTTCGATTTTATGCGACAAAGCAACAGACATTACTATGAAAAGCCATTAGCCTAATTAGCAACTTTTTTTTACATTTTTGGATTTAGTCATGCATAAGGCTGTGTGAACTATGCTTTTGAAGATATTTGCTGAAAATAAAGCTTGTTATATACGTTTTCCAATAAGCAAAAAAATTTTTCTTCGTCATAAAGGTTTATAAAAGTTGATAGGAAACAGCAATTAGCTGATGATTAGCTTAAATAATAGAAAAGTTTACTTTCTACAAAGATTTTAACATTTATAGGGCCTTTTACCTATTTCAGTGCGATTTAGCTTGATTTTCGGCAATGTAGATGAAATAGTCACAATTTCACACTCTACACGGTCGCTAGACAACGTGTAACATTATTAATTAGCAAAGAATAGTATGAATTAGTTACAATTGGGTACTTGCACATGTCTACCAAGTTTCATCTCAATCAGACAAATAGCAGCTGAGATAGCTGGGGGGTGAAAAACGCCCCCCCCCATACCAAGAGAGGCAAAAATAGCCCATACCGAATAGGGTTAAGGCACGACTAAATGCAATTTATTCGGGTTTAATATGTGACAGGGGCTTTTATGTTATTATTGCCCTCTTGCATCGCATTAGAGGTAGAGAAGCTTTTGAGGTGTCTCATGATTGGTGGAAGCTTTTTCATACAAAGCGATTCCTTATACAGCAGTGTTGCTATGGTGAATCGGGTTAACTCTTGCGTTTAAAATTTGGCGGCTATAAATTTTGCCACGCGGTCTGTGCTTATCATTAAAACTGAACATGAACTGTGAACGGAGAACGTTTCAAGGTGCTTGACAAGCAGATTTTTGTCCCACCCACCCTCCCTGCTTGCTTGGTTTAGGTACTTGCTTTCTTTTTCACTCTTTTCATGCTTTCGACTAGTGTCCTCGGGCTCTGGTTGTCGGCATGGACATAGTGTGCTGGTCTGCGGAAAAAACTTCGTTTCTTCGTCAACCCCCCAGAAGCGAAGGGCATTTTGGCATTGGGCTGGCACACTGACCGCCCATTCTGAAGTTCCGATGATGAGAAAAACATCACCAGATCTCAGTTGATAGACAATGGTGGCTACACAGCGCTGAGGGACTTCTTTTGCATAGCCAATTGCTATTTCTTCCATGCCGTTATTGCCTTCCCTGGAACAAATATTAAACACTGTTGCTTTGATTGCTAAAAAAAATTTGTCTTTCAATTAGCTTGACCAGTTGATGGAAACATTACATTTTACAGGCGATGACTCAAAAGCTATTCCTTGGATGATGTGTAATCGGACAAAAAGAACTTATCTTATGAATGGGTGCCTGGCTGTTTACTCCCATGAAAAGCTTATGGAAGAAGTCAAACATGCTCAAGGAATTTCGATTTTATGCGACAAAGCAACAGACATTACTATGAAAAACATTTTTAGCGTCAATTGTCGTCATTTGTGTCAAGAATCTGCTGATGGCATTCTTAAATCCTTGCAGTCAGCTCTTTAAAAAGATGGCATTGGCTGGGAGAATGTGATTGGCTATGCCTCACACGGAGAAAATTTGATGCAGGGACAAATAACTCTTTCTTGACGAGAACGAAGAATGCTGTTCCTGATCTTTTTGTGTTAACCCTATTTGGTATGGGGTATTTTTCGCCTCTTTAAGTATGGGGGGGGGCGTTTTTCGCCTCCCCCCCCCTAGTTATCTCAGCTGCTATTTGTCTTATTGAGATGAAACTTAGTAGACATGTGGAAGTACCCAATTGCAACTAATTAGCATTATTGTTTGCTAATTAGTCACGTGACACGTTGTCTAGCAACCGTTTAGAGTGTGATATTATGACTATTTCATCTACGTTGCCGAAAATTAAGTTAAATCGGACTAGAATAGGTAAAAGGCACTGTAAATGTTAAAATCTCTATAGAAAGTAAACTTTTTCTATCATTTAAGCTAATTATCAGCTAATTGTTGTTTCTTTCCAACTTTTATAAGCGTTTATGATGAGGAAAAAATTTTTTGCTTACTCAGCATTTTGGAAAACATATATAACAAGCTTTATTTTCAGTAAAAATCTTCAAAAGAATAGTTTACACTGCGTTATGCATGACTAAATCCAAAAATTTAAAAAAATTGCGGCTAATTAACAACATTAATTAAATTGATCACGTAACAAGTAACAAAATTTGCCAACAATATCAAAAACATTCAAATGATATATCAAATGATAGCTCTCGCCAAGAGAAGTCCAACCATATATATTTCTTTTATATGTGATAATTATTGACAGAGATATAGCCGATTGAAGGGTAATTTGCATTACCTGCTTCCAAATATAGACATTTGCTGGTCACGTGACTAAGTCCGCAACACCATAACCCATACTACAAGGTTCCTTGATAAATTCTACGAAAAGTCAGACCCTTACCAAAGCTACTAAGGAGTTCTTGCAGATGATACACAAGCAAAAGTAGGAGGGGGGGCGAAAAACGCCCCCCACCATACTTAATAGGGTTAAAGTGTTTCTGCCATTCCTTCCGCCTTGTGGCAAGTCATCCATGCAACATTTTGTCAAAAACAGCTGATCAGCTTGTACACGATGTGTATAACTATTTTAACAACTCTCCTAACAGACAGAAAAGCTATGAAGAGTTTATAAGTTTATAATTGTCAAATATACATTTCTTTCATTTCTAGCGGACTAGGCTTACTTGTGTCAGTTTTCTTTACTCTGCAGTGAACTAAAATATGAAGATTACAAATACATAAAAACTGAACATTTACAAAATAGGAACTTATAAAAATTTACACATAATAAAATGGAGCCCGTGTAAGTGATACTATTTTCAATTTTCAGTTTGTACTTTTGTATATAGGATATTGTATGGACCAAGGTTACACGGATTGCAAGTATATTTTTTAATTCTCAATAATTAATTTTTTAAAGATAACAAAGATTGCAGAATGCAGAAAAGAGCAATTGTTCCCCAAGGTGATACACCAGGAAAGCCAGGTTCAAAACGGGTAAGTGTTGAAGGCCATTCAAGTAAGGAACTCTTTGCTGAAAGCCCCTTGACTGTAAGTGAACGGAGAAAAGCTGGTAAAAAGGATTCTTGGTCTCGAGATGAACTTTACCATCTTGTAGAGTTCATTGCCCTTAATTATGAAAAAAAACCTAATGACCCAGACTGGCCAAAACACAAAAATACAGATTTCTGGACTGAATGTGCAAGTTATGTATCTTATATGTCCCACAAAGAAAAACGTTCTCATACTTCAATGAGGTCTAAGGTAACAAACTATCTTGTTGTTACTTTTTACACCATAGAGAAAGCTGAGGAGTTTTTTAATATAGATTATCTGCTTCTTATGAGTATTGTATTTTGGAAGAAACAAATGCAGGCAACATTAGTCTCAAAGTTGATGATCCTTCCTCTTTTCTTTCTGATTGTTTGGGTAGATTTGATAGTTTGCAGGTTGAAATGCAGTCTAAGTTACTCAATTCTTTGTTTTCTATGTTTGTAACCAATAGTTGTAATCACAAGAGTATCTCAAAAAAGTTTCCTGATGACTGCTTGTCAACATATATATCTGCAGTTCAAAATCTTCATAGGTGAAGGTGAAGGTGAAGGTGAAGGTGAAATGGTGTTTTAGCGCCAGTCGCTAGGATCTCAGTAGTAGGTTAACTAATCGAGACCTCGACCCTGGCCGTGACGCTACCGTGGCTGGGCTCGAACCCTGACCACACTGAGCTTCTGACACCACGAGTCAGCTGGATTACACCACGACGCCACAGCAC
Organism: Chrysaora quinquecirrha; assembly: GCA_014526335.1. Lineage (NCBI taxonomy): Eukaryota > Metazoa > Cnidaria > Scyphozoa > Semaeostomeae > Pelagiidae > Chrysaora > Chrysaora quinquecirrha. The sequence goes on along the minus strand of JACTAT010000062.1, from coordinate 371,321 downwards.
GCCATAGTGAAGGTAAGGATAACCTGATCCTTCATGCTGCAAGGTGTATCCTAAGAAGAGAAGATTCGGTTATGTTGTTCTGTAAAGAGCGACAACTCAGACCATGAAAGCTAAGGTAAATATTCCTGGTCTGAGTTGTCGCTCTTTACAGAACAACATTCGAGAAAGTAAGTTTGAAAAGTCATCTGACATACAGTACCAAATTTTAGATAAAATAGCAGAGGAAAATTCAGGTGGTAGGCTTTGGATAAAAGCTGATGGTTGTGATGTGCGAAAAGGTCTTCGAGAGTCTATGTGTCATGAATGGGTTGGTGATAGTGATCTTGGTGATGGTTCACTACAGAAATTATATGATTCATATACCGAGAAGGGAGAGTTTGTGCAAAATTAGAATTAGGGACAAGAAGGCAAAGCTTAGTGCAAGATTTTGGTCATCTTTTGGTTGATCTTGACACAGACAAAGCATTTGTAGAGAATGGTTTCAAGGATGCAAAGGCAATTTACAATGATCATGTTGACAAGAAAAGTTCTCAAGATTCTCTGCTTGCTCTTGCTTGGGAAGTAGAGGGATTTAAGCAACTTAGCGACATGAATGTAGAATTTCAAGATAAAGTAAATGCCATTCTTGGGTCTTTTGCGATGCCAAATCAATATGAAGTTAAAGTTCCCAAACAGCTGTCTGAGCTCCAAGGCAAGTTGTTTGATTACATGAAAAATTTGTTCCTGATGTACAGAGATGCTGTCACTCATCTTCTTATTTTCATGATTTCAAGTAAGAAAAGGGACATGAGACCATATGCTGTTCCTGTTCAAGCAATGCCTTTTCATTCCATCACAAATGAAAAAGTCAGGGAATTACGAGACCAGCTTAAAGATGCTCTTACTGCAAGAGGGCTCACAGTTGTTGGCTTTGTCACTGATGGAGAGTGGAATTGAATCCGAACCCAGGGAAGCAAACGTCCAGTTTTAGTTGTGCAATTAATGATGAATGGTAGAAAAGAGTCTAACAAGACCCATATAAATAAAATAAAACAGTATTTTACTTTGTCTCTAACAAATGGTAAACCCCTCTTACAACACCAAGCCATTCCTGATGAAGATGTTATTTTTCTAAATGACCTGTGTAGAGATGGGACAGGCATAGATGAAGCTATCTTTATTTTTCAGGGAGCCAAATTTTTCCCCTTCCATTATGATCCATTTCCTTGGTCTTCTGGAAATAGGATGACTTCATCAACTTCATGCTTTAAAGCTGTCTTTGCTCAGTATTTATATGTTCATGCCATTAATGAGTTTGCAGCTGAGGGAATAAATTTCATACAGCATGGTTCCTTCCCAGAAGTATGTGACAGTACAAAGGAATTCCTTCATGAGAGAGAGGACCATGGCCATTTGTTAAAAAGTCTCACCAACTGTTTTAGACAAGGTCTTTTCAAGAATGTACAAATGAAGGTATTTCTTGAAGCTTTAACTGATCCAAATACTGGTCTCACAAAGCAACCATTGACTGGGGAGAGAAAGCAGAGTGTGCATGATTGTGAGCTCATCTGGTCTAAAGTTGTTCTTGAATTCATGGAGAGAAAAGGATACAGCTATGAAGCAAGTCTCGTTCGTATCATTAGAAATTGGCATAGAGCAGTTGATGGACGAGGGCTGAGTGAAGAAGAGAGCGAAAATTACATTAAAGATATGCTGCACTGGCTATTGAAAGACTGGGTTCCAGGATATACAGAAAATGATATAGATTTTAGATGCATAGATGTTAGCAGAAATATAAGCACTAATAGAATTAATGGCCTTACACGAGAAGTTGCCATTGGGCTACTTTCAAATCTAACCAGTCTCCAGCTCAGAAGAGATTAATACAAAGCAAGGAATATGCCTCCAGAGCACCCGAGAAGCGGAACTAATGATGATGTTGAGTGTTTTATTTCCAAATTACATGAAATGCTTGGTGATATATTCGACACAAAAGATTTTTATAATTCTCTCCCATCAATTCTTAATGAGTTCTACAAAAGAATAAGCAGTAACAACAAGTTTTACTGGACAGGCAAGAAACATAGATTCCAAGACATTCCCCTTCCATCCTTCAACATCCCATTCAGAGAACAAGGAAGATTGCTTCGAGCTCATAAAATCATCAAGAAGAGCTGATCCTGGCATATTCTGTGTATGCAGAGCGGACCTGCCAGTGCATAATGCAACAACAGTGAGGGCAAAGTTCCACAGAATTCAAGAATCACTCCCAGTACCACCTGATCCAAATGAATAATAATTTTAGGGATAAAGAAATAGGTTATACCATATTAATAACAGTCATATTTTAGTGAAAGATAAACTTCTTCTTAATTCTTCCGACAGACTTGTGCCAGAATTTTAAAGAAAAGCAACCATTTCGTTGCCTTATTTGATCTTAGTTTTGCTGTTCCATTGCCTTAAGTCTTCATTTATTAGTACCAAGATGGACTTGTTCCTGAGTTATAAAGAAAGCCGACCATTTCTTTGCCTTATTTGATCTTAGATTTGCCGTTCCATTGCCCTAATGTCTTCATTTATAAGTACCAAGATGGACTTGTTCCTGAGTTAAAAAGAAAGCTGACCATTTTGTTGCCTTATTTGATCTTAGATTTGCCGTTCCACAGCCTTAAGTCTTCATTTATTAGTACAAACACGGACTTGCTCCTGAATTTTAAAGAGAGCCCACAATTTCCTTGCCTTGTGACACACTCCTCTCTGTCATGCCAAAATTGCTCGGACGTGAAGTGCAACCTAACTGAGATCCTGACACCAAAAGTTAGCTGGATTAGACAATGTTGTTGCATCAACTGCAAAAACAATCTTGTAAATTTCCTGTAAGCCTTTGTTGTACGATCCTGTACGAACCCCCCCCCCTCGAAAACGCTATAAATGTTGGCAAGACTTCTTATTTACATTAATGAGATAATTGGGACATGTCTGCCCTGTGGCTCGACTTTCATCTACTGTCTGCATTCTTGAAATTTGAAGGAAGATGCCAGAAGGCAGGGTTTTCTTCATACTCGAAAAGACGTTTATTTTGAAAATATTTATATAAAGTTTACTGTTATTTCAATTCAGAAGACCAAGAGGAAGATTTTGGTATAAATTTTGTTACATTTTTGTCAACATATGTCCTTTAATTTTCATATTCCAGTTGACCATTCCACTCCACTCCAGCACTCCATGTTGTACAGATTTTTCATCAAACAACTCGCCTCTGGAAGCTGTCTGGGTTCAATTGTTTTGATCGCTATGGTAATTTCATGAAAATGTTAGCATATTTTAGCTATATTTTGAGTTAAATAGGTTCAGAAGACTACGAGGAACATTTTGATGTATTTTTATTGCAAAACATCCTAAAATAAGCGTATTCCATATCACTCCACTCCACCATTCCACTCCATTATTCCACACTCCATGTTTTACGGATAGCCAATGATCATGTGCCTCCTCAAGATGAGTTTCCATAGATACATGGAATCTGGTCCCAAGAACTTTTAGAGAGGATGTGCATTCCTGCTCTTCATATTCATCATGTACAGAATGGTCAACATGATCTTCCTCTTGGGCAACACCTTGCACAATTACCTCTGGTTCACCAAGGGGAACTTGATTTGATCTGAACATGAATATTGAAAATACATTGAGAGGAGAATGGTGTTAGATACTTCAAAGTTGTTGCTATTTGTTATGTCAATTGGTGGTATATTGCCAAGAGTAAAATTAATGACATCTTCTTGTGCAACAGAGCTTTGTAACTCAGTTATCATATCCTCATTCAAAGACTGCTCAGCTACTGGATTGAGATGGCAGAACTGAAACTTATGACGATCATATACCATTTGGTGACAAAAATAATCTAAACTTCTATGAACATTGGTCAGATATGCACTTGGAACCAAATAGCCCCCATTGAATAATCTATTTATTAATATTGCTGGATCAGTGTGCTCTTTACCAAATTTATGTGCCTTTTTAATGCCAATACCTCTAACTGATGTTAGGTAGTCACAACCAGCAAATACAGCCATTGTTTTGAACATTCGCTCACTGAATCCTAAGAACTTGTGATTAAACTGTGCTTGCCTAAGTACATTTGCAAGAGTGATTAATTGACCTGTATTTCTCTCAAAGTTGATCTTATAAATAATTTTGGTATAGGCCTTTTCGCCAAAAACAAGAAGATCAGAATCCTCAGACAAAATGTAGTCAACCAGCCCAATTTTCTGCAAATATGTCAACTGAGAATCACTCTAAAATGGTGCTACCATACATTCAACACCCATAGCTCTGCATCTTTTGATTGCCTCAACAGTATCACTATGGGAAATTGACAAAGCCTACCTGAACAATTTCATTGCCTCCCCTACCACTACCACTACTCCTTCTACAACTGTTGAGACATGAAAATGTTGAAAAAAAGTCGTATGAAAAGTGTCTAACGTGAAGTATCATGTTCTTAACAGTCAAACTATGGCCATTTTTTGGAATTGACCCTAAGTATGATAGTTTTTGGGGATTATGTTTTACATAAACATTACAAAAGGACATCAGCTAAATAGAATAATGCTGGATTTAAAAGGCGAAATAGTTTCTTAGTTTATTTTATCCTGTTTAGTCCATAAAGGAGAGTTGTGTGCTTATTAGAAAAAGGCATATTTCTTATAGTTGGTTTCTTATAAAAAAATGAGTGTACTAAGATTTAATGAATATATCAACGGTGCTCATATTTTTTATATAATATTTTTTAATATTTTTAAGAAATAAGACAATTTCTTTTAAGAAATAAGGGAACAAAATAGAAACGTGTAAATAATTGTTATGATATTAAGCTGTTCAATCAGTGCCTACCGAATGCGTTTCCTTTGCAGTAAGCCATTATAAATATCTCCTTGAACTGTTCTTCATTTTTCATGTGCAACAAAGGAAATGTGAGCTCCATTGCACAAGCACTGACTACAGGATAGCAAATTGTGTGATTAGGTGACCTTGTCATGCACTCATGATCAAATTTTACAGTTATATTGATTTCATCTTGTATGAAGGATTTGTGTCTTTGTCCTGTAAGCCACTGCATGACACCAGGGATTGAAACGTCTGGTTTTGAAAATTGTGCACAGGGCTCGTTTGCATCATCTTCACCTTCATCTGTGTCTTCAAAATCCTTCACTGCCAGGGGAACTTCACATCCTTCAATGCTATTGTCCTCTATTTGAAAGAGTGTATCCTGGAACATATCCATTAGCTGTTCTTCTTTGTTTCTCCTGGAGCAACCTTTCTCAGAATAACTTGGAACCATTAAACTAAACAAATAATTTGCATCTGGAACAGTTTGCTGTTTGAAGTCATGCACAAATAGAGAACATCAAAGATCTCTGTTATTCAATATAACATCATTTAGCTTATATGCAGCCAGCCCTTTTGAATATTCATTCATCAACATTTTCCTTTTCCCTACAAAGGAAACTTTCAAAGCACCAATTATCTGCTCAATGTGATCTTTATTTATAGGGCCTGTGTAATTGTGCTCCAAAATCATTTCTTCATAACTTGTAACATCTTCTCTAAAGTCATTGATTAATCCTAGCTCATGCTTAGTAAGGTGTGAGTCACTGAGGTTCAGCAAGTCAGCATCAGCAAAGAGGCAATTGTATGCTGCAAGATCAAGAAACTGAGGTGGTGGTCTACCTTGTGCTAAAGAAACAGCTGAAATTTCAGCACATGTTCGAAAGTACCCACTCTGAATATGCGATGTTGAGACGATTGGGGAACCATTGGGGAACATTTCTTTCCCAATCTGTTTCACTGTATCACTAAGAAACTCTCTGGTTAGGGCTCCTTGATCTATGCCATATTCCCCTAAATACTTGATCATTAACTTGCTGCTTATGGGTGTTAATTTTGACTGCCGTTGCCACATACGGAGAACCCTTGACAAGGGGGCAGAACGACGAAGTGTCATAAAAAAGAACTCTTCTTCAGTTACCTGAGATTTCAAAAAGCAATAGACATCTTCAATGGTCTGGTAATTCATGTGTGCAATATCCCCTCGCAAGGAAACATTCATTGGTTTGGAGGAAGTAGCATCTGGTCCAGAGAAAGCAGTTGCAATAGAATCATTCATAGAACTGGTTGAAGACTGCATATTTATTACAGAAGGGGTAGCTGCACAACTTTCTTCAACTATGGCCTGTGGATATAAACTTTCACATGGGAAATTCATATTGACATCTTCATGTTTACGAGAAAAGTCATTTACATAGCCATTTGAGAAGTCTGTTTCTTCAAGCTCATCATCATCCTCATAAAGTCCCCCAAACTTAGCATGGTCAATAAGAGGACAAATGAACAGGGTAATTCTTTTGAAATCTTTGCCAAGCTCTCTTTTATAATCATCAAGTTTGAAGTAATTTTTGCAACCACCAGGCATGAATTGTGCAGAACTGCAATCATCAAAGAGTAGCACATGATCTATTTCATCATTGAAATTCCTGTCAAAAGCCTTGTTCTTCTTTATTGCTTGCTCTAATATTACTGCATATGTAGCACTCCTTGGAGCAGTTACAGGCAATCGTTTACCATAAACAGTTTTCAGCTTTCCATCAACCAAATTCTTACGACCTATATTGATGGAGACTTCCTCTTCTTCTTTTTTGCTTTCTTATTCGAGGGGCCATTTGGCAAATTACTCTTGCTTGTCTTTTCTTTCAAGAATGAATCAAAAGACAATGTTGTGGCAGGTTTTGAGCACCCTGATTCTTTGGGAACTGTCTTATTATCTGCAGCATTCCAGTTTATGGGTCCAACTTGTTTTTGGTCACTTTTACATTTCCAACAGTATCTTACATTGGCTCGTATCTTTGTTGCACAAATACTGCAGAATCTAAAATTGAATAAGAATGCATAAAGAAATCTAATCTTTAAAATATGCAGAAAACGGAATAGAAATGAGTAAGGGGTGGTATAACGGCTATCTACTTACTGGGGGTACATTACATTACATTAAGATGTAAAATTAAGGATTCTGCGTTCCTTAACCTAAATCACTTGGCTGACATCCAATATTTTCTAATAAGTTTTAATAAGCAACTGCTCCATAAGCAACTGGGTTGGCCTGACCTGAACATTTAGCAATTTTAGGGCTCAATTGAATTGACACAATTGGTAGGCCTAGCATTTCCACCACTGGTACTGTATTTTGATTCTAATATCAACAATTAAATTAACTTTTATCTATACTGTGTATTTCTTTTATAGTCGTTACAGCATTTCTCACTGTTGACTAGGCCTACCGAGTTTGAGTGAGGGTATCTGGATAGTAGGATGGTTGGGCCGGAGGATGTCATGCCAGACTTTTAGGCCGACAAAACAATCCTTTGAAATTCCACATATCTACATAGTCTACATGGCTTAATCACACATTCTGAATGAAGCTTTGATCTTGACGGAGGAATACAACAAAATAATTTCTTTACTGCTCACATTGTCATCATTAACATTATAGGACAGAAGTTACTTACACGAATTCAGGCTGCTCGTCCTCGCCCGCCATCTTCCTTCTTTGTCTTTACTCTGCCACGCTGCCACGCCACATTGCCAAACATGTGACAAAAGGAAAGTCTGCCATCACTCAAGAAAGTTTGCCGCAAACTAAGAAAGTGTGCCGTGAACTAAGAAAGTTTGCGGTGAACTTAGAAAGTTTGCCGTGAACTAAGAAAGTGTGCGGCGAACTAAGAAAGTGTGCGGCGAACTAAGAAAGTGTGCCGTGATCTAAGAAAGTGTGTCGTGAACTAAGAAAGTGTGCCGTGAACTATGAAAGTTAGTTTGACGTAAAACAAAGTGATTTTGCCGTCAAAGATAGTTAGTTTGCCGCAAGAGAAAGAGCTTGCCATGACCCTTGTGGGCCACCGTAAGTTCATGACTTTTTTATGACAACAAAAGTCTCAAGGCAAAAGAAGAATTCAAAAGAGAAGATGATGTTATTTCAAAGGATATGTTGTATTTGTGGGGATTTTCAGGGATTTTCTACCGTAAAATCAATGATTTAAAAGTGAGTTATACTTTTTTGGGTGGTTTTGACCTGACTTTGGGTCGTTTTGGGTTGTTTTGGCTGGTTTTGCATGGTTTTGGGTCATTGTGGGTGGTTCCGCATTTTAATAAGTACACTATAAATCGCGTTTCAGATGAAATTAAAGAAAGCAGAGATTGTTATTTTCATAACTTTTTCTCTAATAACTGTTATAATATGAAAAAAATTATGGTCAGTAATACAGAAAATAATTTATCATAAATCTTCCAATTCATGTTATCCAAATAAGACATAAGGAAGGAAATTTAACATCAGAACCTGGCAAAATTTCAAATATTTTTTATGATTTTTAATGACAAAAAAGGGAATCCTGAGCTACCTTCCAAATGAGACCAATTTTTCTTCTTCCCATTTTCAGTAAAGTATTTGATAACTTAATGTAAAAAAGGTTGTATAAATTCCTTGAAGTACAAGATGTTTTATACTCCTTACAAATTGGATTGCAAGAAAACCACTCCACTGATCATGCTCTAATTCGATCACGGCAATATCAATTTGCCCACAGCACAATTTCAACTTGCTCACGGCAATATCAATTTGATCACGGCAATCTCAATTTGCTCACGGCAATATCAATTTGCTCACAGCACAATTTCAACTTGCTCAAGGCAATGTCAACTTGCTCACGGCTCATTCATTGAATTGGATCCCTGTTTATTAAATGCTGACTAAAATTAATGCAGGCACCTTTTCCCGCCTTTTTGCGCAACACATGCGATCTGATGAGGGAGACCGTAGAAAGAACTGCCTGGCAGCTTCTTAGTCATGTTTTGCCCCAACTGTGGCGTTCGACAGCTGGAAGATGCCAGTTTTTGTACTGGCTGTGGAACAGGTAAGATTATATTTTTATAACACTAACTATTTAACTAACTATACTATAACAAGGAACGTTGTGGTGGTACCATGTTTTGGGCAAATTATATCTCACCCTTAGGCCGATTCATTGGGCTTTTGCTCATGGTGTGAGGTGGCTTTTTCGACTCGGTGACGATAGGCTACATGTAGAACAACAATTTACATCCATGAGTCAAAAAGCAAACAGATTATAGACTAACATGAGTAAATCAACCTCGCGGAGACCACAGAGAGCCAGATTGGCAACTAATGAAAATTTAAATGATAATACTGAAGCTTTGCCTAGGCCCAACATGCCTAGGCAAGATGCTTCCCCTTCGGAGACTAGGTCTAGCATGCCTAGGCCAAATGTTTCCGAGGTGGCTGACCTTCAAGCACAACTGGAACAGCCTGCTTGGGTAAGTCAACTTTGTCTAGATCTAACTAACGCCATTGAAAGCAAGATTGATGCTGGTGTTAATGAACTACAAGAAAAGATATTAAAAAGGCTGGACACTGCCGAAAAAAACATCTCAAAGATAGACAAAAATCAAAGCATCACTTTAGATAAGCTTAAAGTTGCAGAAGCATTGATTCAGGCGAGGAATGTTTGAGCCTGGTGTAGCATGTAAAAACCCGCTAAAAGATGAAGATGTTCTAGATTATAGAAATTGGAAAATACAATCAAGGAGAGATTTGACAGATGCTGAAGCTGAAGAAGTTGAGAGAGCATTTGAGTTGCTAACAAGAAAAGGTGTTTATCCCTACGATTGGGTGGACAGTGCAGCGAAAATGGAAGAAACATCTCTAACCCCGAAAGAAGCATTTTACAACAAACTCAATGACTCTGACATCAGTGATGAAGATTATGAACATGCTCAACAGGTTTGGCAATTCTTCAACTGTCAGACTTTTCAAGATTATCATGAACTATACTTGAAAACCGATGTGTTGCTGTTGACTGATATATTTGAATCGTTCAGAGCGCAAAGTCTGGAATTCTACGGACTCGATCCTGCACATTATCTAACTGCTCCTTCGCTGGCCTGGGATGCGATGCTGAAGATGACCGGTGTGAAGCTGGAATTGTTATCTGAAGAAAAGAAGGACATTCTACTTATGATTGAAGATGGCATTCGTGGTGGTGTCTCGATAGCAGTGAAACGCCATGCTAAATCAACAGAAAACAACACGCTGCGGTATCTGGATGCAAACAATCTCTATGGATGGGCAATGTCGCAACCAATGCCGTATGGTGGTTTCAAGCAGTTTACACAAGAAGAAATCAGAAATACAAACATCCACGCTTTGCTGACAATATCGAATGAAGATGTTGGTTATATTCTCAAGGTCGATTTGGAATATCCAGCCGAGTTACACGATCATCATGCAGATCTACCATTGGCGCCGCAAAGATTGCAAGTTCAAGAAGACATGCTATCAGAACATCAAAAGAACGCTCACGAAGAACTTTTCAATGGAAAAAAGTTTAAGTCAACACCAAAGCTAATACCAAATCTATTCAACAAAGAAGAATACCTCATGCATGAAAGAAATTTGAAGCAGTGTTTAGAATTGGGTTTGAAGCTGACAAAAGTTCATGAAATCATTGAATTCAAGCAAAGTCTATGGTTGAAAGAATACATTGATTTAATACCCAGAAGAGAATACATGCAAGAAACGACTTTGAGAAAGATCTGTTCAAGTTGATGAACAATTCCGTGTTTGGGAAGACGATGGAAAATGTAAGAAATCATGGACGTTTTGAAATCTGTACTGATGGAGAAGTCTTGAGAAAATGGGTAATAAATCCAAACTTTTACGGAGTAATTAAAATCAACGAAGACACGCTTTTGGTTGAGAAAAAGAAGAGGAAAGTTACACTCAACAAACCAATGTATATTGGTTTCAGCATATTGGATATTAGCAAAACATTGATGTATGATTTCCACTATAACTTTGCAAAGCCAAACCTTCCAAATGTTGAGTTATGCTACATGGATACTGATAGTTTCATCTATGACATACCAATGTCTAAAGATCAAGTTGATAAAGTATTGAGAGATCACGAAGATGGATTCGATTTCAGCAATTATGATAAAGAACATCCAAATTACTCTACAAGAAACAAGAAAGTTATCGGGAAAATGAAAGATGATCTTGGTGGTGTGGGAATGAAAGAATTTTTTGGATTGAGATCAAAGATGTATAGCTGCCAAATCAATGATGGAAATACGATAAAAAAGGCAAAACGAATCAAAAAGTATGTTGTGAAGAAGCAAATGGAGCATGAAGATTATGTGAAATGTTTGGTGGAAATGAGAGCGGATGCACACATTCAGCGCAACATTGAATCACACTGTCACACCATCTACACTACGGAAAGAAAAAAGACATCGCTGAATCCCTTTGACGATAAAAGATACATTCTTGACGATGGATTTAGCACGCTGCCATATGGGCATTATTCGCTAGAAAGATGCTGCGAAGAAGAAAACATAGAATGAACTATTTTAACAAACTATTTTAACAATATTCTAAACTAAACTGTTGTAACAATATTTTAAACTGTTGTAACAAATTGTTTTAACAAGCTTAAATTATATCTTCGTTTAACATAGTTGTAAACAATTAAATCGTTATCTAACTTGTTCTGAATGTTGAAATATTTATTAACCATTGAGTTCATTGAAACGTTCTTTGTTCTATTAATTAGAAAGAATATGCAATGTTGTCCACATGTAGCAGTCTATAGGATTGAAATTGAACCTTGTTATAAGCGAGCTTGAACGGACTAATAAAGTCTAGAAATTCTTTCAACATAGGAGGTTCACCAAACGAATCATAGAAATCCAATCGACCATCATCAGCAATATAGACAGCTACCCAGTGGGTTCCTTTACCAGTAAAATTATCTTCATTGAAAATAAATGAACAAGGTAGAGAATGAATGTTGATGTTTTTGATTTCATCTTTCCCGAATACGCCATGGAAATGAGGTAGCTTTTCACGTTTTACAAGTAAGTTATTAATCGTTATATCATCATAATTACCAATCTCGAATGATGTTTTTATGACTATCAATTTGAATGACCCTATCAAATTCACCCAAAATTAAAATGTTCATCAAACTGTCAACAGCGTTTGCAAAATTTATACTGATTCTCAGATTACCCTCTCTTTTAAGCAAATATGGCTCATCTGCACAGTTTCCTTTAGGTGTCAAATCAAACCCATAGATTGCTGATCCTTGTTTGAATCTATCATAATCAATTAGACTAGGTGAATTATTCAAGCTGGTCACCAAGCGGCTGTAGGCATCAAAGTAATCATCATCATCATAATTCAATCTTAGAGGTGGGGTAATTTCTTGATTGTCAACAGTCACTTGAATGGCAGAAACAGAAACTTGTTCAAACTCAAACAGATTTCCTCCATCCACTCCATTGAATGATAAATTATCAACCAGCGCAAAAAACAATCTGTTTGGAATCTTTCCGTTGAATACATTATCTTGAACCCAGTTGGTTGTTGCGGCATTGATAAAGTAGCTTGCCATATGAGGTGGACAGACTGGGTAAACCGCATTCGTTTTCATCAGTGTTCTTTCAATTCTTTTCAATACATCATCTTTAAGATGTATGTGGCGAAGCACCAGTTTCACTTCGGAAATGTACAGACGTGAAGTGTTTCCAGTCTTTCTCATCAAACAAAACACATCACTGTTTGGACTCAATCGCCATTGAAGACGAACGCCAGGCAGCAAGTATTTGCTTTGATTGCAAATGTTAACCTGAGGTTTTGTCAACACTTTAACCTTTTCACTATCATCAAATGGTGCAGATCTTGCATTTAAACCCAGATTTTTTAACGTTGCGGTTGTTGGAAAACCAATATTTTCTTTGCCAATCGTATCACTAACCCAGTTTGTCATTTTCAAATAGTTTTTAGCTCTGGTTTCATCAAACGTCAGAATTGTTTCCAAGTAAGATTGGTAGGCATACATTCCATTTGCTTCTGTGATGGGAGTGTCATTCAAAACCAGCTCTATCTGCTTCCACATGGGTTGACCAATATTATTTATTACTCCTGCAAATTCTGCAGTGGTTTTTCCAATACTACTTCCATCCACTCTTTTAATAGCTAGGGTTGAGACAAAATAAGAATGATTCAAGTCAATCATATGATCAGGCTGGGCAGGAATGTCAAACACAACAGTTTGCTTTGAGGCATTGAGAGCAGCAGTTTGTGGAAAATATTCAACATCTTTAAAATACTTGACATCAAGGATGGGCCAGGCCAAACTGCAGTGATGGGGGCCTCAGCCCAGTGAAATAATCAGTGACGTCATAAGGTCCCACTATAGTGCGACGGTTTTTATGGATATATTATGCTGGTTTCTCCAACTTCGTTTTCAAGAGTCCCAGATCCTAGCGCACGCAGCTCATACTACCAATAACGTCATCAGTGACGTCACCAAGTCGCGCTATAGTGCGACGGTTTTTATGGATATATTATGCTGGTTTTTCCAACCTTGTTTTCAAGAGTCCCAGATCCTAGCGCACGCGACTCATACTACCCACAACGTCATCAGTGACGTCACCAAGTCGCGCTATAGTGCGACGGTTTTATGGATATATTATGCTGGTTTTTCCAACCTCGTTTTCAAGAGTTCTTGTAGTATAACACAGAATAATAAAGAGGTTCAATAGTTCAAGTCAACAATTCGATAATCCAGTAATTCTATTTAACAATCCAATTCAATAGTTCAAGTCAACAATTCGATAATCCAGTAATTCTATTTAACAATCCAATTCAATAATTATATTTAACAATCCAATTCAATAATTATATTTAACAATCCAATTCAATAATTTTATTTAATAATTCAATTCAACAGGGAGTTTGTCTCATGCGTAGAATACGCTCAAATGCAGTCTAAACTTATAAATCAATCTCTTGAAGCTATAATTTTTGGAGCCTAAATGGAGACGAGGCTATAATTTTTGGAGCCTAAATGGAGACGGGGCTATACCTATTGTAAACATAACATACAACATCTATCGCTTCGGTCGAAATAATAAAGACATCATGGAATGGAACAATATGGGAGATAGTTTCATAACTTTTAACGATGGTGTTTTATACAAGGAGGCTTTTAACTATGGTGTTTTATACAAGGGGTGACATCGAATGGCAGATTATCATGTTGTTTTAAACATAGAAGAATTTGGGTACCTAAAACAACAACACACAACCCTCTAGAAGAACTGCAAGAACATTAAAAACAATATTATTTATTTAGATTAAATTCATACCTCTTAGGAATGTAAAATGTTCTTGAAGTTCTTCTAGAGGGTTGTGTGACGTCGCTCTTGGCGCTCCAAATTCTTCTATGTTTCTACATTCTAATTGAATTATGTGACACACCTCCCTTATGACGTCACTGATGACGTCACTGGGCTGAGGCCCCCATCACTGCAGTTTGGCCTGGTCCATCCTTGATGTCAAGTATTTTAAAGATGTTGAATATTTTCCACAAACTGCTGCTCTCAAAGCCTCAAAACAAACTGTTGTGTTTGACATTCCTGCCCAGCCTGATCATATGATTGACTTGAATCATTCTTATTTCGTCTCAACCCTAGCTATTAAAAGAGTCGATGGAAGTAATATGTTTGCAATAGGTATAGCTACGTCTCCATCTAGACTCCATTTGGTTATATTCCATGCAGGGGACAAACTCCTTTACAAAACTCGTCTCGCCTTCATTGAGTAAAACAGCCAGCTTGCGTATGCATTTGTGGCTGTCGTTTATTTGGATATATTCAATATCAAATAGAGCAATTCGTGACATTCTAGAAAACAAGGTGGAATAAAAGACATTAAAAATTGCTGAAATTAGTAGGGGTGGTTCAAAGCATGTTTACTATCCTAGTTCATCAAAAAGATCGAATAATAAAACACAAACTTAAAGGGGCCTTGATGAGCAGCATTACCTGTCTACCAAGGGTCTCCCGGGTTCAAGAATTTCTCGTGCATGGAAAAGTCTTCAGCCACCTGTTCTGAAACTCACCAAACGGCTGTTGTAACGAACGGCCTACTAATCCTATGCTGCTCGAGGGCTCAACACAGTCTCTCATGACATTGGCCAGAGCTTTCGTCAATAGCCTTTCGAGCCTGAGAGAGGTGGTGTTAATTAGACGACAAAAATGATGAACATTGTTTAATCTCACTAGTTTCATGAAATTGAATGATTCGAGTGTTCACATAAAACTATATAAAAACCAAAATTACATACCTGATTTCTTTGATGAACAACTAAAAAATAAAGAATTAGAAATTTAGTCGAAAGAATTGAAACGAAAGACTAAGAATTGAAGTGAGAGATTCTAGGTCCGACCGGGTCTCAAAACTTCGTAAGTTTCACGGCTTTTAGAATAAGTTATAGGCAGGCAAATAAAAATGAAACATCCTTAAATAAGCAAGAAATAGTTATTATAAGTTAAAATAATAAGAAAACTACATTTCTATGGAAAAAGTAAGAATTGAAACGAAGAATTGAAGTGAGAGATTCTAGGCCCGGTCGGGTCTCGAAGCTTTATAATTTTCAAAGCTTTTAGAATAAGTTATGACCAAACAAATAAAAATAAAACATCCTTAAATAAGCAAGAAATAGTTATTATAAGTTAAAATAATAAGAAAACTACATTTGTATAAAACACCATAGTTAAAAGCCTCCTTGTATAAAACACCATCGTTAAAAGTTATGAAACTATTTCCCATATTGTCCCATTCCATGATGTCTTTATTATTTCGACCGAATCGATAGATGTTGTATGTTATGTTTACAATAGGTATAGCCCCGTCTCCATTTAGGCTCCAAAAATTATAGCCTCATCTCCATTTAGGCTCCAAAAATTATAGCTTCAAAAGATTGATTTATAATTTTAGACTCCAGTTGAGCGTATTCTACGCATGAGACAAACTCCCTGTTGAATTGAATTATTAAATAAAATTATTGAATTGGATTGTTAAATATAATTATTGAATTGGATTGTTAAATATAATTATTGAATTGGATTGTTAAATAGAATTACTGGATTATCGAATTGTTGACTTGAACTATCGAATTGGATTGTTAAATAGAATTACTGGATTATCGAATTGTTGACTTGAACTATTGAACCTCTTTATTATTCTGTGTTATACTACAAGAACTCTTGAAAACGAGGTTGGAAAAACCAGCATAATATATCCATAAAACCGTCGCACTATAGCGCGACTTGGTGACGTCACTGATGACGTTGTTGGTAGTATGAGTCGCGTGCGCTAGGATCTGGGACTCTTGAAAACAAGGTTGGAAAAACGAGCATAATATATCCATAAAAACCGTTGCACTATAGCGCGACTTGGTGACGTCACTGATGATGTTATTGGTAGTATGAGCCGCGTGCGCTAGGATCTGGGACTCTTGAAAACAAGGTTGGAGAAACCAGCATAATATATTCATAAAAACCGTCGCACTATAGCGCGACCTTATGACGTCACTGATGACGTCACTGGGCTGAGGCCCCCATCACTGCAGTTTGGCCTGGCCCATCCTTGATGTCAAGTATTTTAAAGATGTTGAATATTTTCCACAAACTGCTGCTCTCAAAGCCTCAAAACAAACTGTTGTGTTTGACATTCCTGCCCAGCCTGATCATATGATTGACTTGAATCATTCTTATTTCGTCTCAACCCTAGCTATTAAAGGAGTCGATGGAAGTAATATTGGAAAAACCACTGCAGAATTTGCTGGAGTAATAAATAAGATTGGTCAACCCATGTGGAAGCAGATAGAGCTGGTTTTGAATGACACTCCCGTCACAGAAGCAAATGGAATGTATGCCTACCAATCTTACTTGGAAACAATTCTGACGTTTGATGAAACCAGAGCTAAAAACTATTTGAAAATGACAAACTGGGTTAGTGATACGATTGGCAAAGAAAATGTTGGTTTTCCAACAACCGCAACGTTAAAAAATCTGGGTTTAAATGCAAGATCTGCACCATTTGATGATAATGAAAAGGTTAAAGTGTTGACAAAACCTCATGTTAACATTTGCAATCAAAGCAAATACTTGCTTCGTCTTCAATGGCGATTGAGTCCAAACAGTGATGTGTTTTGTTTGATGAGAAAGACTGGAAACACTTCACGTCTGTACATTTCCGAAGTGAAACTGGTGCTTCGCCACATACATCTTAAAGATGATGTATTGAAAGGAATTGAAAGAACACTGATGAAAACGAATGCGGTTTACCCAGTCTGTCAACCTCATATGGCAAGCTACTTAATCAATGCCGCAACAACCAACTGGGTTCAAGATAATGTATTCAACGAAAAGATTCCAAACAGATTGTTTTTTGCGCTGGTTGATAATTCATCATTCAATGGAGAGGATGAAGGGAATCCGTTTGAGTTTGAACATGTTTCTGTTTCTGCCATTCAAGTGACTGTTGACAATCAAGAAATTACCCCACCTCTAAGATTGAATTATGATGATGATGATTACTTTGATGCCTACAGCCGCTAGGTGACCAGCTTGAATAATTCACCTAGTCTAATTGATTATGATAGATTCAAACAAGGATCGGCAATCTATGGGTTTGATTTGACACCTAAAGGAAACTGTGCAGATGAGCAATATTTGCTTAAAAGAGAGGGTAATCTAAGAATCAGTATAAATTTTGCAAACGCTGTTGACAGTTTGATGAACATTGTAATTTTGGGTGAATTTGATAGGGTCATTCAAATTGATAGTCATAAAAACATCATTCGAGATTGGTAATTATGGATGATATAACGATTAATAACTTACTTGTAAAACGTGAAAAGCTACCTCATTTCCATGGTGTATTCGGGAAAGATGAAATAAAAAACATCGACATTCATTCTCTACCTTGTTCATATATTTTCAATGAAGCTAATTTTACTGGTAAAGGAACCCACTGGGTAGCTGTCTATATTGCTGATGATGGTCGATCGGATTTCTATGATTCGTTTGGTGAACCTCCTATGTTGAAAGTATTTCTAGACTTTATTAGTCTGTTCAAGCTCGCTTATAACAAGGTTCAAGTTCAATCCTATGAGACTGCTACATGTGGACAACATTGCATAATCTTTCTAATTAATAGAACAAAAAACGTTTCAATGAACTCAATGGTTAATAAATATTTCAACATTCAGAACAAGTTAGATAACGATTTATTTGTTTACAAATATGTTAAACGAAGATATAATTTATGCTTGTTAAAACAATTTGTTACAACAGTTTAGAATAATGTTACAACAGTTTGTTAAAATAGTTTGTTAAAATAGTTTAGAATATTGTTACAACATTTTAGTTTAGAATATTGTTAAAATAGTTTGTTAAAATAGTTCATTCAATGTTTTCTTCTTCGCAGCGTCTTTCTAGCGAATAATGCCCATATGGCAGTGTGTTAAATCCATCGTCAAGAATGTATCTTTTATCGTCAAAGAGATTCAGCAATGTCTTTTTTCTTTCCGTAGTCTAGATGGTGTGACAGTGTGATTCAATGTCGCCTTGAATGTGTGCATCCGCTCTCATTTCCACCAAACATTTCACATAATCTTCATGCTTCATTTGCTTCTTCACAACATACTTTTTGATTCCTTTTGCTTTTTTGATCGTATTTCAATCCTTGATTTGGCAGCTATACATCTTTGATCTCAATCCAACAAATTCTGTCATTCCCACATCACCAAGCTCATCTTTCATTTTCCAGATAAATTTCTTGTTTCTTGTAGAGTAATTTGGATGTTCTTTATCATAATTGCTGAAATTGAATCCATCTTCGTGATCTTTCAATACTTTATCAGTATCCATGTATCCAGAACTTACAGCAACTTTAAAACAATTTATAGATATTCTAATGTTAGTATTTAAACGGGTCTTTTAATTACAAAACTTTTTGTGCTTTTCCAAATTTTCTTGAGTTGTACATCCTGATAAGCATAGAGGACAGTAAAAACGTTTTCCGTGATGTTTGTGACCATCTCGACCTGCAAAAAGACGGCTCAAGTTCTTTATCCAGCAATAGTGACTCTCACCATCGTCATTGAATACTAATAGCAAATGCACATGTTTTTCACGTTTATTTTCAGTTATTCTTACTGGCACAATTTCACTATCTTCATCCATATAGATGTTGATTGAAACGTTGTTGTTTTTTTCAAATGTATCAATCATCTTTTTATCAGATGCATTTACTGGATATGCCAATCCTTCACAGTTAAGTTCATGTAAGTGTCGCCGATACGGTGCAGCTCTCTCTGGATTCTGCGATCGTGGATGTAGAGCGGATAGAATTGCCCAGATGAAGCATTTATCGTCTCTGTTCTGTACATTGAGAACGGCTTGCTTATTTTTGATGTATGTAGGTAGTTGTAAATACGTTCCACCACGAATTGCATCATAATCAAACATCTTCACTTGCAGTTGGGTAAACTTTGTAAATATCCAACCACTTCCATTCTCCAAGAATTCATCAACCTTCTCTCGCAGTGTGTTGATAGCTTCAACTATCTGATCTTCAACATAGTCATACTCTGTCCTTAACAACGTCTGCACGACGGTTCTGAATGTCGGTGGTGGTTCTGTAACCATAGACTTATCACCATACTTTTTAAATTCTACATCGATAGTGATATAATACTTTATCCTCTGCTTGTGGTTTGGCAATTCTTCTTTAATTTCTCGAATAGTATGCTGTGTGATTCTTGTCCAGTCTTTGATATCTTCTTCTTCGGTATATATTCTAAATGCTTTCTTATCCATCTTGTTCATTTTCTTACCTTCACCGACTAATTTATTTTGTTCTGCTGCTGACGGGTGTATATCATGTGCTGTTCGCTTATGTGATGCGAGATTTAACATTCTGTCAAACAATTTCCCACATACATCACAAGCGATTTTTCTTCGCTTACTATTATTAGCAGCTGAGCCCTCCTCTTCGTGTGATCTCTTCATGATTAATTTCTAACTGAGCTGATTTCGCTTTATGTCTCGATTTTCATTATTATTATTATTACGCCATCATAATCAACCAATCGGATTTCTCTTTCCTAGAATCTTCTGGAACTTTCTGGAAACATCTAGAAAGTTCTAGCCAATCAGATTGCAGGATTATTATGTTATTTTATTTCATAAACGATTCCAACGTCGCGTTCGAATTATTATTAGGCCATCATAATTAATCAATCAGATTGTAGGATTTCTGGAAACTTCTGGAAACTTCTGGAAAGTTCTGGAAAGTTCTAACCAATCAGATAAGAGGATTCTTAGGGATGTTCTGGAACATTCTGGAAACTTCTAGATTGTTAAATCAGAAACGAGGCTAGCGGGAACTCTTGAGGTTGGAGAACTCAAGCTTTTGTTACGCAAAGAAGAGATAGTATCCCATATCTTAACGAAAAGATACGAAAAGAAAGATTACTTTCAAGATTACGAAGATGGCGAAATCTGCCAAAAGCATGATCTTTTCTCTAAAGATCCTACAGCTATTAGAATTCATTTATATACTGATGAAGTAGAGATAGTGAATCCATTAGGATCAAAAAAAACACTACACAAAATGTGCACCTTTTATTACACTATTGGCAACATTGATCCAAAATACCGATCACAGCTAACAAATATACACCTTGCTGCACTAGTGAAACATCAACTTTTGAAGGACAAATACACGTATGCTGACGTTCTCAAACCTCTTATAAACGACATAAGACAGCTTGAGACAGAGGGGATCGAAATTCAATTCAGTGGCCAGAATCTAAATTTCCGCGGAACAATCGCAACTGTTTCATCTGATAACTTGTCCGCCCATTCTCTAGCAGGCTTCTATGCTTGTTTCAACTCAGGGAGAATTTGCCGATTTTGTATGGCAACATATGAAGGAATGAAAACTACTTTCCAAGAAAATGAATTTCGCCTAAGAACAGAAGCCGTTCATAAATATCACATTGAAGGTATCCAGAACAATCCAAGTCTGAAATCGACATATGGTGTAAAAGACAAATGTCCACTGCTTGCCTTGAATTATTTCAATGTCACGGAGAGCTTCCCACCAGATCCCATGCATGATCTGCTCGAGGGAGTAATACCAATTTTGATTCATGAAGTTGTGTGTGGTTTAATCCAACAACAGCTTGTAACCTTGGAACAGCTAAACTTTGAAATAGAAAACTTTAAATATGGAAAGAATGACAAAAAAAGCAAACCAGTGCAGCTGTCAAAGAAATTCTGTCACATCAAAGGGGGTGTCACTGGTTCTGCGTCCGAGAAGTGGTGTCTGTTTCGGTTGTTATCACTTATGATAGGTAATCAGATTCCAGCAGATTCAGAACACTGGCAGCTTTATTTACTTTTCCGGCAGATTACCGAAATAATACTTGCACCAGTGGTTGATAAGGCAAGCATTCCTTATCTGTATGATTTGATCGTTGCGTTTCAAAAAGATTTTGCGAAGTTATTCTCTCACCGCTATGTGCCGAAAGTTCACTACTTGATTCATTATCCAAGGATGATGCAAATGTTTGGACCATTACGAAGACTTTGGTGCATGAGATACGAAGCAAAGCACAAGTTCTTCAAAAAAATAGCAAGAATCGTCCAAAATTTCCAAAACATTGGCTCTACTCTTGCACTACGTCACCAATTCAAGCAATGTTTGGATTTCAATACAGAGGAGTTTATTTATGCAGAAGCGGAACCTAAAGCTGACAGTCACAAAATTAACTTCCAACAATTGGAAAATGCATGGAAACGTCAAATTTTGCAATGTTTGAAGATGGGGCCAGATGAAGTTACGAAGGATGAAACAATTTGGCGAACATCCCGCCTGCGAAAGGACACAATGGAGTACGAAATGGATGACATCCTGGTGTTAGACTTGCTGCACGCTGAAGAAATACCACTATTTTTTGAAATATGCAGCATAATAAAGTTTAGAGCAACCTGGATTATTATTGGAAAACTACTTCCACCTGAAAAATTTTGTGTACAGACACATTCCTATATAGTGCAAGACATGAACGAAGTCTTAGCAATAACACCAGGAATGGAAGTGGATTTTCAAAGACTGGACAAGTATAAGGACAGTTCAAATAACATCTACGTAACTTTAAAACATCTTCCCATCAAAAAGAAATAAAGAAGAATGAACTCATTCATACCCATACAAATTTACATGTTTAAGATTTAAAGTTTAGAGTTTAGAGTTCAAGACTAAATTTACCAGTTTTTTAAATAAAAATTCATAATGACCGACACATTTTACTCTTGTCGGAGCCCATCAGGGACAATTCAATGTCTGACCATTCAACATAGTAGTATGATAAGGGACCGTTTTGTAATCAGAAAGAAATTCACCAAAGAAGCTGTTTGTAATTCGAAACAAGAGAAAACATTGTCAATGAAGTAAGAACTAAGAACAAAATACAATTTCGTATGTGCACGTCCAATTCTAATCAATATCGAACATTTTAGACCAAGAGATCAATGGTCCGACTCTACTTCAACTAACCGAACGAATGACAGAACGGCTTCTTCCAAATATAAGAACACAGATAGTCTTCTTGAAAGAATTGGAAGGGTTGAAAACGGAGAGGTAAGCATATCCTTATTTCTTTCTTTATTTAGTGTTTTCAATAAGCTGGTCTTAGTATTAGTTGGTCAGCTCTTTGAGCAAAAGTTTTCAAGCAAGAGTCTACAGGAAAAGGCTTTTCAAACAGATAACCTATGTGTGTTCACTACGCATTGATTCTCATATTATTTTCAAGAGAAACAGATACTAAATCAAATTCTTCAAATGTTACTTGGTACAAATGTTTTTGTATTCTGCTCAATGTATTCTAGTTGATCTTCAAATACAACCTAACTTCTTCATTAGTGTGTATATTTTCCAGGAAAAAAGTTATTGAGAACAATGAGGATGTCCAAGTACACACCATGGAATGTACCACTGTAGAAGACATACAAGCCCCAGAGAATAGCAAGAAATGGCCTGTTCCATTTGTATTGCCAAAATTTCAAGCAAGGGTTGCTAAGGCCCTATCAGACGGAAATGGCACTTTGAAAATCGCAAAGAATCACCTCAGAAACCAGATGCTCTCAACATTAATGGAAACAATGATGAAATATACAATGTAAGAAGTGACAAAATAATTTTGTTTTAACAAAATAGCACAATTCAATTGTTGAGGGACTCATAGAATTTAACTTTCACACGAATATACTGAGCATTGTGGAGCATTTTGCTCTAATATAAATAAAAGAAACCAAATTGGCCACTGCAAATGTGAAGACTCTCTGAGGGGAATCACTAAGGGAATCATGAAGGGGGATTTTAGCAAAAAATCAATGAAAGGTAACTCTCCACATTTTGCAGCAGGGATAGTACTATTATTAGTGGATAACATTGATCCCAAATATAGAGAGCATTAAAGCATTTTGCAGTTAATTTTCAGGGTAATATGGGAATGATTTTAACAAAATGGTAACTTTTTCTAAATATTGACCCATTCATTATAATGTTCTTCAAATTCATTATGCTTAAAGATAATGAACAAATCCCTGTTGTAAAATATAGAGTAAAGCCTGAGTTAAATTTGCAACATAATCAAAGGACAAAGGGACTCACATTTTGCCACTCTGATTGTGAAGAAGTTATGGCTGAGTTATGGCTTAGTTATGGCTTTCCATCTGCCCGCCTGACTTCTAGCTTGCACCCATTTCCAGGAGTACTTGTTTCCCCGAGTACTTGTTTCCCCTAGCAGGTGAAGGTCTGGTGATGTCCCCAGGTCACTCAAGCCGCTACCGTGGGTCCGTAAACGTTGCTCATTTGATTGACCTTTGAGACCTTGGATCAGCTTGGTTGCTCTTCTCTGTACTCTCTCTATTGTCTCAATGTCCTTGATCTGATAGGGGTGCCATACAGCATTAGCATATTCGATATGGGGGTGCACTTGGGCACAATATAGATGTAAGAACATTTCTTTGTCCAGAAATATAAATGTCCTTCTAATTATTCCCATATTTCGGATTGCAACATTCACTTTCTTGGCTATATGACCACTAAACGACAATTGCCCTTCTAATACACACCAATATCTTTCTCTGAAGTAGTAATATTTTCGTTTAAATGGAATTAAATATCACTACTAATGTCTTCTAACGAACCCTTATCACAGCCACGCCTTTCTCCATACTGCATTGACGTGTTCAGTGTCAGTCGGGACTGGAGTCTTGCTAGATATTTTGATATATGCAACACGTGTTCCAGACAATGCATACCTCTGTTAAAGGTATATTTATTGACGAAACGTGTGGTCGCATTTTGTCTTAAGCAAGTTGATGCTTAGACACAATAATGCTTTTGTGAGAGGGCCTACAATCACTGAATTATTGACGTAGAGGACGGCACATTTACGCCCCTAGTCTTTGGGACAAATGGGGCTATGGGCAGAGAGTGCCAGTCATTTCACAAAAGATTAGCAAAGAAAATTTCGGAAAAGTGGAATAGAAAGTACCATGAAGTAATGACAGACATGAAAACTAAAATTTTGTTTAAATTAATTAAATCAATGCTTCTGTGCCTCCAAGGTCAAGGACTGTATGGTAATTATAATTTTTTCCTTTCTCCTTTTCCTTGCTTTTATAGTTTTATTGGATTTTATGTAAATACTTGGGATTTATTTAGTTAAAAAGTTTTTAACTATATTTTGTATTTATGTATATTTGATTAACAATGAAATTTATAAAAAATAATGCTCTTGTGAACAACAAAAAGGACCTTCTGACTTTTTTATGACAACGAAAGTCCCAAGGCAAAAGAAGATTTTAAAAGAGACAATGATGTTATTTCAAAGGATATGTTGAATGGGTGGGGAGTTTCAGGGATTTTCTATCCTAAAATCAATAATTTAAAAGTAGGTTATACTTTTTTGGACGGTTTTGGGTGGCTAGACCTGATTATGAGTCGTGTTGGGTTGTTTGGGCTTGTTTTGGGTGGTTCCACGTTTTAGTAAGTAGGTATCTCAAACCATTACACATTTTGTTTCAATTCTATGATCCAAAATTTTTCCATTAAAATCTCTGAAACAAAGTTTATGACACAAATTCAATCGGGAAAGAAGACCTCTTATGAATGTGGCTGACGTTCAAAAGGTTGAAGACAAATATGGACAAAAAGGCAAGGCAGGCAAATCAAATTCATTTAGCATTCAAGGAACCCATTTAATGATTTGAAAATTTAATGTCATTTTTAAGTGCTATCAACAGCTATCTAGACAATATTGGAAAAGCTGTATATTGTTGATATAATTTAGTGTATCATTATGTAACAAATTAGTCCCTTTAAAGCAAATTCAAAAAATAAGATGAAGAATCCAAAGAGAAAATAAAAAGGTTGATTTCTCAAATTAGAAATTTAAGTTCACCATCAATTCCTTCGAAAGATTTTTGATTTCCAGAAAAAGAATTTCTGCTCCTTTCTACAGCTTATTCTATTAAAAATTAGCAAAGAAAGGTATGGAATAAATGACAATATGATCTAAAAGACGATCTGCTACAATGTTTTCTTTCATGACCTTTTATAGATAGAAAAAAAGAAATCTTGGTGAGGATGAGGAGAGCACCGTGAACCATATCCATATCCTATATTACTAATATTCAGTTATGCAAATCAGTTTGGCCCATTGTTATGGCCTGTTGTTCGATTACACAAGAAAGGCTTTTTCCCTGGGCCACCTAGAGATGCGCTTCTTTCTTCAATCGATCCCGTTTCTTGCCGGACACTGTTTAAAGATTTTGCTAAGCGTTTTGAAACCTACAAGTTGGTTAAAAATTCGATTTTCTCTCGGCTCGAAAAAGTTTTGATTTTGATGGCGGCCATCTATTATGTTCCTTTCACTACACGCACAGTGATTCTTTTGTCCTGCGGAAGTTTTTTTCCAATTTGTTTGGTTGTTTATGTTGTTGATTGATTGAGCTGGCATTCGGCCTAACATTATTTCAGCTGTCAAGTGGAGAAAATATTCTATATTTACTCGATTTTTACTCAAAAGTCTTGCTGTAAAAATCTCCTAAAATTGCTGCAGCAAGTTGGACATTATTTCTGCTGTTGATTCCACGAATATTTCTCATGATTTATCACGCATCCCGACTCTTTTGTCCTGTCTGTGGATTTTCTTCCGCAAAGAGGAAAAACATTTCTCAGGGATCAAAAGACACTTCAAGTCATTTTGCAATCTTTCTCATATTCTTCTGGGTTTCAAGAAGAGTTCTTGCTTTGATAATCTCCAGAAATCGCAAGGGTAAGAGTTGTGTTTTGCTGTCAGTTTCATCTAAAATTCTTTCACCAACGCAATTTGAAAATTTTAAAACATTTTCAAAAAAGATTTGTGCACGCCGTTCGAATGTAAACAAACGGCCTATGAAACACTAAAATAGGCCTTTCGGGTTTCAATTTGAATTTCTCCTGTCAAAAGTCCAAATTTAAACACAAAAACATCGAGATTTAGGGAAATATAGATGAAATATTCATTGTTGATCAAGGACTTTTAGAATTTAAGTTCTGGGGGTGGGTGGGTGCTTAGATAGGGGAGGATTTGGTTTCGAATTTCAAACGAAAATGAAGAGTGAAATAGAAGCAGTTTTTCTGAACGTTTCAACGCAGTTGAACAAAGACTGGCTGAAATTGAAAAAGCACAACAGTTCCAGTCAGATCAATATGAATCTTTCCGCAAGCAGGTTGGCAATGTTCTAAGAGTAGAAACAGAGCTACAAAATGAAAATGAGAGGCTTCCAATGAGAATTAAAGATCTTGAGAAGAAGGACGAAATCAGAGTGAAGCAACTTGATGATCTAGAGCAATATGGTAGGAGAGAAATGATTGAAGTTAATGGCATCCCTCGCTGTAAGGAAGAAGATTGCGAAGAAATAGTCCTAGATTTGGCGAGTAAAGTTGGCGTGGAGCTGGATGCCGATGAAATTGAAGCATGTCACCGTAATTCTTCAAAGAGCGATGCTGCTATCATTGTCAAACTTGGCTCAAGGAAAAAGCGACAAGAGTTCTTCAAAAGAAGCACCAAAGACAAGTCAAAAAAGTTGAATATTACAGATCTTGGGTTCACTGTAGCGCCTGGGTCAGATGCTGGAAAGATCTTCATCAACGAAAGCCTTACAAAGCGTAACAAGAATCTCCTAAGATTAACAAAGATGAAGAAAAAGGAGATAGATTTCAAATATGTCTGGACGAGAAACGGGAATATCTTCATGCGCAAAGATGATTTGTCAAAGGTGTTCAAAATTTCATACGAAAGTGATTTGAACAATTTTGAGTAAGAACTTTTCATATATCCCTTTTTTTATCAATTTATTCTTATAACTCTTTCTTATTCCGATTTCCACCCTTCTATTTGGATAAAAAACTACCCCAACCCGACAAATGGCCCAACCTCCTGTTCTCATAAATTCTGAAGAATCTACTTGCTGCCCTAAATGTCACAGACTAGTTCATGATAACCAAAATTCTATATTTTGTGATTCATGTAATTCTTGGATTCACCTCAAATGCTCTGGTTTAAGTAAAAAACTATTTCATGAAATCTCGAAAAAAGACGATCCATATTTCTGTCGCGTCTGTTTGCATGACATATTTCCCTTCAGCAGTTTAGATGATAAAAAGCTAATCAAACAACTTAATCCTCCAAGTGCTAAATCCGTTTCCATGTTTCTTGAATCTCTAAACGGATACGATAAGATCTGTTCTGTCTGTTCTAAATCAATCCGTCTGCTAAAATCCTCTGTTCCTTGCGGCAAATGCCGTCATCTTATACATAAAAAATGTGCAAAATCTCCTAACTGGCATTTCACCCACATGCATAGTCATCTAACGACATGGGAGTGTCCTTCGTGTTGCGTAAAACCATTAACGTCGCTTCCTTTCTTTGAAATGGACGACAATTGCTTACTCAATCTAACTTTCAACTCAAATTACTCATGTAGATGTAGTTCAACAGCCATAAAATTGTCAGACTATAGCCAATTTGAAAAACTTGAAACTTGCAAATTAACTCTTAAAGATCATGAAGCTTTATTTAGCAATGACATTGACTCTAACATGAACAGCTTCACGGATTTTCAATACTACGATAATCATGAATTTCATAAATTAATCAGCACTTCCTCGATTGAAAGTAAGAATACCTCTAGTATTCTCCATACTAATATATCTTCTATTTCTAGAAATATTGAAAATCTTGAAATTCTATTTGAAAATCTTGATCATAGTTTTGAAATAATAGCATTGAGTGAAACATGGCATAATAAAGGGAATGATGAGAAGATAAGACAATTAAGTATTCCAGGGTATAAGAATTTCATTGGACAAATAGGTAGCAATATAAAAGGTGGATGTGGTTTCTTGGTAAAAGATCATATTTCCTATCTTTCTAGAAATGACCTAAATAAGTCTTTTAAAGATAACGACTGTGAATATGAAGCTTTCTGGATCGAAGTCTTAAATGAAAATAACAAAAATACTATTTATGGGGTAGTATACAATCACCCAAGAAAAGATTCCTCCCAACTATTGGATTACCTTCAAACTACCTTTAACAAAATTAATCGGGAAAACAAATTGATCTTTGTCTGCGGAGACTTTAATATTAACCTACTACGTCTTGATACATCATCACATGCCGACTCTTTCTTAAATCTGATGCTTTCTAACTTTTTTAAGCCATTGATTACCAAACCAACTAGAATTGATGACAGATCAACACCAAGCCTAATAGATAATATTTTCATTAATTCTCTTGATCATACAACAGTGAGTGGCAATCTGATTGACAAAATCTCAGACCACTTGCCTAACTTTGTCTTCTTTGAAAATAAATTTAAAAAGGCTAACGTGAAAGACTATGTAATGTTCAGAGACTATAGCAATTATAATGCTGAAGAATACGTTCGTGATGCTGGGAACCTAAGTTTCTCGTTAAACGATTTTGATTCATCCAATATTGATTCAAAATATGAACATTTTCAAAATAGTATTACTTCACTCTTAAATAAGCATGCACCCTTAAAGAAAAGATCAAAGAGAATGATAAAACAGCAACGCAAACCTTGGATAACGAAAGGAATTCTCAAATCGATAAAAACTAAAAATTTTCTTTTCAAAAAATACATGAAAACTAAAGACTCTTTTTGGTTTGAACGTTACAAAATTTATAGAAATAAACTAAATCACGTCATCAGACAAAGTAAACGAAATCACTATACGCACTATTTTCAAACTTTTAAAAACGACTCAAAGAGAGTATGGAAAGGCATAAACGAAATCTTAAATAAAGATAAACTAAAAGTGGATCAAAAGGTGACTTTGAACTTGGGTGGTAATATGATTTCTGATGATAAAGTAACTGCAAATGCCTTCAACAAATTTTTCACTAATATTGCTCAAAATCTGGTCACGAAACTGGGCACGCCTAAAGAGAATTATAGAGCGTTTTTAAAGGAACCCTTAGAAAATAGTTTCTTCATTTCTCCAGTCAGTACTGAAGAGGTTAAAATCAAATGATGAATCTTGATGATTCAAAATCACCAGGATCTTATGATATACCAATTAAGATGATTAAATGTATAAGTGATGTACTTTCGGGACCTTTAGCTGATCTTATCAATGAATCTTTTAATACAGGTAAATTTCCAGCACTGTTAAAATATGCAAAAGTTCTACCTATTTTCAAGGCCAAGTCTCGATTAGAAGTTACAAATTATCGTCCAATATCAATCTTACCAACCTTTAATAAAATATTTGAAAAAATTATGCATGATAGACTTTCAAAGTTTTTAGAAAAGTATAGTATAATTTTTCCTCATCAATTTGGATTTCAAAAAAACAAATCCACCTCTTTAGCAATACTTGATTTATACAACCAGCTTACAAATGCTGTCGACAATAAACATTTTTCTTGTTGCATATTCTTAGATCTTGCAAAAGCTTTTGACACTGTTGATCACTCAATCTTGTTATGTAAATTAGAGCATTATGGCATTCGAGGAAATGCATTAAATTGGTTTAAATCCTACCTTTCCAATAGATGGCAAAAAGTCAGTATCAATGGTGTTTTATCAGAGGCACGTAATATAACTTATGGTGTTCCACAAGGTAGTGTATTAGGTCCTCTTCTATTTCTCATATACATTAACGACATGCCATTATCATCCAAAGTCTTAAAATTTCATCTGTTTGCCGACGATACAAGCATTTTCTTTTCTCATAAAGATCTAAATTCTCTGGAATGTACATTGAACAAGGAACTTGTTGGAGTTTCCAATTGGCTCTCTGCTAATAGACTAACTCTCAACATTGATAAATCTAACATACTCATCATAACTCCAAAAAACACAAAAAGAACAAGAATGGTTAATATAAAAATGAATGATACCACATTAATTGTAAAAGATAATATTAAATATCTCGGAGTCTTGTTTGATAATAAACTAAACTGGAAACAACACATTCAGCATGTAAACATGAAAATATCAAAAGGCATTGGTATTCTTGCTAAATTGCGACATTTTCTTCCTTCAAGTACACTACGCAATCTTTATCATGGTTTTATTGCACCACACATTACTTATGCACTTACCACATGGGGAAGTGCATTGAAATCACATCTTGATAAACTTTGCCGTAATTTGAAAAAGGCAGTTAGAGTCATATGCTTCGAAAAATCCACAGCCAGTTCAAAACCTTTATTCTCACAGCTTGGTATCTTAAACTTTGAAGATTCATATACATTAGAATGTGCGAAATTCATGCACGATATTGAAAACAACAATCAACCACAACTTTTTTGCAACCTATTCCAAAAAACCACCTCTAGACACAATTATAACACTCGTCAAGCTACTCAAAGTCTATTCTCTTTTCCTTCAGTGAGAACTAATGTAAGGAAAAATGCTATAACTTTTAAAGGCATTAAAATCTGGAATAATATACCTCACAGTATTAGAATTAAATGCTCCAAAAAGAATTTTGCCAAGCATTTTCGTAAATACCTCCTACGCAGCTATGCTAATGTCAGCTGAGCTTTCGATAACTCTTCAATACATGAAAGCTACAACTCGTAGCTTACCCTTATCTGCCATGAAACTATCATTACCGTGTCCAACCTCTTTCCCTTCTTTCTTTGCTTTCACTCTTTTTATTTTGGTTCTTATTATTATTATTTTCTTTTTTTCCTCTTATTTTCCATTTCTTTTACAGTAAATTGTTATTATTATTTTTAAACGTTAATCGTGTTCGTTACTGTTATTAAAATAAAACAATTCAGTTATGTAGTAGTTAAATGTGAATAGGGCACTGCGCTCGATAACCATTTCTGGTTCTACTCAGTGTCCTAGGCAACAACGTCTTGTATTTTATATCAATTTTTGTATAAAAAGTAGTGCAATTTTTCTAGTTGTATTATTGGTAAAAACTAATTTGTAATCTTGTTGCTGAATATAAATGAATTGAATTGAATTGAATTGAATTGAATTGAATTTACAAGACAGTTTTGCACCTAATTTTTGCAATACTCTGAGCATATCTATTGATGACATGATATATTTACTTGAGTCTTCAACATCTAACTGTCTGTTTCTCATTCAAGCTTATTAATAATAGGGCATAAAAACTTTTTGTGGCATTAGAATTCAAGTTGACAATACACAGTCTTTCACCTCCATGTATAGCTTGCTCACCATCCCAAGATTTCTTTTCCTTGGCATATGATTCATCTTCAACTTTCATAATAATGATGATGATGATGATGATTTTGGTGATTTTGATGACATGATGATAATAATGATAATGATGATGGTGATGGTGACTATGATGATTTGGAAGACATGATGATTAAGATGATGATGATAGTGATGATGATGATGATGATCAATTATGATGTTAATTATGATGATGATGATTATGATTATGATTATGATCAATAAACAGTTATTCAGATTGGACAAATGCATTGGTTAGTTATTTCGGTGTTCTTACTCCACAGGAAATGTGCTAATTTTTACAAACAGTTTGTTCCTTAAATCAATGGTTGTTTTGATTTTGCTAATGATGTTTTCTTTCAGAAGACTAGCTTTTTAACTTTAAGCCTGCTACGCAGGCTGCCAGTTTTACCATAGTACCAGATTAGCCTTGGCAAGACAAGACCCTTCCTTCCAGGAATTCATCGCCTTCACGGGAACCATGTGACCTCTCTGATTTTCCACACAGGGATTTCAAAGTTGAAAAGCAGTTGAAAAGAAATGCTGAACTTTCGCTAGAGTCCGGGGAGGTTAGTCCTCTGTAGCATCCCCTAAACCTCCCCAGACTCTGGCGAAAGTTCTGGAAGAAGGGTCTTGTCTTGCCAAGGCTAATCTGGTACTATGGTAAATATTTGTACTAAGCTGGAAAGTCAAGTTTACTGTAGGTTGGTTCTTTTTAGCTTGAATTGGATGAAAAGATATGGTTCTCTTTGAACATCAAGAGTACGCGACTGCTTCCACAAATACCATGTGGCAATACTAAAAAGAAGTCTAGACTGTAATTGGAAAAAATTCATACTGATAGCAATGATGGCAGCAAACACAGCAGAAGATGGCAAACTTATGCTTTAGTTTCATAGAATTGGATTTGAAAATGATTTGTTCATGGCAAAAGCTTGATATAGGTAAAAACCCACTCATCAATTAAAAATTTTTAATTTATACCAGATATTGAGGAGAATTCGCAAGTCAATGCTGCGGCATGTTTATTGCCATTATTGTTACTTGAAAGAACTGAATTCTTTTACAGGACTAATAAGGTAGGCTTACCTTTTGGTATTATTTATGTGACTTTGGAGGACCCTCTGACTAACCAACTTTAAAACCATCCATTTTAAAACCTTTGTTTTCTATATTGGTTAAGAAACTTTGATGATATAACATGTTCTGGACCTTTGGACATTAGGACATAAGAATTACATTGTTGTAATTTCTAGATATTTTTAAAGAATCTCTTGTGTATTTTTTAATTGAGAGCCTAGGCTGGCTTGACTGTTCCGAAACACACTACATAAAGTTAACAAAGTGTGTGCATCATTAGAAAGTCTTTTCTACTTTAATTTAAGGATCCACACCCAATAGTTCACATGTCAACTTTCAGTTGTACGGGGTTATGCAAATTTGTGAGAAAGTCAACCACAGCTTGCAAGTATTGTAAACTAAACTTGGGATGTTTACACTTTCAACACAAATATAAAACTGGCCTTTTTCATGTCAACCACAAATTAATTGTTCATCTTTTACTGCGAGAGGTCAGCACGCCGTGCCCATCCATATAAATGGAATCTGATGGTGAGAAAGATGAGCAACTAGGAAATTCATTCCTCAGTAGTGCAACCCTAACACTGGAGTTGGACAGAATGGCAGTACTCAAAGGTCTCAAAGACGCTATTTCCGGGCTTTCTGTGACACTGGCATGTTATTACATTTTTGATGTTCAGTATCCAGCCAGACCATCAGATACATTAAATTTTATTGATATGTTCGCATTGTGAGACAGACATTTTGCTAGCCACATAAAGTCTAAACTTCGAAAGGCCTTTGACAAGATGACGTGTTGATTTGGCGTTATGATGTTAAAGGTTGGTTAAATCAACAACGAGCTACTATTTATAAAAGAATATAAGCAATGGGTTTCCCAAAAGCTAACTTCGGGAAACAAACAGCCATTTATCATGAACCTGAGAGAAATAAGAATTTCCTTGGAGAGGGGGGTACTTGACTTAGTTTCGGCTGGGTGAGTTATTGTATGATTCCTTTTTGCCTATAATTTTTGGGCAAACCATTTCCTGATGCCTCCATTCATCTCCTATCATTACCATCAAGAGACGGGGGACTCAGCATACTATCTTTATTCATAGAAACTCCCAAGCACTATGATAGCTCAACAACACTAGCAAAGCCACATGTGGATTTAATAATCGCTCAAAGTATGGTTATGAATAATAGTGATGAAGATATCCGTAGGGCTGCAGAGAAAGAGATAAAATCATATCAGGCAATAGGAAATGCGCATGCAAGGGTTACTGGACTAGAAGATGTAGCATCATTCCTTCTTCGAATGTTACTGATGACATTTAAGTAAAACAAAGTTTGGCTTGGTTTGCTGATTTCAAAGAATCCATCCTTGTTTGCAAAAATAATGTTATTGCTTGTATCACGCAAGGTGATATTCTTCTTCTTCTCCTTAGCCAAATTAGACAGCCATCCTCCACCCATTGCGATCCTTCGCAACGTTGGTAATAACTGCCCCACTCTGTCCGCTCCAGTCCTTCAGATTGCTCATCCAATTTTTCGGTGCTCTTCCAACTTCTCGCTTTCAATATGTTCTTCCAAGTCGTGAAACAAAGGAAGTTGAAATACTTTGGCCACTGTATTCGAGCTGGAAGATCAAATAAAGTGATAGTTGAAGGAAGGAAGGAAGAAAGGTGATATTATGAGATGGAATCTAGAAGATATGAAAATAAAAATGGAAACCAATGTGTTTGATTTGTATAGACAACCAAAGAAGAAGGTCGCAGATCTCAAGGCAGAAAATGTAAGATTAAAAAAACGAAATTGAGCTCCTTGATAACAAGGAAGGTGACAAGCCAAAGATCAAACTATCAACGGTAAACAATTAATTGGCCTATTATATTCGGTTATTCTTACTTAAAATTTCTAATCTGTCATATTTCTATTGCATAGACATATATTTATTCGTATTTTTTTTTGCCTAAAGGGTATATAAAAGTAATATTTCAACCTCGTGAGGATATAACAGAAAATTTCGAAAATATTTAATGGTGGGCACTTCTAGGAGAAAAAAGGAGTAAGCTTGTACCTGCTGCAGAAAATGAGTGCAGGGCGAAAGGAAGATTTGTTGAAATGAACAGGCTTGATATTCTTGAGAGTATCCCACAATATTACAACAGTCATCGATGAACAAAGAAGGAAAATAACAGTCCCAAGAAGATGAGACATGCTAGGAAATTGTCAAAACTTGGCACAATAAATTATGTAAGATTTTTACACCTAACAAGTCTGATTTTTAAATGTCCTTTCCCGCCCAAACATTAGGGTCTTTGAGATGTTCATACATTATTTGTAATTTTTGCAGCACATTCGAAATGAAGAGGTTCAAAAAAGCTATCCAGCAAGGGAAGCTAGATGGCAAACATTGAAAGGCAGTTGCAGCCTTTAAGAAGTCTGTTCCTGTCAAGAAGCTGGAAGAAATTGATTCACCTCCTGGCAGTGATGACAATATCGGTAAGCAGGAACATCAACAAAAAAGTGGCAGCACTGCATTATGTCAATGATATGCAAAAGAAAAGCTTCAAGAAAGCATGTCAAGGATATTTCAAGGAATCAATTGAAGTCTGTAAATATGAAATGTCAGATGACAGCTAGCATCTTTCTGTAACAAAAACTTGCTCACAGAGAATTAAGTCATTACTTGATTTAGAAGAGTGTCAGATTGAAGAGGATTTGAGAAATCAATCTGAAGTCATATATCTTAACTGGTTGCCAAACAGTGGGTATGCTGATTACTTATGGGAACAGATACCAACTCTAACAAATGACAAGGCTAAGCTAAGAAAAAGATAATCATCCAAATATTTGTTTTTGTTGTCATATATGTGTCATGTATGTTCTGTAACTTTGCAAATTATTTGTAGATACATAATATCATAAGCAGAGGTCTCTTTGGAAGCAGTTGCATTACTTGCGAGCCTCTGGATTTAAAAAGTGTTCAGCCTGGGTCAATTTTGAAAGTAAAGGTACATAAGAAGTAATTTTGGATTTGATAAATTGTTTTTAAAGTGTTTCCAATACCTCTGAACTAACTTAATATTTTCTACAATTTTACTTGTTAGATGATGGATACCTTTGCAGAGTCTTGATGAATTTCTAAACAATGAAAATGTGATTTAAATTTTTTCCAATTTTTACCTTTATCTTTCTCATTTTCTTATATTCCGTAATTCTTGTAGAACATTACACTCCCCTTCCAAAAGTATCCGGATGATTGAACAAAATGGCCGCCAATGGCAGTCAAGGATTCTAAGGGCAAAAATTTTTATGACAGTGTACAGAAGCCCCACAGGCTTCTCATCAATGAAATTGGGCATGCAAATGATTGCCATTTCACAGACTTTCATCAAATTTTATCGTAACCATAAAATATAACCTTTTTTGCTTAGAAAAATATCAAATTCATCATGCTTGTGCTGAAACATTGTGATGTTTATCGTAATTTTTGAAAACAACTCCGAAAATTTTTTTGCCTTTTTTCAGCAGATACTGCTTTGAAGTTTTCTTTAATTTTTTCATACAAACAATAAAATAAACTTTTAGTTCTCATTTAGGATGAAAACCCGTGAAATGGTCATAATTTTCATGCCCAATTTCATCCATTCATAAGAAGGCCGAGGAGCTTCTGTGAATTGTCGCAAAAATTTCTGCTGCTATGCCCCTTGACCACTGTTGGCGGCCATTTTTTTAAATTGTTTTTGGACGGGGAGTGTATTTTATTGCCACAAAACTATGAAGCCGATATTGTGCTTTCTTTTCAATAGATGAAGTAGCACACAAAAGCAATTCAGCCCAGTTGGAATTATTCATGCCCCAAATTGTGAAATGAAAATTTAAGATAACGAAATTCTTTGGCAGATAGAGGACTCCAACTTAGATGGCCAGCTTCAGGTATAAATTTTCATAAATTTCACTAGATATATTTGCTAATAATTTCTAATTAGGAGCCTCAATTACTTTATATCTGTTTTAATTTGATCTATAAAGGAAATTGAAAATTTTTCCCATTGGTCACAGGGATTTGATCATAAATTCATCATTATTCCTGTACTAACCTAAAATGTTTCTACTGGTTTCAAAATTTCCCACTGGGCCATTGCTGTGAGTTGTTATTTTCAATCACATCTGCACTTATCATTATCTGGCTTTTTTAAACATTACTGAGGTCCTTTTTCAAGATTGTCCAAAAGTGTTTGAATTTTCTAAATGTGGCTGGCTTGAACTCAAATGAGAAGAACGTTCTGGTGTTTTTGAACCCACTTAGTGAGAAGGGTGACAGATATGCCTTAAAAATTAGGTAGGAAAAGAAGAATCTGTGTTTGTTCTCTATAAAAAGGGTTTTACTTTGCGAATCTGATGGCTTTATTCTCATGGTACTTTTATTACTTTACAGCAATTTCTATGATCAAATGTCAGGGTCAAGGGTACCTGGCATATATTAGCGAATGATAAATGGGAAGCTGTTAATAAGGTTGGTGTAAATCTTTTATGTGATTAATTTTCTCTCACTTACGCATTTATCAAGTGAAAGGCTTTTTTTTCGAAATTTTCCCAAACTTGCATATACCAGTTTGAACTGGCAGCATCTTTCAAACAATTGCTAATAAATGATTCATATTTTATTTAATGGCTACATCTTAGTCATGATGATATTCTTGTGGTGGTAGTCATTAATTTTTTCAGCGTTTTTATCTGCTTATTTTTAATGCTATTTCAGATTAAACTTCCAAAGGCAACTAATTCTTCTGATTGTGGTGTGTTATCTTTTCTGGTAAATAAACAAATAGTTTCTAATAGAATCATGTCTTTCCTCTATCTATTCCTCTCTATTTCGTAAGCATCCAGACAGATATAGACACATATAATCATTTTGTTGTGAGGTGGACTACTGCCTCATGTATCATGCCTTAGCTCACAGGATCAGAAAAAGCTTTCAGAGTTAATCCCTTTATTAACCTTAGCATATAATACTGGCCTAATTAAATCCATTAATCATATTTCCTTATCAAAATTCATTGAGATATATCTCCTCGTTAAGACATTGAAATATATATATTTATTCAAAAGGTACTCTAATTCGAATTTTGAATCACAGTCCTGTGTTTGATATTATTAATAAGACAAAATAATGATTATGATTATGACAAAGCATAGCCTATAGCATTGCAGTTTGAGGCTCTTGGAGTTTTTACTTGAATAAATGAAGATTTTTCAAGTGCAAGGCCTTTGCACTTGAAAATTCATGGATGAATTTTAAGGTTGAGTATAATCATGTTAACATCTCATGGGAGGTCTTGATCATCATACAATAAGAGTTGCGTTATAGCCTCATTTGAAAGAATAACACATGCAAGTGGTTTTTATAATAGGCAAATCGCGATGAGAAGGTTTTGTTGTTGAAACTCGAAAGAAGGGCATCTCTGCGTCCTCAACACCATCGTCTTAAGGACACATTGGGGTTAAGGTATCCTTAAAATTATGCTTAAATCTATGCACGATTAGAAGTGCCGACATACAGAGTGAATCAAATGAATTAAACTCCTAATTTAATTTTCAAGCCATCAATACTGACTTAATGCACTATTAGCAGTGTCATGAAAAGTTGTTGGAAGAATGTTGACGAGATGACAGCTGTCTGTCTTTGGAATTTTTTATTAATTTCTGCCTCTGCAAGCTAAATATTAAGATTGAAACAGTGATGGAAGACTATGCCAAGAAACTGGACAAGGCATAAGAAGCAGAGGTCAAAATTGACATTAGTGAGTAAATGAGCATAATTGCTATCAACAGTGAGAATTTATATTTCATTGCCATAAATCAGTTAACTCCCCCTGAGAAAGAAAAAAATTTTTTGTTGCATCAAAGCAAGGGTTGATCCATTTAGCCATGCCATGATAAGTATCATTACAGGTGTAACACTTCCAATAAAGTGATTGCAGACATTGCCAAAGAAATGAGAGAAAAAAAATCAAATATTGTAAGGACTTCATGTTTAAAAGAGCAAAACAGGGAAAAATGACAATTGTCAAGTGCGGCCAGCAAATTAGATTGAGAAATAATATACGGTATACCCAATGTACTTTTATAAGAGCTTCGTTCCTATTCCCTTATCATATTTTTTGTCTAATGGGCAGTTAAGAAAAGAGGACAAACAAATTCTTGCTCAAGCAATCTACCAAGGATTCCATTGAAGGAGGGGAGGCCTCACGCTGAAATGATGGAATAGTTCTTTGTCAAAAGATATGGTACATCTACGAAGGACTGGCCTGTGTCCTGGGACTAGGGTGATTTTTGAGGAGAATCTTCCTTGCCAGGATGAAAACAGGTTATGCTTCATCGTGTTGAAAACTGAGGTTCAAGATGTTTTCTGAACAATCAGTGATGCTGATTTTTGCATTCTCCAGTTTCATCGTGACTCCTTAAAACTGTATTATATCTATGAAGCATCAGAAATATTGTCGGAGTATGAACTACTGACATTACAGTATGACATTATATGCATTATAGTTTCAGGAAAAACATGTAACTATATATGTTTACAACAATGTCACGATTATAGTTTCCAGGGGAGAATAAAGAGTGCTCTACAAAACTGAATAGCACAACTGAATCAAAGCCTCAATTTGCAGTGTTTCATGCAGGAAGATATGTTTTGCAATGACAGCTGTTTAAACTGGATATTTAAATATTTTTGAAATGTATCCCATTGGCAAAGAAATGGGCAGAGATGGCAAAAGCATAATTGTAAAATCAAACGAGATTCTATCGTTGATGGACTGGAAATCAAGGCATCTCTCTGTCAGTGAAGAGCCATTGAATGGTACACAATCATTGGTTGCAGTGACAGTTGCTGTTTCAGAAAGAACAAACTTGTAAGAAGCTACCAAATTTTTGTTTTTCTTGCATATTCTTTTAGCATTATCATTGCTTACAGAGTGAATGCTCAAATATGTAGTTTGTTTAAAATTGCATCTAACAGGTTCCAAGATGGTTCCATCAAGGAAAGTGACATCAAACATGAAGCTATTTGGGACATGTCTGATGATTGTGGAAACAGCATTACCAGCAATGAGCTTAAAGTAACCAGAACTCAACAAAAAATGTAAGGATGTTAAGATTATCTCTCTATATTAAAATGGTAATTTCCATGGAAACCGATTTTGTAACCTTCATTCCTCCGAAGTTGCGCGAGGTTCGCTTTTCCGACCTGCGCCTTGCCCTGCCGACCGTGGGGTAGGCGTGTCATCGCCATTCGTTTTTTCCCCAACTGCTGGTGTTTCTGGGGTAATTGGGGGTAAACAGTCTTTGATGTGCGTCATTGGTGCCTGTTTGAACAATCAACCTATTGTTTTCCTAAAGGGATTATCGAAATCTGAAACCCGTAAAAATAGCTCTGTTGGTAAGGGCTCCTGTTTCGTGATGCAGGTTGTCGGAGGCAGGAGATCGATTCCACTTAGGGGAGAATCGTTTTCCATCAGCATTTTTTCTTCCAGTTGTTTCCGTGGTGGAAATGGTTTTCGGAACACAAGGAGATGTCTTGATCACCAAATCTTGCTTCGGAATTATTTTAAAATTCGTTTGGTATTGATATTTTTCAATCAAAGTTCCTCAAACCAAGCTCATGTTTACATGAAGATTCAGTCAACCGGTTTGAATCGCGTTGTGCAAATGCTTTTAACCCTTTCAATGGAAACAAAATGCCATTACCACATTTCAAAAGCTTATTCACAAGTGCATTTCATTCAAAGAAAACAAACAAAAACCCTTTCAAAAGGGTTTTTGGAGATTGTATTTGAAAGCCAACAAAACCCTTTCCAATGCGATCGCGAATTTCAAGCTGCCTTGATAACAGTACCTGACTATTCAGGACTGAGCAACTACAACAAGACCAAGAAGCAGGATTCTGCAGTAAACCCAAGTTCTCGACGATCAGACGGAGAATACGTTCAATCTATTATATTGCTTCGTTTCTATCATGATCTTTGGGGGATCCTTTCAACGGGAAGGAAACAAGGACAGCTAGAAAGGTAAAATTTTCTTCGCAACATAACAACTAGACTAACGAACTTTTCTAAGGAAAACGACAAGGAACAGAGCTGCAGAGAATGAACAATAACAAGACTGAGGAACAGGACCATAGTACAGGACTGAAGACCACGAATAATTTGCGGACCAAGGAACATAAACAATAACATGACTGGGAAACAGGATCAAGGAACGGGACTGAAGACCATGAACAATTTCAGGACTAAGGAACATGAGCAGTAATAAGACTGACAAACGGGGCAAGGAACGGGACTGAAGACCACAAATAATTTCAAGACTAAGGAGCATGAACAAGAACAAGACTGAGGAACAAGACCAAGGAATGGAACTGAAGACCATTTCAGGACTAAGGAACGGGATAAGGAACAGGACTGAAGACCATGACCAATTTCAGGACTAAGGAACATGAGCAATAATAAGACTGACAAATGAGACCAAGGAATGGGACTGGAGACCATGAATAATTTTGGGACTAAGGAGCATGAACAATAACAAGACTGAGGAACAAGACCAAGGAATGGAACTTAAGACTATTTCAGGAGTAAGGAACAGGAAAAAGGAACGGGACTGAAGACAATGAATAATTACGGGACTAAGAAGCATGAACAATAGCAAGACTAAGGAACAGGACCAAAGAGTGGGATCGAAGATCTGAACAATAACAAGACTGAGGAACAGGACCAAGGAGTGGGATTGAAGACGACTGATTATGTCAGGACTAAGGAACAGACTATAGAGAAAGACAATGGATGTACACTGACTAATTTGAAACTTAGGAACATTAATGTGGACCAACGACCTTGCACGAGAACAGAGGAACAGAACTGAGATTGGCACTAGGAAAAGGGACCCTGGACTGGGATCAAGAACAAATACTAAAGATTAAAAACTAGGAGCTAAGTGGAGAGGCAGAGGTCATTGAGGCTGAGGTCCTTGAGTTGGAGGTCTTTGAGGTGGAGGTCTTTGAGGCGGAGGTTCTAGAGGCAGTGGTTCTTGAGGCGGAGTCCTTGCGAGGCGGTGCTCTTAGACGGGCAAGAGCTAGTTCATATTTAGATTTGTAGATCAATTGCATATGGGAATCATTGCTATGATCTGTGCTACGATCTGTGGCCTTGGAGACCCACCAAGTGGATATACCAACAACAAAAGTGAGGCGGGCAACCCTATCACGAAACATGGTTTATACTTTCAGCCAAAAAGTGGAATGTATTTGTCATTAAAACCCAATTCTGAAATGAAGACAGTGCAGTCTGGGGAAAAGGGCCATACAAGATACAGCACATTTCTTGAACACACTAAGCAATTATTAAAACAGGTCTAGCATGGTAGGAATCTGCCCTAAGCAAAACAAGCTTTAGGAAAGTTTCATTTCAACTTGGTTACCTGTTGATTACCTGTCCTATTAGTTTCATTCTAAAACTTGAGATTTTCTATCTTTGCTAAGCGATATTTATATCAAGTACATCATATGTCTTATGAAATAAGTCATGCTGTACAGTTCTCCTAGGAACAAACTTAGCAATTATTACAATTGTCTTGGATCGTAGGGATCTGCCCTGAGCAAAACAAGCTTTGACAAACATCGGCTACATGGAGGGATAAATTTCTGATCCTTGAGTGGGATTTGGCGATGAAAGAAAAATATATTCAATCTAACTTCAGAGAAAGAAGGTCTTGCCACAATTAGCCGTACCAACGACCATGATATTTCCCCAGCCCTTTCCAGAAGTTCTCAGGTCGCAGCAGCAAAAATATAAAGGTGAACATTATTATTTCTAACAACCTGTACTGCACTGTTCAGTCACAACTTATCTTCACAGCAATAAACACACTTTTATTCAAGAAAAAGTGTGATGACCTCAATTTGTGATCTTTTGTTACCTTTTCAATGTATCATGTGAGACATCCATCTTCCAGATTGAATCAATCAAATCATTTAAAGTCTTTGGTGATTTTTCAAGAATAAGGTCGGTCAAGTCTGACTTTCATTCATTGTTCTGCTCCTTTGCAAGTGTCATGAAATGGATATCATCTTGTATGTTCTTCTGTACAATTATCTCAAAACTTTGGGATTTGAAAGGCGAGATTGCTTTTGATGTTTTCTTTGGGTGTTATTGAAGTATTATTCCCATCCCTACCCTCATTTCGTCTTTCCTTACCTTGAGCCCATGGGGGGCGGGATGAAACGACTTGGCGCTTGCGCATAAGGTCGATTTTTCTGGTGACGCTGATGCGGGTCGGTTGTGTTGAAGTTGACATCTAAGTTCAAGATAAGTCTCGAAATTGTTTATCATTGTTTTTATTGAATATTATAATTTGTCAGTCTTTCTTGAATAAGTTTCACTTGTTTTGAGATGTATTTGTTTGTTTCTTAACCTAGAAAATTATTTTCAAAATTTGTCGCCGTTAGGCCTTGTTTCACTGTCCCCACTGCAACCATTTTTAAAAGTCTTCTTTTTGGATATCCAAAGAGGTGCTTGTAAAATAAATTGATAATACTACAGAGAGAAGGCCAAACAGTGTGAAAATATTGGTGCACCCCGGAGCACCCCTGGTTTTTTGGGTAAAATGAGGCTTTCAAAATACTTGAAACTACGGCATTTACCATTATTGGGCCATTGACAATTCAGAAAATGGTCTTCCCTCATGCAATGGCAAATCTACCCAGAAGCAGGTAAAATGGTATTTTATTGCAGTTCCACGTTTTTGTATCATTGTCATTAACATATCTGTTAACTTTAGCAGGCAAGAGTAACATATCAAAGCCCTTTTGGATTTATTTTTTACAGCATTTATTTGTTTGTTTTGCATATTAGATTTAAAAACCATTATTTCAGGGGGGAGGATGTGTATTGATGTCTCTTTATTGGTCTAAAATAAGTTAAGGAATGACTATCTCCTGTTAATCAGATGCAGAAAAGATCAATTGTCATTGAAGGAAATACTCCTGGTAAACCAGCCAGCAAAAAAAGA
Source organism: Chrysaora quinquecirrha (assembly GCA_014526335.1). NCBI lineage: Eukaryota > Metazoa > Cnidaria > Scyphozoa > Semaeostomeae > Pelagiidae > Chrysaora > Chrysaora quinquecirrha. The sequence goes on along the minus strand of JACTAT010000062.1, from coordinate 327,404 downwards.
AGCAGTACTGATTCTTCTGAGGTAAATCCACATAAAGAATTATTTTCCCCAGTCAATGATAATGAACCTTCTTTTTCTAAGAAAAGTAATTTAAAGTGGTCTGATGTGGAAATTCGGTATCTTGTGGAATATGTTGCCCTGTATTGGGACAGAAGTGATGATTCTCTATGGCCTAAGTATAAGAATGTTCTGTTTTTGAGTAAATGTGTAGAATATGTTGCTGAAATGTCAAAATAAGACATCCGCACTCCATTGTCAATGAGAACAAAAGTATTGAAATTTCTTATGCCCAATTTTAAGACCATTGATGATGCAGATTATTTGATCATGTTGATTATGTTCATGGTGGTACAGAATCTGATGAAACCAGTCTCTCATTTCATCCTCACACTTGTTCCATTGCTTCGTTTTTCAAATATATTTCCAGTGGTTTAAAGCATTTAACCATGAAAATGAAATTGCAACTGTTGCAATTGATTTTTGTTGATTATGCCAAAGAGGTATGTGCTGATGAGGCTTTTCTTGAAAAATTTCCAAACGATTTTCTTTCAACATATGTGGATACAATACTTTATCTTCACAATCAAGGAAAAGATAATATTATCCATCTTGCAGCACGTTGTTTATTACTAAGGGATGATGGAATGCAAACAAGGTTGCCTATTGGCCATATGCCCTATGCTCTTTTTGATTATGTTGTCAGGTTCTTCTCTCTCAATGCAACAAACAATCTTAAGTGTGAGAAAGATTATGTTGACTGGCAGATGAGTATGTATGCCAATTTTGGTACTAGATGGGCATCCAGGCACAGAGGTTCCGGCTGGGAATATGATGTAGGTGACTCTGATGTCGAAGTGCCCCTAGCATTAAATAACGATATGTCTCTTGAAATGCCTTTGAAGCTTACTTCCAAAATTTCTGAGAGCAGTGAAAGTGCTGATTTATTGGCGAAAGCTTTGGAAATGAGCAGTATCGATGACAACACCATCACACAAAATGCTGAAAGCACTGTATCTGACACAGTGAACTTCTCTTCTCTTTGGTCACCAATTAACCATTCTGCTGCAAAGGAGGAAATTAAAATGGTTGGTAACGAGCAAGGCTTGATTGCAAAAAAATTTGGAATGGGCAAAGGGAAAACAACATGTACAAAGAAAAGGAATCCCCATGTGTATGATTCTGTGAAAGCAAAAGTAAACATTCCAAGTCTCAGTTGTCGTTCCATTCAATGGAAGGTGCAGGAATGTAACATTGAACGTTCCTCTGCTATCCAGGATATCATCTTAGGTGAGATTGCAGCTGAAAATCCAGGTGGTCGTTTTTGGATAAAGGCAGATGGATCTGACTTCTCAAAAGGTTTGCGAGAATCTGTGTGTCATGTTTGATCTGGGGATAGTGATTTAGGTGACGGGTCTTTGCAAAAGTTACGGGAAAGTTATGTAAAGCAGAGAGAATTTTGTGGTGGCATTGGTCTGAATAGGAGCAAGCCTGATTTAGTAAAGGATGTTGGAGAGCTTTTGCTGCAATAAGAAGAGGACAAAACGTTTTTGAATAACGGCTTAGAAGAGTCACGAAAAATTTATAATGAAAATATTGAAAGGAAAAATGTTTCTTCTGAAAGTCTTTTTGCACTGGCCAGGGATGTGGAAGGCTTCAAGCAACTTCTTGTGATGGTTTACACATACCAGTCAATTGTAAATGAAATCATTTCTTGTTTTTTAATGCCTCAGGATGAGACAAGTGTTCCAAAAAAAGCTATCTACTTTCCGTGATTATTTGGAAGATTATTTTGAAGAATTTGTTTCTGCAACAACACAATGTTGCTTCACATTTGCTTATTTTCATGATATCTGACGAGAAATTACAAATGAAACCTTGTGCGATACCTGTTAGACTACTGCCATTCAACTCTATCACTGATGCCAAGGTTCGAGAGTTGAGGGATGAGCTAAAGGCAGCTCTAATTTCTCGTGGTTTTGTGATGGATGGAGAGTGGAACTCTATTAGAACTCAGGGCTCTTGTCGTCCAGTGTCAATCATCCAACTGATGGCCAATGCAAGAAAAGAAGCAAAGAAAATAAATATTAAAGTTATCAAAGAGTATTTAACTCTGTCTTCTGGTGTACCAAAAAAGGTTCATCCAGCAATACCACGGGATGATTTGCAAATTCTAGAATCACTGTGTGCAAATGGGAAATCTCTTGAGTAAGCAATATTTCTTTTCCGACGTGCAAAGTTGTTCCCTTTTCATTATGATCCAAAGCCATTCTCTGGACGTCATGATGTAAATGGATGTTTCAAGGCTGTTTTCGCACAATATTTATATATTCATGAGATTCAAAAGTATTATGCACAAGGTGTTGATTTTATTCATAATCCGTATTTCCCTGAATTTTTCAAGGACAGCCAAGAATATCTTCATGAACGAGAGGATCATGGACATCACTTGAAAAGGCTAACCCAATGTTTTCGCGAAGGTCATTTTGATTTCATTGATTCAAAAGTTTTCAAGGAAGTTTAGCTGATCCTAACACTGGTTTGACAAAGCAAGCTCTTTGTGGAGAACGGAAGCAAAATGCTCACGACTGTGAATTGGTGTGGTCCCTAGGTGTTCTTAATTTTTTGGATAATTATGGGTACAAAGAGGAAGCACGTGCAGTAAGAATAATTAGAAATTGGCACCAGTCTGTTGATGGGAGGGGTTTGAGTGAAGAAGAGAGGGGTATCTGTGTGCAGCAAATGCTTTATTGGCTCTTGAAAGATTTGCTACCTGGTTTTTACAAGGATTCAATTGATTTCAGAAAGGTTGATGTTGCCAGGAATCTTTCCAGTGACAGAGTTCATGGGTTAACAGGCAAAGTTAATGTTGGCTTGCTTGCTAACTTGACTAGCCTACAGATGTGAATACAAGAGTACAGCACACGGCAGTTACCCCCAGAACACCCAAGAGCCGGAGCAAGTGACGATGTGGAATCTTTCATTTCTGTTCTGCATGAGATGTTTGGTGATTCCTTTGATACCAAACAACTCTACGAATCATTGCCAAAAATCATGAACAAATTTCTCCAAAGAATAAATTCTGACTGCACTTTCTAATACTGGACTGGTCGAAAACACAGGTTTACAGATGTACCATTACCTTCTTTCAATATTCCATCTAAAAAAGGAATAGAAAGGTTTGATATAGTAAAACCATCAAGGAGAGCAGCTCCTGGAGTATTATGTGCAAGACGAGCTGATCTGCCAATACACAACGCCACAACAGTACAAACAAAATTCCATAAATTTGAAAGAGAGTCTACCAATACCACCTGACCCAAATAAAAACTAACCGTTTATTTGCTGTTCGATGTTCTGATAATTGCTTGATAATTGATTTGTCTCTTGAATTTTAAGTTTGGGGTTCTATTGCACTGATTAAGTGGTTATGATGCTTTTGACTCTATCCTGATTTATCATTGCCTTATAAAGAACATTGTTTGCTCATGGAACCATATAAAGAACTCTGTAACCAAAATAACTGGAACTTGCTCAGAGAATAGTGCCTTTGTTTCAGAATAATAATCTGAACTTGCTCAGAGATAATAATTTGAACTTGCCCAGAGAATAGTGCCTTCATTTAAGAATAATAATTTGAACTTGTTGCTGATATATTAGACAAGAGAACTTGCTCAGAGAATAGTGGCTGTCTTTGTTTACGGATAATAATTAGAACTTGCTCAGAGAACAGTGGCTTTCTTAACGGATAATAGTTTGAACTTGTTGCCTATAAATTGCTCAGAGAATAGTGTAAAAACTCT
>JACTAT010000062.1:236732-312657 GCA_014526335.1 Chrysaora quinquecirrha | reverse complement strand
TTTTTATTATGATTTCGTTCTCTTGTTCCTTCAATGAGTTTTGGAGAGGAATTTTTACTGGTTGCGGAAGTGGTCAGAACTTCATTCCACCCATTTTGTCTCCCTGTTTTTCGTGTGCATTGCAAACACCTGTGTACTGTGGCCTGCATGATCACAACAAATACAGAAAGAATCGTTTCATTTCTGGAAAATAGAAAAATCACAACTACAGGTTGTTCCAAAAAAGGGAACTTGCTTTAGAAATTGCGAAATGTAGCTTCAAGGCCAATAGAATTTTGTCATAATACATATTGTATATATTTACTTATGTGGGTAAAAGGATAAGTTTTCATATTACACCCTCGCAAAAATATGATGTAATTAATTTCAATGATAAATAAACCATGTTATAAAACTTAATGCAAATTTCATGGCAATGAGGATTTTCTGTTGCTGGGATAAGTTACAGCAAGGGTTTATTGATAAAACCATTGGTTATTTCAGGCCAAGAGTTGCAAAAAGGCTTGATGTAGACAAAAAAGAATAAAAAAAATGTTTATGGGGAGTAATGCTTCTTGGAAGTACACATTTAATTGTTCTTTGTGTTGACAAAAAAATTTTATGGCAACAGTTTTGCTTATTCCTAGTGTTATTCATGAAGTTAAGCATTATAAAGTGAAGTCAGCATAATCCTCATTCAAAACCAAATTTCATGCTCAGAAGTTAAATTTTTACTTTGGTACAAAGGTTTCTTTACCAGGTTCCTTTTTTGAAACACCCTGTATTGACTACATTTTCACATACATATAGAAATTGAGAAAGTGCTATATAACAAATAATATACAAGGGAAAAAATATAAATTTGTATTTAATTCTATGCAAGCATTCACACTGCATTTCATTCCATCGGAATTCCTTGCCATTTTGCATCACAATTTCTTCCCCTTTTTGCTCAGCCCCCTTTTTATGTATAAACCATCGTACTATATACTACCCAAAATAAATGAGACAGACTTTGTAACTTGCAATGTGTGCTTTCATAATGCTCACTGACATGTTTATCAACAATTTCATTTGGAAGCAATGAATCTTTTACCATAATAAAAAGATTGATGACATTTAAGGAAGAAAAGGCGATGAAAGTAGTTAGGTGCCAATTCATCACACAAATTTACAATAAATTCTGTCATAAACTGAAAATATTTAGCAATGAAAAACATCAAACACCCTTTTGGTATCTTCTCAGATGAGCTGTGAAATACCGCAAGAAGAGCAGCACATTCAATCTTTTCCTTGAAGAAGTTCAATTTCATGTTCAGCGAATTTCCACTCTTTGGATGCTTGTTGAAAAGAGGCTAAATTTTTTAGACACGAATTCTGTGAAAGCTTTAGCAAGTCAGAAAACAAATATTAAAAACTCTTCTATTATCTTTTGAGCACATTCAATTTCATGTTGAGCGAATTTCCACTCTTTGGATGCTTGTTGAAAAGAGGCTATGGTAATCGAAGGGTTATGCAAGAAAGAAAAGTAAATTTAGTATCTGTTTTTGTATACCTTGGAAATTATATCAACATTGCACACTTTGACAAATTTAACACTGAAAAACCAAATTTTTTGTTGCCTGATCAGCCTCTGCAATACATACAAAAGTGTGAACCAATACTGAATGTAGCATTTAAAGATCCATAAAAAATAAATACGTCTTCCCCTAAACTTTTCAGACACGAATTCTGTGAAAGCTTTAGCAAGTCAGACAACAAATATTAAAAACTCTTCTATTATCTTTTGAGTACATTCAAATTTCTTAACTACAACATCAAATTTGTCTAAACTAGAGAACAAAGCCAGCTATCATTGGAAATGACTAAACAAACATCTATCCACTTGAGACTTGCCATTTGAAATCACTTCAAAATGATTATCAATCATATAACAACAGCAAATCATGATTTTCTTTCGTATGACAATCTGTACACAACTTGTTGGTTGCAGTACAGCACTTTTCACATCTAATACGGCTAGGTTTTGTGTGGCACATTGGACAATATTCCAAGCTTACATCAAATCTTAAAAAAACACAATCAAATATAATTTCCCTTCGGTTTTCCCAGCTTTCATTTGCAGATTCTATGCGATATGACCACGAGTGTTCAAGTGATGAAGGCTTTGGCAGTAAGGACTTGCACCAGAGTAGAATATCTACAAGAGCTACACGATATAAGGTGTTAACATGAGAACTAGATATAATTGCAAAATGATTGAATTGTCAGTTAAATTCATGGATGGATCTTCCACAAGATGTTATTCAATAAAAAGATATAGTTTGGATAAAAAATACTTTCAACAGGTTCCACTGGTTGATTGCTTTTTTCATCGTGTATGCCTTGATAAAATAACTGACTTGATCTTCATCTTATAATAAAAAAAAATTAAAGATCAAAGATGCAAGATTCATTTCTATTATGAGGCATAACAATTTTGAATCAAGATTAGATTTAGTTGAAAGCTAAGAAAAACCCTGTCATTAGGATATGAATGCTTTGAGCATATGGCTTATTCACCTTCTGCTATAGACAACTCAGATGTGGTCTCAAAATCATCAGAAGTGGCAGCGGCAGTAGCCCTAGGCCCAGGCCTACATTTTTTAATAAATTGTCAGGAACAACACAAAAGACCGATGAGACACAGAAATGAAACAGTTAGATATCCATAATAATGGTGCTAATATTTCGCCCTTGCATTCAGGGCTTCTTCAGAGCTTAACTCTTCTTTGTTCTTACTTTGCATAGTGCTCCTTTGTTTTTGCATTTCTTGCAGTTCTCCACTGTTTTGTTATTGAGTGCTTCTCTGTGTGGTTCCATACTGTACTGGTTCTTCTGCATTGTTTCTTCAGAGATACTTTTAGCTTCTCTAACAATTCTTTGGCAAAGGCTTGATTATGCTCTGGGTTTTTATCACCCACCATTACTGGAAAACACCCTGCTCCTTTTTCTTGCTCCCCTGGTAACCTTGAGCCCCTCAAATCGTTTTAAGACACATTGACTAAACTTGTTTAAGTCAGGAGGATAAGCTGAAAATACGCATGATAAACAAATATAAATATAAGAGGTATGAAATATAAAAATGGAGTCTGGTAGACTTAATCAAAGAAATAAAGCTTCATGCTATAGGTATAACTAAAAAACATCTCAATAAAAAGGAACATTGTTAACATACCGGGGGACCAATTTATTAGACATGATAGAAATAATGATGGGGAAGCTGTGCTATTATCAATTAAAGAACAATGTAGAAATCTAAACGGAAGTAGCGAGGACAAATGATACTGAAGAAGGCTTATGGATATATATTCGAATTGAAACAAACATGATAAATATATGTAGCAGTATATGATGGAAAAATAAATACGACTTAAGAAGATGTACAATAGAATGGCACACAAGATAGAAGAGGCAAAAACAAAGAAAAACAAAATGGTTGTTTTGAGACAATTGCAATTATAACGTCGCCCATTATTAAATGCAAACAAAACAAAGGAGAGAAAAAGAGAGAAATTAATGATTAAAATGTTAAAAGATAAAGAAATGCAGATTGCAGACACATGGAAGGGAACAGAAGAGTTATGACTAGACAAAAAGGTGTAATTAAATCAGACATTTACTGTATCATAGCGCAAGAGGAACACATTAATTATATGATGAGCTAAAACAATGGATACTGCTCGAAGATAGGGAAACAAAGACAATATATTCTGATCACAATACTATCATATTTGAAATAGATTGGAAACTAGAACAGATAAAAAAGTACAAAACTGTGATAAAAAACCGGACCCATTTAGCTGATTCTTCACCATCATCAGCTACGTCACTACAGAATCTCATGAGAAGCGGGCGCATGCACTGCTAGCTCATTTTCGGATCTTGTAATGCTAGCGATCAGATGCGTTCTTGAGACCAGCTCACATTCAAAGATTCAAAGGATAAAGTCAACATAACATTCTCAATTGGTGAGTTTCCATTTATAAATTGTTTCTATTGCAATGATTCTAATTCCAACATGGCGTAAAGGTGAACTCTCTTATTAAATTTTCTTTCCTTGCAGAATATGTCGGACAAAGAACATGACGTCTCTCCTTCTTCCCAAGGAACTCCCAATTTAGCCTTAACTCTAAGGGAAATGAATTCAAACAAGACGACCACAGCTTCATTCATGCAGCAGCTTGCAATGGCCAATTTTAATAGGCCAAATGCTATTGCATCCCCGGATACAAGCACTGGGCCAAACGTTTCACTGGTTGCCAGATTAAGCTGAACGTATCGTTTGCAATGCCCACGTATCATTCCCCATTCTCGGTCACTGATTGGTTAAAAACGAACAATACACCACGGATTGAGTGATTTGATTGGCTGAGGCAAATGGTACGCTGGTAGCATTAAGTAGTCCTTCTTTTAGCCAAAGGGTCATTCGTTAAATTTGGGTGTTCATGAACAAATGGCGGCAATCTGCTCACAGCTCACTTCTTGAAGTCAGAGTATTTTTCTGTGTCTAGTGTTTCGAAGATCTGAAGGTTTTCATTTTTGGATAATCAAGCAAGTCTTGTTCTTCATCTGAGGTAAGTTTTATTTACATATAAAATTTGATGTTGGATAGGGCCTAACGCTAATTACATTCTTGAGTAGAACTTTGGCTGCTAGTAAGACATCCTTTGGCAGGGAAATTTCAGACATATAAGCATGTAAATAAATGGCCTAATTTAGATTTCTTTGAGAAGGTAGGAGAGCAGCAATATTGCGTTAATGGGTTTAGGAAATTGTGAAATTACAGAGATCACAAAATATGGATAATTAAATAAAGTACAGCACTTGTGTATTTCCTGTAACGAATCCTAATTAGCCTACAGATTTATTACATTTTATTTTGTTGTGAAAGTTCTCCCAGTATTTTAATCAAACTAAGAAAAATCCATCTGTTAATACTCTCTTTTATTTATACTTCCCCTACTGTTTTTCTCTTCTGCATAGGTTCTCAGTTTCTCAGGTTTTTTTTTACCCCCTGCACACCTTTTTAACCCCCAATTTTCCCCCCTTTTTTGTTCTTTTCAGCAAGGTTTATATTTCTCTGTTTTGTTTCACCCCTTGCCCATTGTTTTGCCCCTCATTTATATTTTCCACCTATTCTTTTCTGCATGGTTTTTTATTTTTGCTGTTGTTGTTTTAGCTCCCTGCCCATCGTTTTGCCCCTAATTTATTTTTTACCCCTATTTTTCTCTTCAGCATGGGTTTTTATTTTCTTGGTTTTTCTGTTTTTACACGTCCCCTGCCCACACACCTTTTAGCGATATTTAGTATATTAGAAATAGTATATATATTTATATGTAAATGAAATGATGTGAAATTCTGCATTGTAATAATGAAATATTAATAAAGAGCAAGGTAGGGAAAAACAGAGATAAAATGCGTTTCATCAAATTTTCAACTCCTTTAAATTTAAAAAAGATTTATTGATAAACATTGTCAGAGGTTACGGTTGAAAAAAGGTATTTATTCACAAAATCAGAGGGTTATTTATTTTCCTGGCACTTATTTTTCTTAATTTTGTAAGAAAACCATATCCTAATCAATCAATTGTAGAATAGAAATGTGAAATTCTTAAATAAATAAGCAGCGATTTATCACATTCAGTAGTACTGTATCTCAAATGTTCTGCCATATAAACAGTTTTATTATATGATTTGATGAATATATGTAGTTTAAGTCAATAAACCTTGTCAGCAACATCTTTGCAGCATGATTTACCAACACTTTTGGATTATGATTTTATGATGAGTAGTTTTATATCTGTTCTCCGTTTGATACAAATTACAGGAAAGCAGGAATAAGCTGTAAATTTAGGCCATGAGAGATATCCATTTAGGCCATGTATGTTTGTTGGTCTAAATCAACCAAGAACATTTCCTAAATAGTATCAATGTAGCCATAGCTGCCTCATATGTTTACCATTGTATATTGTATCTTCCCTTAACTTATGGTTAAGTTAAGAGGCTATTGAGCAATATCTACAACTGACTTTGCGTAGCTCCTCCTCTATTGTGTACAAACCTTTTAGCTACTTCATGTAATAGCACTGAATTGATTCACTTCAATCTTACATTTGCAGTGCCCCCCAGTGTCTCGTTATTTACTAAATAATCCCCATACCCCAAAATCCTTCTGGAAACTATAGAGTTGTCTGAAAAATAGTGTTTTCTTTATTTTTCAGTTTGATAATCCATAGATTTTTATCTTGGATTGTTTTTCTACTGCAATGTAGCGATTCTTTGGTTCCCTTTATCGTGGAGGTAGGTAGAAAGTAATTTATATACCATTATCTACTGTGTCTATTGCTTACTCTCTAAAGTGTTTTTTTTAAATTGTATGTTTTGCTCTTTCCTAATTGGTGTCATTTTCGTTTTATATAGGTTGCTATCCGTGTTATCCGTGGTATTTATTGGTATTCACTTGTTTGTTATAGACGGAAGGTAGGTGGAAAATCTAGATAATTGTGCAGTATATTCTTATTCCTTCAAAAGAGTATTAGTGTTTGCAAAGCTGTATCTTTACAAGTGTGTTTTACCTTATTTAGGTTTGCATTCCGTGTGATTCAACGTGTTATTAGAGTCACATTTTTGGTTCATTTTCACAGGAAGGTACGTTGAAAATACTTCAGAACTACTAAATTCTCTCAAATACCCCTACAGCCTATTAAAAGAGTTAACTTTGGAGACAAATTGATTTTTGAAGGGTTTCAACTGATAAGTTTCTTTTTTACTATTTAGGTTCGCATTTTCCTGTTGTAAATACTTTTTCTTTCTTCCATTGGATTTCTTAGTTCATTATCACTGCAAGGTATGTATAGCATAGTGCAGGTACATCTTATTCTCTCAATTTATTTTTGCTGTGTGAAAGAAGGATTCTTTGTTTCTGTTTGTAAAATCTTCCATAAAAATGGGAGTCCGTAAAGCTTTACCCTTTCAAGTGTCTTTTCGATTTTTAGGTTCGATTTCCATGTTATTCAAAGAAATATTTGTCTGTAGTCACATTTTTGGTAAGTATTATTTATCTTTGTTTTGCTACCTGATATTTGTTTTCTATTCCACAGCTTTAGTTAGCGAAGCTTCAGCGTAAAATTTTATGTTCTTTTATTTAGGTTCGCATCTCTGTGTTCTTAGTAGTCGTCATTTAACTCAAGTTTGTTTGGCCCATTATGACCGGAAGGTATGTATGGTATAGAAAATATCCCTCTTACTCTCTCCATTATTCCTGCTGTGTGAAAGGAGTTTTCTTTTGTAAAAATGCTTGCCTAAAGAGCCTTAAGAGTGTATTTCTTATTTTTTAGGTTTGCATTTCCGGGTTGTACATAGCAGTCAATCGTTGTTCGTTTCAATAAGTTTCCTTATCACTGGAACGATGGATTCCACAAATTGCCTCCATTATTTTTTTGCTTTGTGAAAGGAGGTTTCTTTCCAAAAGTGCGATTTTGCAAAAATATATCCTTCTTACTGTTTTTCTTGTTTTTCAGGCTCACATTTCCGGCTTGTATATAGTTGCATTCCTCATTGGTTTTGTTAGAGTTATCACGTGTCTTATAAGGTATGTGTTTTATAATAGATGTCCACCTTAATCTCTCCAATGTATCACATCTCAATATTCATTGTATTCTTTGAAACATTTTCCAGCGCTCAAATGGTTATCTTAATTCCTTTGGAAAGCTGTACTATCCTTAATAACACCTTTTTCTTATTTCAGCTCGTCTTTATGGTATTATTCACCGTATTTGCCGTATGCATTGCTTTCTTTGGTTCTAAAAGTTTAAAGGTAATTATATCTTCTAACCATTTCACAGTTGTTGTTCCATTAATGCACCTTTGTTTTCTCATAAGGCTCTGCTGTGTTTAGTTTGGAAAAAGCATGTTTGTTTCTTCCATTGAATTGTTATTTAGTTTATCAGCCTTCATAATAGATTTCTTACCCTTCCTTTTTGAGATTAAGAGCTAAATAAATTTAGCAGCTTTTAGCATCAATGTTGTTTATTATTAAGGAGTGATATGAGCCCTGCCTTCAACATATATACAGCATATAATGGTGGGTGGGGGGCTGTCTTGGTCATACTATTACAAATATTATTTTGTTCACGGAAATATTGGATAGGTTTAAACTATTGTTTTCCCTTATTCCCTTATTTCTCAAAATTTACTCCAATCACCAAGGCAAGTATCACTAAAGACGGAGACTTGGTAAGGAAAGCCTCACCAGAAGCCATCGCCTGCAAGAAGGCATATCAAAAAGTTGGTAGAAGACAGAGTCTTCGTGTTCTTTTGCCAGTAGGTTCTTGAGATGGCAAAGAAAAAGTTGCTTTCTGAGTTTCCTGACGCTGATACCAGTGACATGAAAGCTGTTCTTGGCAGATTCGAGCTGCAACGCTACCAGTATCGTGGGCAGACATTCAAATGGTTGCTGGAGAATGATGCTGTATATGCTTCATACCTGATACGTGGTGCTGCTGAGCCGTTATCAGACGACAGCGGAGAAGCCCATAGGTGTTCCCACCGTTGGTCAAAATGCACAATGACCTTGTAGAACAGAAAGCTGCTGAATTCAAGACAGTGCCAAGTGGGGATCCTGGCAAAGCAAAGGTTGCTTTTGGGAAATTCCATGACATGACGCATTTTCAGCTTGCCTCTTCTAGTGAGCCTAAGCACATTCAGTACATTGACAAATTCTTGCTTCCGAGAAAGAACATTCAGATAGGATCGGCAATGGATCGCCTTCGGGAGTATATCATTGGGTACCATGTGAAACCGAGAGAGCAAAGCCTGTGAGTGCTGACTCAATGGAGCTAACCACAGAACGAAAGCCTTTTGTACAGCTAGTTTCTCTACTGCTGGTATCATCATCTTTAACATCATCTACAGAAAGAACACCTCTCGAATCGACACCTGTGACATCTGCTACACCTGTTGCACCTGTTTCTGGAGCTGCCGAATTTCTTGCGCCCATAGACACAAGGAGGAAAAAGTGGAATTGCAGCACTGCTCAAGCAGATTAGATGGAATCTGAAATGAAGGAATTGGGGCTCTTTTCTGGCACCATCAGCTACAACCAGCCAAGCTGCTGGGAGGGAAAGTCTTTGCTGAGCATACCTCCAACACCTGAGTTGAAGAAACGCCATCCGTCTGCTTTACCACAGTCTTGCCCATTCTACCTTCACCCTATGTTTGTTTGGGCGCCTAAATCTGTTTGTAAGCCACTGTGTCCCTCACTCCCTTGCATCAATAAGGACTGCCATGGTCATGCTAAACAAAGGGGTCTTGGCAAGCCTCGTGTTGTTGTTGCAGAAACCGGGCAGTACTACATTTTTTCAACGGAGCTGATGTGTGACACATGTAAGAATCGACCATCGTCAGCCGATTCACCAAATTATATGCCTCTCTTGCCGGACTGCATTCGAAACATGTTTCCTGCCTACATGACATACAGGAAGGCAGTTGATATTGGTCTTGTGGACAGAATTTGTCACATTGGAAGAAGTCCTGCAGATGTAGCTAATGAGGTGAATGAGTTGGCCAGACAGAAATTTGAATGTTGCCACTTGCATTACATGCTACTCCTCCAGAGTGTTACAGAGCAAGCTCACCGTGGCAATCTTGACACTTACCTGGGGTTAGACATGGAGGCTCCGAGCATCGAATATGGAGACTTTTCTGACACCAATGGGTATTGTGGGGTCACAGTTTCACCAGAGTTCATCACGAACTGCCTTGTGAGTGATTGTGAAGAGCAGAAACCCACCCTGTACAGCCTGCTGAAGGGTTCCTTTGGTTCGTACATTCACTCTGACCACACAAGATCCTTGGCTAAGAAAGTCGAATTTCACAGCGGTGCAATTTGGATCTACACTGTCATGAATGAGTTCTGGGAAGTTGTCAGTTGGGTCATGGTTGATGCAGAGTCCGAAAAAGCATTGGAGTCATGCTACACTGGCTTTGGGAGGAGATATACGCTTGCTCAAGTGGAGAAGCCAAAATTTAGTTGGGTCGACAAATGGTGCTGCATTTCCCCGCCACTTTCTTTGCCATTGCCGATTGCAGGAGATCTTCTTTTCGATGATCTGGACAGAGCAGAAGACAGCATTCCGGATCGACGTCAGTTTGCTCCTCAGAGAGCGTGTAGGCAGCATTTGAGTGATGAGATTACGGAACTTCTGGATGCCTTTCATTGCATTCATCGACTTGACCACTGCTGTTCATCTGAAGCTCATTCAGCATACCCACGATATATGGCACTGCTTTCAAATGCATTCTTCTTAGTTGATGAAAGTGATCTGCAAGCACTTCGCTCAGCTTGACGCAGTTTGTGTTGGAATGCAGAACCAGCAAAGGAAGAGATGCGACGTCATTGCAGGATGCAGATTCTTTCGCCATACACACTGGAGAAACGTGACAGAGCGGTCATGTTAGCATTTCGCGATGTTAAGGACAACAGTGATTTACCTCTTTTCACCAATCAAATGCTGCCTGAGTGGACATTACAGCGCATCCACATTCGAAGGGGCTGTTTATCGGATCCATTGGAGGCTGGTGGTGTTGGGTATCGCTTCACTGGTTATTCCCATCTTGGTCATGGCAAGACTGATGAAACTAAGCTTCCCTGTTGGCAGAGTTTGCGTGGTTTGTCTCAGCTGGAGGGTCTGCATCCACATCAAGCAGACTGGGTCACTGGCTCTCAAGTCAGCTCAAGCCTCTTTTAAGCTCAGTCCATGTTTGGTGCAGCCAGGTGGAATATGAAGCGCTCTATACTACATCGCAAGCTGAAGATGCCTCTGATTTTGAACCCCCTTTTAATTGCGAGGTGAATTTGTTGTCACAACTGGAGCATGGCTCACCCAAGTACCTCGACTTTGTACTGAATGATGCTGAAACTGGGGAGAAGTTTGGCACGGAATACTTGTCAAATCTACCAGAAGAATTGGACGTACTCCTAGAAGGTGAAGATACAGCGAATCTCTCTGAGTTCCTTGCTTCTAGTCTTCAAGAGGAGGCAGTCCATCTGATGGAGATGCGATCTGTTGCACGTGCCAGACGTGACACCCACGTAGAAGCAGACAGCGCATCGTTGGATGTACTTAGTGACACTGGTGTTGGAGTTGAAGAAATGGAAGAGCTTTCTGGACAGGAGTCAGATGATAGTGGGCCTTCTGAAGCCGTAAAAGAGCAACGTCAGTCGGGGAAAAGTGGAAAGGTGACCAGGACACGGTTGAGCATGTCAAGTCAAAGCAAAAGCCTGCAGCTACACGTCGGATGACATTTGCTGGCATCGCCACTCCATGGAAACCGAACCTCAGAGATTAAAGACATCATCAACAGGCTTCTGGTGTCAACCAAGCCACCAAATAAATATCAGAAGGTTGCTTACGAATACAAAACTATGGCCTATTCTCATTCTGACGATCCTGTTTGGCCTCTGGAATTCACTTCAACTCACTTCATTCAAATTTACGATAGACAGGTGAGCTATTTTTCTATGCCTTGATATTTTGCGTATGTTGATTTCTGTGATTTTCACTGGAATTTGTGAGGTTGAGACACTTTTCTATCTGCAGCGTTTTTACCTTTAATGTACCTTGCACTTCTTCATTTGTCATGCTTTAAACTGATGCTCCATGTTGCAGGCAAGCAACTCTATTCTTTGCCTTAAAGGAGCAGGTAAACACAGACGCCTTGCTATTAAAAACAGGAAATTTTTGTTATGTTCAAAGTCATTTCTTGCTTATTTATTCATGGTTATCTTTCAGGTGAGTTGTAGACTGAAAGGACTGGCTGCTACCAATGTGGACGATGCCCATGTTCAGCAGGTGAAAGATCTAATTGAAGAGCTGAATGTTCCTGCATCCGTCCGAGCTCAAGTTGTAAGCCCAACCTCTCAGTGCCCACCTGTCATCACACAAGCACCCAACATTCCTGTCCTGCATCTTTGCAGCCTTGCAGCCCAAAAACCTCACCGGATAGCTCAAAAGTCTCAAGAAGCTGCTTCAACTGCATCAGCCAGAAAGACAAAGGCAAAAGTAGAAGCTGGTGCCCTCTGCATGCCGTTGGTTGTCTCTGCTCATATTGCCGTCAGCCAAAAGAAAAAGGCTCTGGAGTTGGGATCTTAACGACACCATCACGCGGAAGGGACAACCGGGCTTTTACTACTGCCCTGCCATGATGGCTGATAAATATGGGACTCCAACAACCATGTCATCACAGAAGTTCAAGCAGATGGAGCACTTCAGAGAGGCGTACGAAGCTATCATTCACAGGCAAGAAGAAGAGAAACTAAAGAAAGCTGCCAGTGCGGCAAAATGCCTTGAGAAAGGTTGGAAGAAGCCGGGTGATCCAAGGAAAGAGACTTGAGCTGTAAATATTTTTATATACTTATTTTAACTTTTTTTACTCAATTTCATTTAGCTTGTTAGACGTGTTCACTTTCAGGGATAATTTGTCTTCACCAGAAAGTAGTTATGCGTTGAAATGATGTTACATTGTTTTTTTGCGGAGAAAAAGAATGAATCGCCATTTGAAGCATCTAAACTACATTTTCGAAAAGTTATTGATAATGTGAAGTGTGTTTATCCCTGTTAAAGTGAGCGCTCATTTATGTAGATGTTAATTATAGGGTAGTTAGTAGTTGGGTTCCTATTAGTAGCTAGTTAGTAGTCCTGTTTGTTGTAGTATTCTGTACATATAAGTAGTTAGAAGTTGTTTCTTGTAGATAGCAGTAGTAGTACTTCGTACCAATATCTAGCAATATTTAGCAACATTTCAGAAAGTCGACTACAGTATTGACTACTGAGCAGGTTCTATCGAAGTTCATTTACAAAAGAGCTGCCTAAACTTGTTACATTTGTGCATGTTTCCATTTATTTATTTATTCCTTAAAATACTTGCTTTCTGATACTCTTTTCATTTTCCCTTTTTCACT
This sequence comes from Chrysaora quinquecirrha, assembly GCA_014526335.1. NCBI lineage: Eukaryota > Metazoa > Cnidaria > Scyphozoa > Semaeostomeae > Pelagiidae > Chrysaora > Chrysaora quinquecirrha. The sequence goes on along the minus strand of JACTAT010000062.1, from coordinate 299,676 downwards.
GTAATTGTTGTACGTTCCTCTACCTTTTCCTTTCTCCTCTAACTTTTAATTGCATTCAACGTATTTTTTGTTAAGAGTTTTGCTATGTGCATTCTTTGCAAGACCCTAGCATTCTTTAACTTTCATGACTTTGCATTCTTCGTCTTCTCTGGCCTGTCTGTGCTTCTGCCTTGAATGCTTTACTCTTTCATTTATTCCCATTAATTTCTTTTCACCAGAAAACTCTGTGACGTTTTGTGTTCATTTGGGTAAGTGTTGCCAAGGGGAAGGAGAAAGGGAAGGGTTGGGAAGGGGGATGAACAAGGGGATGGGAATGGGTTTGGGCAAAGGGGAACAACAAGGGGATCGGAATGGGTTGGGGATATGGGATGGGTTAGTATAGTTTAGGGTAGGTAGTTTTTTGTAGTTTTTTGGTCAACACATGCCTAGATTAGGTATTTTGTGATTAGTTTACTCCTATCTACAGTCTAATCAGAGGCAGTTTAGATAGTGAGGTAATAGTTTAATCTTGTACTAGTGTGAGTGGAAGTGCAGTTTAAGATGTCATGTGTTGACCTCTCTAGGCGTTTGGTTCCAGTTGGGGATAGTGGTAAGTGTCGGTAAGGTTTTGTTCTGTTTAAACAAGAGGCTGTTTATAATAATGCACAAAAGAGTGAGTTTTACTGAATATTTTCGGCAAATTCATTTTCGGGCGATGTTCATCGAGCCACTGCTTTTGTACCTTATTCCTGAACAGCCTCTTGTTTACATCTGCGTAACTGTGTAAGCTTTACACGTTTTCTTGTCTATAAGAAACCATTTCATAAGAAATCTAGATTCACAAATTGAAGATATTTTTGGACATTTCGACTGTTTCACCTCTCTTCCCTCGTTTCCTGTTTCCAGCTACACACTTCAAAAATATCAAGCTTTCAGCTAGGTTTCTTATAGAAGAAAGAACGTTTAATCAGCTTTCATTAACAAAAGATGGCTGCATTGGACAGTATAGCTAAAGAACATTGCAACTGAATCTGTGAAATTTCCAAATTTAGCTTAAACATACTTTTCGTTTCAAATTCAACTGTTACATGCAGCCATCTTTTACAACTATGCTACTTCCAGTCATCTTTTATGATGTAATCTGTAATTGTAAACAAGTGATAAGTATTTATACATCGCACGTTTATACAGAAAAGGATATTCATTTAAGTGCAAAGAAAAGAACATTTATGCAATTTGATAAGGTATAAAATAAAGTATTTAAAACACAAATAGACACTTATGAACAACATATAAAGATTTTGCAAGTATGAACACTATGGTTTATAGTAGATATCTTATTTTTAGATATGCTTTCATTTTGTGCCCTAAATTAGCATTGCAATGCTTTTGAATCTCTCAAACATATTTGAAGTAGTCACCGAGTTAGTGCTTTTATTAAGTCGCTCAAGTTGTTACTTCTATTTGGTTTTGTTTAGCTATAATATTTACTTCATCAATTGACCTTCAGTTTGATTTCTTGCAATGGTCTGGTCTTTCAAGGACAAACTCTTTCTACAATAAGCTTCTATTGCCTATTGAAATTATATCAATGAGATATATCATCACGAAAGTGATAGTCTAGACAAGCAATCTCAATAAATCAATAGCACTTCACTTCAATTACAAGTCACGTGACCTCCCGTGGATAGATTAAATAGGGTCAGACATCAGAGACATGCCCCTTTGAATGCCAATTAAATGCTTTGTCCTGCCGATTGTTTGATCTCTCCTTGACCTTGGTGTGGGAAAGCTTTGACCCAGGAAAGAGCGCGTAACAGGAATCCTCCATTTCTCTGTATAAACTGCGTCAGCAGATCAAGCCCAACAAATGGTCTGAATCCACTGTTTTCCGACAACAACTGGTCGCATCCAACGGTTTTGACATCAATTACTTGATTTACATGATCCAATCCATTGATATTGGCTTTCTGCATTTGTTGAATATCATCCTTGGATGCACCAGAAGATTTCCATCATGCACCAATTCATGGACCACATGTGAGCATCCACCGATTGAGAGACAGCTTGGATGCATCAACTTCTGGGGAGGGGTAGGCGGTGCAAACGCCGTAAACAGAGTCTCTTCCGCTTCCATGGCAACAAGGAGGCAGGGGCTTCTTACAGAACGCCGCTCAGGGGTAGACAATGGTACAAGATTAGCCGGGGGCCCATGCCTATTCACCGAATTTACGAGGCAGGCAGAGCAAAATCTCTCAGCCATACCACTGGTTAAGAGGCTTCGGGCCACCAAAGAGTCACACTATGCTGTACGCACTGAGGACCCCTCTTCAGATCCCGACGACGACGATGCCATGAGTGTACACGCACAAGATGACAATCTCGGCAACAAGGATCAGGGTTTACAACCCACAGGTAAAACACTGGTGGGATCGGCAGTGCAATTCGGCGAGAAATCTTTCGTAGAATTTGACGCATGCGTCAGATTTTCTGACGAGCAATTTGGTGTGAAATTTGAAGCTTCGAGTTCAGCAAATTGTGCAATCCAAACTGTCGGATTGTACATGTAATTGCGCATTAGATTTCACACATAATTCCACATATCATTGCATATCAAATTTCATAGATGATTGCACTTTGAATTCAACAGTGATTGCACATCTAATTGCACTTATAATTGCATAAATAATTGCACAACAAATTTTGCATGTAATTTCACATTTGATTGCACACGTTTTCTTGTTGGACCGATCATAAAATTGCACTGAGAATTGCACATCAGATTTGAAATTAATTGTTCATCGAATTGCACAGTAGGCTTATGTGATTACATTTGCAATTGCATGTAATTTTTCCACACAAATTTTTTAAAAAAAGCACTGGGGACAACAGGATCAAAGTAAGAAAAGTTATATTTCACTCTGGTAACTGTTCATTATCTGTATTTCATTTATATTGCATCATCTGGATATCTCATGGTATTGAAAAAGATAATTTAATTAACCAGCACTACAATTTTACAGTTAATATGGCATGGCATAAGTCCTCTCCTCATCATCAGCGTTATTTCTTCTCGGTCAAATCGCCTGCCTCTTCTTCTTCTTTAAGTCTTCATATTTGTAATGAATGTATTTTCTGCAGTTTCTTTATTGTTGTGAAATGCAATTTGTACCAATCAATCATCTAGGGCACGAAAGATAATTTCAGGTTAGATTTTTTATAGAATTTATTAAAAACAATACTTATGATTTTCACGTATAAAAAAGAGCGAGATTGAAGAGCACAGTTTAGCGAGCGGTGGGGTAACGCAGAAACCCAAATTTAAGGGTTAAGAAATTAAATTAGTGATATGCTAGTGCTAGGGCTACAGTTTTTGTGTATTAGCGTATTCGTTTTGACGACCGCCCATTAAACTGCACTCGAAATAAAAAAGATTAAGATCTTTGGAGATTATATACTTACAGATTACATTCTTCGTACTTCATGAGTTGGTATTTTTGCTCGGGTTCTTTGTGCAAGCGTTCAATTTCTTTAGATCAGGCTAGTATTGATCTTTTCTGCTGTTCACTCCCCATGCTCATGTTTACGACTTGTGACTTTGAAAACTACACGGTTTGTTTCTGTTTACAATTTACAGTTATTGATAAAGAATCACTGGCGCAACGGCGTTCTATTCTTGCGCGATATGTTCGAAATTTCCTATATTTGGAAAAACATTCCAAACTTTTTACATATTTGGAAAAAACAAACGGTTACAAAAACTGATTAAGCAAAAATAACCGAAATCTTAACCGATGTCCAGTGTTTTACGTAGACTTGTGTTAGACGCAGATGGAGCAGATTTGCAACAATTGCGATGGAAAATTCAATTTTGAATAAAAATGTTTGTTGAATGTGGTCGCAAATAAAGCGGCAAGTTGAACAGAAAATATTTAAAACAAAAAGAATGAACAGGGTCAAAATGTTTGCTGTCTCCGAGACTTCTTAGTCAAAAATCACTCCAAAAATAAGAAACAAAAAGGCTGAAAATGAAGCCAAGTGTTCTCATAATAAATGAAATTCATTTTTATAATGAAATGCATAGGAGAGGTCACTTGTAGTGCATAAAATAATCCATAAGGTTAAGAAAGAAATTGCCAATAATTTTATTTTGCTATCAATGATAAATTCACTGAAAAACGTTAAAGTTGTAAAGAAATCAGTTTACGAACGCACGTCAAATTGCTTGAGAAATTTAAAATTCATCAGATTGCAGAAGAAATTGTCAAACATCAAATTGCACTCAATATTGAATTGCACGATCAATAAAATTTCGCAACGAATTGCAGTAGAAGTCGAATTGCACACAACGTCGAATTGCTCAAAAAATTATTAATACGTCAGATTGCAGAAGAGATTTCCGAACGCATCAAATTGCACTGAACGTCAAATTGCACTGATGATAGAATTTCGCAACGAATTGCAGAATAAGTCGAATTGCACAAACGTCGAGTCGCACAAGAATATTCGAGTGCGTCAGATTGCACAAAGGATTTCAAAAACTGAAGAATTCGATGCTCTCGATTGACAGATTGCACAATCGATTGCGCACGCCGTCGAATTACACTAAGCGTCAAATTGCTCCGCTGCTTTACCTGTGACACCGGGAATTAGTTGAGAAGGTTGTTAATGAGCAAATTTCCAAGTCTGTCAAGGCTCTAACCCTTCTGGGCCACCTGACCAATAATATTTCCAGCATCTGGTGGAATATGCTTAAGTCTCTCCTGAAACAGGAATTCCAGAATCTTTATGCGACTCATACTGAAATCCACTTTGGGCCCCTGCTCTTTTGTGATGGCATTACCAAACAGCTTAAAAAGGCCGAAGACTCGAACAAACTCCTTAAAGCATTCAAGGGTGGACAAGCAAAAGACTCCAAATTTAGGCAATACACTTCTAGCCCGCCGATATACTGCAATACCTACAGGCAGGATATTTTATCCAGAGGTCATTCCCAGTTTCTGGGCAGAAGGAGGCAGTACTCACAGTATCACCACCAGAACAACATCAGCCAACAACACCAAGAGAAGAAATAATAACCATAGTTGAAGAATTAAATGTAAGTGATTGGTATGCAGCTTTACCTAAACTTTTGCATCTGTCTTCTCAGGAAGCCAATAATTTCATATAAGGCAAGGTGTCAAAATACGTCTCCAACTTTGGCTCCCTAACTACGGACCCTTTCATTTTAAACGACATTTCTGGTGTCGAAATAGAACATGAAGCTTGACCCGAGCTACTACACACTCGTGACTCTAACTTCAGTGAAATAGAAACTGAGATAGTCACGCGCGCAATCCAGACATTATTATCGAAAATTATCCTGGATGTTGCTCAACCCAGTCCAGGGCAGGTATTATCACCAATCTTTCTTAGACCTAAGACGGGACATATCTTCCTTAGACAGGAAATATCGGATGATTCTAAACTTAAAACAATTTAACTAACATGTGACTTATCAACATTTCAAAATCGATAAATCTACATTGAGCTTAAAGCCTACCCTGGCGACAAGTCGCTTTGCATTGTGGACCATCTTACAGCTTACATCGCTCTTATGAAACCACTCCGCCAAAATAATACCCAGCTTTTTCTTAGTTACCAAAAACCACACCAATCAGTAACCAAAGATACCATTGTCCACTGAGTCAAGGTCACCCTCAAACAATCTGGAATCGACACAACAATGTTCAGTTCCCACAGTTGCCACTCTGCAGCAATGTCCGCTACCAAATCTGCTGGTCTTACTTTATCACAGATCATGAACTGTGCCGGATGGACAAATGCACAAACATTTGCCAAATTCTACGATAAAGTTATTTCGGAAGATAGAAAATAGTCTGACTTTGGAACTGTGCTATTACAAAGCTTTATCTAGTTGTATTTATCTCTTCGCTTTCTGTGATAATTTTGCTGATATGTTTCATTAGTGACTTTGTTTACTTGCGTGCTCTATTTAATGTTTATTGCTTCACAAGCTCGTCATTAAAGAGCTTTAAAATCTCATGGAATTCTGTAGTGACATAGCTGATGATGGTGAAGAATTTAAAAATTAAACGAGACTTACCTGTAACAAGACTTGCAGAAAACAATTGACCGACTATGTGGGAATCTTGGATTTAATAGATAGAACGATGTTCAACAAACAAGTCAAAAAATGAAGAGACTGGTTTGATTATATGTGTGATCAGTTAATGTTTTCAGACAGAGTCTGATAAGCGACAGAATTCTGTCAATTATGTCAAAGTTTATTAGCCGACAGGCATATTGCAAGAAAAAACACTGATAAACATAATAGTGGCATGAACAGACGTTCATAACTGCAAACGTCAAAAAGAAAATGAATTTTAAAGGAGCAAAGAAACATTATCGACTGAGATGAAAGAAATTACTTGCAACAAACAAAGTCATCAAGTCCACCTTTTCTAGAATACCTAAAGTGCTAAAGTGCTTATTCAGAAACCGGCTATATTTTGCAGTTTGCACTATTTTTTACTGCAAACAAGAAAAATATGTGAACTCTATGAAGAAATAAATGACATTCAATGCCAGCTATTATTCGAAGAAATAAACTCAAATCTACAAGGTGTTGAATTAAATATATTATTCGCTAATGTATTACAAAAGGAAAAACTAGTATAGAAAGAATTACGTCAGTTTTATGAAAAAAGTGTGAGAGATATGTAAGAAGTACGTTAGTGATAATATAAGAAGTGCATAACTCAAAAGTCTGTTGTTTAAAGGGATAACGATGATTGAAACGAGATCAACGTGCTTAAACAAAAGGAGCAAAGGTCACGGATATGTTTGAGTACAATTAGCAGGTTAATGGTTAAGGAAAAGTATAAAAAGAAGTCATTCGGCTTCGAAGTGAATTGAATGAGAGACTAAGTCAAACTGTTTTGCAGCAAGACTAGTAGCGCTAATACAATGCAGAAAGAGGTTTAAAACAAGAGCTATCTTGATTGAACATAAGGAAGCTACACATAGTGAATTTAAACATCGCTGTGATAAATGTCCGTATGCTTGTTGTGGTATTGTAAAACTTTGACAGCATATTTCACATGTGCAAAAGGAAGAGAAAAAATGTCGTTTTTGTCATTGAGTTCGCAATGGCAAGCTTAGATTAGCTAGTCATGAGGAAAAATGCTGAATTAAAAAAGATGATTTCCTTTGTCCTTATTTCAGGAAAAATATAAACGGAGACACTGTCGTGAAAAATATACAACAAAGAAACATAGCTTTCATTGCGAAATTGAACATAACAAAAACAAAAAGAAGAAGAACAACGCTGAAGCTAAAATTCAAAGAAAGAGGAAAACTTTCAAATGTAACAACTGTAACTGTGTATTCTTTAGTCAAAGAATTCTGGATAACAATCGTTTTAAGTAAAATGATAAATTTTATTGTATGTGATGCAGGCAGGTGTTTCAAACTTTTAACGATTTAAATCTGCATTTAGAGAATCATAATAGAAACCTTGCGAAGGAAGTCGGCAACGGCAAGGGTAAAAGATTGCATTTTACCTGTGAAAAGTGGGAAAAGGACGATTTTTTAACAACAATGCAACTACAGAGAAATAGAAATGTGGAGCATCGTATGCTAAATGTTACTACATACCCTCATCCGTCAGCTACTTGCCAATACGCACATAAACCATGGAATAGAGATCTCAACATGCAGCGACAATATTTTACAGGCTGTGGAAAACATGATTTACAACATTTATACAAAAAGAATGCTCATTATATCATGACACATTGTCATACGGAGTTACATGACACAATCATGAAATTTAATTTTCATTTGCTTTAGGATACAGCATTGTCGGATCAAATCAGTCTGCATTTATGGATTACATACGATGAAATACCGGACATGCTTCCAACTAAATGTGTTATTTCGGAAGAGCTGCGATATTTTTTATATATCCGACTATAATTTGAACAGAACAAGTAATGACAAGGTCAACGCGAGTGAAGGAAACACAAGTTCTACTGCGAAATATAAAGAGATGCTTATTTGTTACAGGCATGATGTGCAAGAGTTAATAGAAGAATTAACAAAAATACCATTAATAGATGTAATAACGGCCGATTTTAAGGACAGAGCTTGGAAGTTAATTCGAATCAACAACATGCATGTAGCGCTAATAAACGTTGGAAATAACATAGAGCAGAAATGTTTATGCCGCTGACCAGACGGCTCTTGCGCCTGCAAGGAAGGGTCAAAATGGAGGGAGGAGGGAGGGGCGGAGAATTTTTTCACCACAGGAACCCAACAGCGTGATCAGGCATCTTGGAACGCGCAAAGTGAAAAGGGTGGGCATGATGCTGTAGACTGAGGAGGTGACTACAGTCAAGTGAAGTTTCATGGAGATCTGTAGGGTTTACGTGGTAAATAGATGCTTATATTTCATCAGCAGGGAAGACTGTTTTTACAGCGAAATTTCTGGAAATGTAAATTAAAGATATCTCAAAAACTGTACCCTGCCACAAGATGAATTTTTCACGAAATGGATCTCCAAGATGAGGACGACATTCTGATACAGGTCTGTATACTCGGAAAATTGGCAAACTATTTCAAATTTTAGCTCAAACTGGCATCAGTTGAACATTGAGAACACACTTCCCCTATCAATCTAAATTCTTCACTCACAAATATTTCGATACAAACCTAACTTTCCGGGATTTTTTATGTTACCTGGCGTAGGCCCGAGCTTAAATTCTCAAGTTTTCAAACCTCATTAGAGATCGAACATGCCGTTACTTTTCTACTCATGGAACAAAAATTAGTGTACATTTTCGTAATAAAATGCAAAACTTTATATGGGTAAATTCAGTTGCAAATTGTGAAAAATCCCTACCCTGCCACAACACAAATTTTTTTTCAGCTGAAAGAGCATATCTCAAACTCCTTAAAACACTATATCTCACTCGTGGGAAAATTGGCAAACATACTGAACTTTTTCTCCAAATGTATTCATAATTTTAAGCTTTTAATGACATGTTGCCTAGGCCCATTCCATTCTATTTTTCAAGTACTGTTTTGCTAGTTTATGTTATGTACAATATTGATTAAAATTCTTTTAGCAAAGCATGTGAATGTTATATTCATAGGGCACTGGGACTTTCCTCTTCAAACAATTATTGTGTTTTGTAATCCTAGGGTAATTAGTGTCTGTTTTTTTCTTTCAGATCACCTATGCAATGTTCTGAAAATTGTTGAGCATTCCAGAGTCAGTACAAAGCTGTTAAAAATAATTTTTATGGGGGAAATAAATGCCATCTTCATTCAATCATTCACAAAAAAGTTTGGTCCTGAAGTTTTTGCTGTTCAGGACAAAGCTTTTGGGAATGAGGGCTCAAAAATAATCCAACATTTCAACTGTTCATAGAATCTCACTTGTGAACCACACTTCAAGCAACAAATGATGTATAATAGTAAACAAAACTGGCCTGTCTTGTGATATATTCTGTGGAGCAGATGTGTACTTTAACTGATAAGCTGGGCAGTTGCTGACAGGATAATTAATGCTGAAGAAGGATGTTGTTAGAGATATCTCTGTTTTTGTTTAGAATAGAGAATGAATTTCAAATTTCAAAAATTTAGTTTGTTGAATTTGTTAACTTGTCATTTCTGGGTGAAGCTAAAATAACTAATTTTTTATCTTACTTTCTTTACTTTATTCACTTTTTTCACATTTTTTAAACATTTCATAGTGTTCTTCAAAAAGTTATTCATGAAAAGTTATTTATTGTTTTTCCCCACAAAGAGAGTTTATCATGGTGTGGCCTAAACCAAGAGTTGAGAGTTGCCTGCATAAACATCTCTTTGGAAAAGTTAATAATCCATCATCACTGATTTCCCCAGAAGATATCATTGTTTTATTTTCATCTTGTCTGAGTTTCCAAAGCTTTATTTAACACAAATAATTAACCAAAATTCGAAACATTAATAGACAGGGAAATTACTGTAACCATCTAGCAAACTGGGTAACCGAAAATTTTATTTTTGCTATTACTTAACTACACTATTGCGGATATTTTGGCACTTGGGACATTTTTTGGTAATTGCCGGATGTCACGTGATCGATGACGTATGTAGTTGCCGGTCAGTAAAAAATCAAAGTCAAGATATTTCAAATTTCAGTATACCATATGAAAGAGCGTCAAAAATGCAGCAAAATATTATAAGACATGCCTTGCATTTGAGCTACGGATACAAAGTTATGCACAGTTAAAAATGTGCTCCCCCGCAGAGGCTCAAATTTTTTGAGCTTTTAAAATTCATTCTGTCATCGGTCTGAAGCAAAACTACTGTCTTTTACATTTTGTTGAGGTATCACGGATGTGTAGAAGGTCCGAAACTATTAGAAAAACTTAGATTCATAGTGATAATTGTTAATCAGTCCTCTCCAAATGTTCTTCTTACCTACTGAACAAGGCCAAAAGCTTGCGACGTTGAGTTCATGTGCTTTTCCGATGATACTTAGATAATGAAATGTACGCCTGTCCTATTTCAACGTTTTACCATAACTATTCTTATTTAAGGTACATAAATGGCACAAATTTGTAAGAGAAACTTAGATTCGTAGTCGTGAGAAGTCAATCAGTTCTTATCCCTCAAGCAAGCCGAAACTTTGCAACTATGTGCTGCTCTTATGATTCTATAAGCTCTATACGCCTTTCTAAATTCAACTTAAAAACCTTATTATTACCCAATCGGATTTACATGGGGTACGAAAATGTCAGAAGAGCTTAGATTCGCGTGATAGATGGTCAATAAAACGTTCTTTTTATCCAAGGATAATCTAGTTTCGAGGACAAAAACAACTCAATGCGAAGTCAAGAAATCAGGTCCTAAAAAGCCTATTTCTATTTTGAAAGAGAGTGTCTGTTATTTCATATACTGGTCGTCAAGTTATAGCTCAGAAGAAACCTTCCAGGACTAATTATAGTCCGCTATTACTTAAGAACCTCGTCATTTCTTGAAGCGTAAAAAGCGCAGCGCTTGCCGATAACGGCTGGTTTACATTTGAGCACAGTGCACCGTTGGTCTGAACTTCCGACACTTGGAAGAGCGCTTAAACCTGACTCAATTGTGCATCGTCAGATCTTGGCACTACGTCCGCGCTTTCGAAAATGCTGAAATAGAAAGCAGGTATATTTCAAAGCAACAGAATATAAGGTACGAGTTTCGGCTGATAATTCAGCGCAATTTTGAAATCTCCCAAATCTGTCGTCCCTGAAAGATGAACATAGTTTGAAGCTGGCAAAAAGAATGGAAAATGTATTCACAGTAGTATGATGACAAACCAATTCATAGCGAAGAAAAGAGACAAGGGCCGATTAACCTGATTGCTTTTTGTTCCCAGTGAAAATGGTCTAATTCCGCTAGAAACCGTATATTATCATGGAAAGAAACAATGCTTACATAGTGAACCGGGAAAGAATGTGTTAGAGTTCATAACAACAACCTCGGAAAGCTGAAGATCAAGTCAATTAATACTGTAAGCAGTGCTAAATTTGCTAAACTTAGAAATGGACTTTGAATTTTTTGACCGTGAAGATAAAAAGTTGTTCGTTAAATAAGACTTGGGGATTGCTGTTCGCCTATTTAATATACCTAATCTGATTGAAAAATACACAATAATTCTCCAAAAAGGAACGCTAACGTTGAAACTGGCTGCTATCTGCTTCACGATTCAGCCTGCTACGCTTGGTGCTCAGGTTCGGGTATGTGGTTTTCTGTAAAAGCTTTATTAGGACGAATTGCTTTCATATATGTAATTATTTTACGGGAACGTCAACCTGTTTTCCGACTATGCTGTTCGATAGTCACCTAGTCTCTATGATCAGGATCCACAGAGCTCCATTGGCTTCATCAGATTAAATAGTTCAAGCATACACAACATTAGTTACCATGTTAGGGAAGTGCAAACAGTCTATATTCAATTTCAAGAAGCCGATGTTGCATTTGGTATGGAATGTAAATGGCAAACGTGAAAGTAGAACAACAAGAAGAGAGATACAACCAAATAAAAGAGCAGATGATGTCAATGGCGCTTCTAATGAAACAGCGAAAGATCATTATCATGAACCGCAGGGCATCTTCTAAGGAATTATGACTAGTGGGCCAATCCAACAGGAGAGCTCGATTCACTAAGAAAAAAGTAAGGTCTGCAATCAAGACTATATCAAGAAATGAATGGCTGGTAACTCCAGTGGCCTGCAAACACCTTTTCCGACCATGAAGCAAACATGTAATGAGAAACATGTGCCAAAGGTGCACTTCCCAAGGAGGGTACGGGGACATACTCCCTCGGAAAATTTTGGAATTTTATGTGTCTAGAGTCGCCCTGGTTGGGTTTCCGTGACTGAAATATGCTATAGTATATCTAACTACAAAATGATTCTATTTCACCAACTTAGAAAGGGCCCAATCTAGTGGACTAAAAGCCACAAATTTTGCTCTTTTTACTGGGCCAGGAAAAGGGCCCACTGGGCCAATGGCCCAGTAGTTACAATGTTCAAAGATGCCCTGCATGAACGCAACTTAGTGAGTGATACCAGTGCGTTTTCTAACAATTCACTCTCATATTCTGCTATTCTTCTTTGCAAAAGATCTCGCAATGGCGCTGCAGTGGAGACTTGCACAACTAGTTATTTTATACCACGCTTTACCGCGCTTGATGAAATTCAGGGTTGAGCTACAAGTTCTAGACGCATGATGTACAGTATGTTGACCTTGAAAATACTGGTTGTCACAAAGTATTTAGGCCCTTGTATTTAGTTTCATTCATTCAGGTATTATATTCTTAAGCTGTATTTTTGCATATAATTAACTGTACTTTAGGTATCCCCGTGCGTCATAGGAGGTATCATGTTGCACTAGTTGACGTTAGGTCATTCCCTGTCGTTTGTTTAGGTTATGGGTGCGGGATTTTCCCAGCATTGTCTAGGACTACTCATAGGTTTAGTCATCGTTTTCCCATAGCTTTTGCTTAGTATTTTACGTACTTTGTCGCTATTTTCTGCTTACTTCTTATCATTATTCAGCCTAGCCCTTCCTTTTATTTGTTATCACTTGCTATAGTCTTACGTTAATGTATAACTAATTTTAGACTTGCTTCGGATATATATACAGCTTGTAATTTAGTTGAAATGGGTCGAAATGAGTTGAAATTATGGTAAGCTAAAGAAAGCTTTATCTCTCTTGGTGTCTTCTTTGGGCATAAAACCATGCCACTTGGGTCTGTGACAATTTGGTGACAGGAGCGGGATAAAGATCAAGATCAAGATGAACACGAAGGTGATCAAGATCGAAATCGAGCCGAAAATCTCGACGAACCCGAAGAAGGAGCTGAAAATGCAAGATGTAAAAGACAAGAAGTCTATTATCAAGAAGACTCAAGTGGCAGAGACGGCGAGACTAGATGCTGGATATTGCGAAAAAAGAAGTTTGGAAAGAGTTATGTCCGAATTCGAAATTCTTTGGTAGAGGGATACAGTTGTGTCTGATGCATTCAAGGGTATTTGTGAATCTTGAATTTTTTGAACTTTTGATCCTGTGACTTTGATTTGTTTGGCTATGAATTTGAGTTTTGTTCCTTTGTTTGTTAAAAATTTTGATTTTGGGGTGCTCTAGAGTCTAAGTTTCCTTGGGTTGCAAATGAAAAGTAAACGTAATCGTATTGTTGGTTTAGTCGAGTAAGGCATTGTTGATTGTTTGATGTTTTGCTGTCTGAAGATCTGTAGTCCAACTACCTGTGAAGTCTCAGTGCGTATTCAGGCAAGGTTTGCTGGGAAAACCATCGGGTTTTAGATAACTTTGTTTGGGGACTGGCAGTTTGTAAGAAGACTGGCCTGGAATGTCGCCCTTGGGTTCGAAAGTTATGGATGGTTGGCAATTTGTCTGTACCGAGCTGGCTTAACCGCGGTCGTAGCACAAGTAGATGTTGCAGTTTGGTGTCTGTATTGGTGCCCATAAAAGATCTGAAGATGAGTACATTAACAAAAGACAAGAAAGCATTTGTGTGTGGTTCTTGGTGTCCAAAGTCATTTCCTGTTAATTGCATCGGGTAGTCTGAAGAAGTTCCTTGGTAGGATATCTGAAAATGATGTGCAGGAATTTCAGATTGCTTGGTAAAAGAACATGGTGTCTGAGGACGAATGGAACAAAAAGTATCGTAGTCAGTACAAGAAGAATTTGCTTTTTCATTGGACTCGAACTAAGTAAAACTCTCCTTAGGTCTTGCATTACCATTCTTAGTCTCTGTGTATTTTTAGTCATATTTTATTTCATTGATATTTAGTTTAATGTTCAGATTAATATGGTATATAATCTTTGATTATATAATTAATCTTAGGTGGGAGGTGTGTCACAAAGTATTTAGGCCCTTGTATTTAGTTTCATTCATTCAGGTATTATATTCTTAAGCTGTATTTTTGCATATAATTAACTGTACTTTAGGTATCCCCGTGCGTCATAGGAGGTATCATGTTGCGCTAGTTGACGTTAGGTCATTCCCTGTCGTTTGTTTAGGTTATGGGTGCGGGATTTTCCCAGCATTGTGTAGGACTACTCATAGGTTTAGTCATCGTTTTCCCATAGCTTTTGCTTAGTATTTTACGTAGTTTGTCGCTATTTTCTGCTTACTTCTTATCATTATTCAGCCTAGCCCTTCCTTTTATTTGTTATCACTTGCTATAGTCTTACGTTAATGTATAACTAATTTTAGACTTGCTTCGGATATATATACAGCTTGTAATTTAGTTGAAATGGGTCGAAATGAGTTGAACTTATGGTAAGCTAAAGAAAGCTTTATCTCTCTTGGTGTCTTCTTTGGGCATAAAACCATGCCACTTGGGTCTGTGACAATGGTAAAGAATCATTTTCGCAAGAAAAAGTACGTAAAGAATCATACAGTACAAACGATAGACGTAGAGTAGCTACATAAAGTGTTTAAACCCTCTAAAGGCAACACATAAACGCAAAGTCGAACGCGATCTCCCAAAGTTTCGGCTTCTCAAGGGGTAAGAACGTTTGATTATTGTAAGTCGTTGAAATAGGACAGGCATACATTGCATTATCTAAGTATCATCGGAAAAGCACATGAACTCAACGTCGCAAGCTTTTGGCCTTGTTCAGTAGGTAAGAAGAACATTTGGAGAGGACTGATTAACAATTATCACTATGAATCTAAGTTTTTCTAATAGTTTCGGACCTTCTACACATCCGTGATACCTCAAAAAAATGTAAAAGACAGTAGTTTTGCTTCAGACCGATGACAGAATGAATTTTAAAAGCTCAAAAAATTTGAGCCTCTGCGGAGGAGCACATTTTTAACTGTGCATAACTTTGTCTCCGTAGCTCAAATGCAAGGCATGTCTTATAATATTTTGCTGCATTTTTGACGCTCTTTCATATGGTATACTGAAATTTGAAATATCTTGACTTTGATTTTTTACTGACCGGCAACTACATACGTCATCGATCACGTGACATCCGGCAATTACCAAAAAATGTCCCAAGTGCCAAAATATCCGTAATAGTGTAGTTAAGTAATAGCAACAATAAAATGTTCGGTTACCCAGTTTGCTAGATGGTTACAGTAATTTCCCTGTCTATAAACACACAAGCAAAATCCTCACAGCTTTGTGCCTTTGTTCAACAGCAGAAAATTCAACTCAATTTTCGTTTTTGCAAGTGCAGAAGAAAATGCCCGCGCATAAGTAACATTTCTGCTCTATGTTGTTGGAAATTACAAGTTTAAAATCGGTCCCGGTCAGGAATCTGATGCTGAAGACACTGACAAAACCACCCTACTAGATTGTATTAAAAACAATATTGCATGGACGTTAACTGGAATGAAGACAAGGCTGATATAGAAATGGATAATAAATGTTTTTTTCAGAGTTTTTTTCAGAAAACATTTCAGTGCTAGTCTTTAAACTCTAGAAAACATAGCGATAACGAAGCATGTTTGAGAGAAATTTAAATAAAACGATAATGATTGTATTTAACTAGACCAAAAGCTAACTATCTAATACTCCAATAAATCAGACATTAACATCTTTTCCATTATACAGAATTTTCCAGAATAAAAAAACTTTTGGATGAAAACTATGTTTAAAGAATTTTCTAGCACAAAAAGCTTTTTGGATCAAAAATAACCTCGTACCAAATTTTTGTGGAACAAAAACTTTTTTGACCAAAAATAGAATTAAAAGCACATTACTAAACCTTGTTTAGATGTGAATTACTTTACCTAGCATGATTGAATGAATATGCCAATTAACAATACAGAATTCTCTAGAAATTTTTTTTCAAAAAACGAGAAACATGAGCTATTGCACTTAGCTATTAATTGACCTTACAAGGTTATGATAGAATCAGCAATTTATTTATTTCACTTACAGAATTTGATTAACTTCAATTATTTTACAAAACAAGTCTCCTATCTCCTCAATTACTTTATGATAAACCATTTAGTCCTCTTTTGATATTCTTTCACCTAATACCGAATCTGGCACACACAAAATTTCAATTTTGAGATGGCAGGCATTAAAAAAGAACCAAACACTACAAGAAAAATAAGATAAATAAACTAAAAAATTATTTCTACAGAAAAAGATTTCAAAGCAATCGAACAAACTAGAAATGATTGAGAACCTAAGCAATGTAGAACTAACTAATCCACAAATGGAGGTCTTATCAAAGGGACTTAACTTTATCCCAACCCCAGGACCCACTCCACTTCATAAAATATTACTAGCATATAACGAATTCAGGCGGCGTATACACCTAAAACATTTTTATAAAAGTGCCCTCCTTTTTATACTAAATCAAATTGGGAACCCTGTATACCAGATATTGTAAACATTAAGATTTTCCTATCAAACATGTATGAAGGCTTGACATTGATAGGGGCGGAGACTATTGTGAAGAGTAAAATCCTGAGGATTGGGGTAAAGGAGGAATTATATGCATTTGAAACCAAGGCAATTACTTTAATGAAGCTTATAGACAGCTTAATGATAGCAGCTACTACAGGCAAATAGATTTCAATCCTATACCAGAACTCATAATTGAAATAACAACCTTTACATCATACTAGAGGGACAAGAATATAATTGATTCAACACTTTTTACTTTCCTTACCCAATCTGACAAAGCTAGAACACCAATCTTTTATATGCTACCAAAAATACATAAACCTGAGATACCGATAGTGACTCTCTAACTTATTCCAGGCTTCCTTAGCCGTTGACGATGAGCGGACTATTGACAACTGTTCGTCTCCAAGTGATAAACAAATTGTAGCCATCGCTTTTCTGGCTCGCTTTCTAAATTTCTGAGCTTGAGTCTCTGTGGTCCCTTCCCCTGTGAGTTCCACCTCATCTCCAGAAACAATCGACCAGAGATCTTTATCTTTTAGCACCATCTGCACTTTAAATTTCCATAAATGAAAATTTTCACCCTTAAATTTGTTGATCTGCAGAGATGCCAAATCTTCAGTTGACGACGACATTGCCATTCTGAACACCGAGTTGAATATGAACACAAATCTAGACTTTCAAAAGTCGACCAACAATTTGAAATGCTTATCGGCCCTAGGCCCATAACCTGTTAAAGTTATTTAATAACCTGTTAGTTATTCTGAGTTTCAACCCAGAGATAAACTCGTGTGTGACAAAGCTTTCCGAATAATCAAAGAATATCACTCACTACAAAATCTCATTTAACGAAAAGCAACTCGAAAACTTGCTGCAACACAGCTCTAAACTTCGCGTAAAAAACATCGTTAATCATACGCGATTCTACCACATTCGAGTAAACCTAATTGGTCAGCCAGCAATTTGAGTTCAGCAATTAGAGTCAAAACAGAGCTATCTATTTTTGTAAGGATGACGCAATCGCTCATTAATATCCAATATTTGAGGGTCGTGCAAATGGAACTTTATTTCTTTGTGGCAATGTGTCTGCCTTGACGAAAAGTACCTTGAATAACCGGCTGTAGAGTGTTCTGAAGAAATGTGGTTGGCCTCAGACATTCACTTTATAAAGCTTTCATGTGGGCGCAGCCACTACTGCGACATCACTGGGTTTTCCAGATTATTTAATAAAAGCTCTAAGCCGTTGATCAAGCAAAGCTTACAAGGTACACATAAGGATACCGCAAAGCTAACTGATCCTTATTTGGTTTTGTTTATTTAGAACAGATTTAAGGTTTTCTCATACTATTTGTTTTTGTTTCTTGTTTCTTCCTGTTTTGTTTTCCTCCTTTGCGTCTCATCTGTCTTGTTTTTTATCATCCCAGGGGCATGTAATACACAAATCATTGAATAAACAAGCTAACCTAGCGGAAATACCCAAGAACAAATATCTAGCTATGGTTCTGGTTTATGGACTAAGGTCACGGAAGGGGTAGTACTTGATTATAAGGAGACAAACCTTTGCCTCGGAGCCCTGATATAGATAAGTGGTTTGTGCTTTGGTAAACACAACACGTTTTGCCCCTTGTTAGCAAATATTGAGTGCTAATTGTCCCCTGCCGGGCAAGTGGCAGTGCTAGGGTATAAGAAAAGAAAGTTTATTGACTCTGCAAGGCAAGTGGTAATGCTTGGTATACGCATAAAGAGTTTATTGCCACTGAGGGGCAATTAGTAGAGCTTCGGTATAACTTAAAAAGTTATTTGCCTCTGCAAGGCAAGTGGTAGTGCTGCAGTATAAGCATAGAAAGTTAATTTAGTAACATATTTTCTTACATAGCCTGTTCATGGTCCTAACACAGTTCATATTGTTTGCATTTAATTGCAGTCATTCCCTGGGTTTTTGTCACGATCTTCTTCTTCATTACATTTTTCTTATGTATGCAGATAGTGTATGTACCAATGGAAGATGATGAAATTCTGAAAATGATAAAAATTGACTTGATATACATGTCTAATAAAAACCAAAATAAGACTTTTCTATAAAAGAGGAAACCAAAAAAACATAAATAATCTGCAACAAATCATTATACTTCACATATATACACACACATTCATGTATATAATGATATATAGATATACTCACAAAATTTTGTTAAAGTTTTTGTTTTGTTAAAGTTCTCCTGCTTCTCTTTAAAAATCAACTTCTCTTGTATCTTAGAATTCAGTCAAATTGCCAGATGCCTGCTGTGGCCTATACTGACAATGTTGTCTTTATCTCTCACAGCACCATCCATACTACAAATATCTTCATTGATTGCTTGAAATTTAATCACATCTACTCAAAATATTTGCCTTGCAGAGCAAATTACTGTACATTTCCATGGCATTAGCATTTAGCATTTCAGGATCAGTTAGTTTATTACAGCTTTTAACTCTGCATTCTGCATTAATGCTCCTCAAGATCGGGAGTCCACAAAACGAAAACCGAAGAACGAAGAACAACAAAACGAAGACCGAAGACCAAAGACAATAACCAAATCGAATACAATGAAATACGCTTATACGAAACATGATCAACGATCAAGACAACAAGCAAAACAAATTGAATAAACCGCAGGGAGGACTAAAGTCAATGTCTTCGTTTTAAAGAAAAATGGCCAAAATCTGTAAAACGAAGACATCTCTATAAAATCAAAAAAAACACGCAATCTTTGGTCTAAATCATGAATACTTGCATTAATAACGTCCAGAGAATCCTATAAACCAAATATCACAACTAACCAAGCTCATGGGGATGAGTTAAGTCAATGTCTTCGTTTTAAAGAAAAATGGCCAAAATCTGTAAAACGAAGACATCTCTATAAAATCAAAAAAACACGCAATCTTTGGTCTAAATCATGAATACTTGCATTAATAACGTCCAGAGCACCCTATAAACCAAATATCACAATTAACCAAGCTCATGGGGATGAGTTAAGTCAATGTCTTTGTTTTAAAGAAAAATGGCCAAAATCTGTAAAACGAAGACATCTCTATAAAATCAAAAAAACACGCAATCTTTGGTCTAGATCATGAAGACTTGCATTTATAACGTCCAGAGCACAATATAAACCAAATATCACAACTAACCAAGCTCATGGGGATGAGTTAAGTCAATGTCTTCGTTTTAAAGAAAAATGGCCAAAATCTGTAAAACGAAGACATCTCTAGAAAACAAAAAGTAAAGCAATCTTTGGTCTATATCATGAATACTTGCATTAATAACGTCCAGAGCACCCTATAAACCAAATATCACAATTAACCAAGCTCATGGGGATGAGTTAAGTCAATGTCTTCGTTTTAAAGAAAAATCGCCAAAATCTGTAAAACGAAGACATCTCTATAAAATCAAAAAAACACGCAATCTTTGGTCTAGATCATGAAGACTTGCATTTATAACGTCCAGAGCACCCTATAAAACAAATATCACAACTAACCAAGCTCATGGGGATGAATTAAGTCAATGTCTTCTTTTACAGATTTTACAGATTGGAGGTTATTAATGCAAGTATTCATGATGTAGACCAAAGATTGCTTTACTTTTTGTTTTATAGAGATGTCTTCGTTTTACAGATTTTGGCCATTTTTCTTTAAAACGAAGACATTGACTTAACTCATCCCCATGAGCTTGGTTAATTGTGATATTTGGTTTATAGGGTGCTCTGGACGTTATTAATGCAAGTATTCATGATCTAGACCAAAGATTGCGTGTTTTTTTGATTTTATAGAGATGTCTCTTCGTTTTACAGATTTTGGCCATTTTTCTTTAAAACGAAGACATTGACTTAACTCATCCCCATGAGCTTGGTTAGTGGTGATATTTGGTTTATAGGGTGCTCTGGACGTTATTAATGCAAGTATTCATGATCTAGACCAAAGATTGCGTGTTTTTTTTATTTTATAGAGATGTCTTCGTTTTACAGATTTTGGCCATTTTTCTTTAAAACGAAGACATTGACTTAACTCATCCCCAAGAGCTTGGTTAGTTGTGATATTTGGTTTATAGGGTGCTCTGGACGTTATAAATGCAAGTATTCATGATCTAGACCAAAGATTGCGTGTTTTTTTTTATTTTATAGAGATGTCTTCGTTTTACAGATATTGGCCATTTTTCTTTAAAACGAAACATTGACTTAACTCATCCCCATGAGCTTGGTTAATTGTGATATTTGGTTTATAGGGTGCTCTGGACGTTATAAATGCAAGTATTCATGATCTAGACCAAAGATTGCGTGTTTTTTTTATTTTATAGAGATGTCTTCGTTTTTCAGATTTTGGCCATTTCTCTTTAAAACGAAGACATTGACTTAACTCATCCCCATGAGCTTGGTTAGTTGTGATATTTGGTTGATAGGCAGGGCCGTCGTTATGGGGGGTGCGGGGTGCGGCACCCCTGGCTTCAAGCCTGTCGGCAACTTGTCGGCAGTTGCGTTGTCGGCAACAGAGAAAATTGAGGGCCAAAATGTTTTTCTCGTAAGCAATAACCTCATTGGAACATCCGCAAGTGCATCACATCATATTATAACAGAACGATAACAAAATCTTGTTGTAGATTACCACGTAGCATTTGAAAGTCAGTTAAAGGAACAATTATCTATGCAAAAATGATGTATCAATTAAGTTAAATCGCTTAGAACTACGATGTATTCTTTGTTAACCTTCGCATGAATTAGCTGACGTCTTTGGGTCTTCACAATTAGCACTACTTCAGCCTTTACTTCATTGCTTCATAACTGATTATTAACGACACGGCAGTCTTCTGTATGTATACCTCCATACCTCCATTCGTTAATAGTCTAATAGCTCTAATGCTTATGGGGTCAGAACATCCCACGATCATTCTAATCAGTCATAGTCATCTTTGAAGTCGTTCTCTATTGGATTGGCAAACTGGATAATGGCTCAGAAAATTGTAATTTAAAGGTCCCGAAATGGTCATTACAGCGACTCTAGATCAATAATTCTCAAAATTTTCCCTGGGAGCATGCCCCGACCCCCTAGTTAAAAGAGTTTTTTGTGGACATTTATATTGAAGCCCCTTTTTCTTGTGCCCCTCCACTTCTAAAAAGTTTCTATGTCCTCGAGAGCGGGCCCTTAGACGCACCGCAGCAGGCAGGCCACACCCAGGCCACGCCCATTTTTGTCGGCAAATTTACATTCTGCACCCCCTGCTTGAGAGTTCTAGCGACGGTCCTGTTTATAGGGTGCTCTGGACGTTATAAATGCCAGTATTCATGATCTAGACCAAAGATTGCGTGTTTTTTTGATTTTATAGAGATGTCTTCGTTTTACAGATTTTGGTCATTTTTCTTTAAAACGAAGACATTGACTTAACTCATCCCCATGAGCTTGGTTAGTTGTGATATTTGGTTTATAGGGTGCTCTGGACGTTATAAATGAAAGTATTCATGATCTAGACCAAAGATTGCGTGTTTTTTTTATTTTATAGAGATGTCTTCGTTTTACAGATTTTGGCCATTTTTCTTTAAAACGAAGACATTGACTTTAGTCATCCCTGCGGTTTATTCAATTTGTTTTGCTTGTTGTCTTGATCGTTGATCATGTTTCGTATAAGCGTATTTCATTGTATTTGATTTGGTTATTGTCTTCGGTCTTCGTTTTGTTGTTCTTCGTTCTTTGGTTTTCGTTTTGTAGACTCCCCCTCAAGATCTTTATTTGCGTCTACCATATAAGCATTAGATATTAACAACTTTTGACTAACTTCAAAAGTCTGAATAAGAGTAAAATGACTCTCTTTGTTTCCATAAACATGGATAATGGATACCGGATATTTCAGGACATGAGCGCTCATTTCTCTGTAAGTGAAAGTTGGAATTTGGAGGTTCAAAAGTCAAACATACGGTCCTGATCATACAAGTGGCATTGTTCAAATTGTTAGTTGCAGTTGCAGATGCAGGATTGGTCGGAAAGGGGGATGGATAATTTTTAAAACGCCATGATGTACCATCCTTTGTCATAAGATGGACCGACACACTTAAGTTTCACATTGCCACTTGCATACCAGAAGAGTGCAGTTATTCTGACATCACCTCAATTTGTTTGTTTGCACGATTGAGTGCTGTTTTTTGCTGCCTATTGATGATATTTCTTGGCAAAGTCAGGATTTCAGAAAAAATTTGCTTCTCCAGACTCTATCCGCTGGGCTGGAGTATCTTAGCAGCAAAAAATTTATCCATTCTCTGCTTGCCAACTTGTGTAACACAATTCATAGCAACAGATGCAGTATGTAAAGATTTCATTTCTGTAGGTTCAATCTTATTTATCTTATTCAATCAATCTTATTATTCAATCTGATTTACACTGATAAAAGAGTATAACCATGATGCAATGGCTGTTTATTAAGGGGGATTTCTCAATACAGGAATCTGCAAAATGCAGAGCTTCATAAAGTTTAAAAACAAATTTCGTAATAAGAGTCAATGATATCACCATTCTGAAATTGAATTCCATTTAGAATGTTGATGCATTTTGGGTCAAACCTAACTGAATGCAACAGCTTGCAGGATTTATAAAGATTGAGTTGCAGTTTCTTTCAACATAAGGAAATACATCATTTGTTCAAGGCATAATATTTTACATTTGAGCAATGTCAGTTCTGGCATTTAAAAAAACGTTTTCAGTTGCTTTTTCTAAAATTCCTTGCTTTCGCAACAGTTTTATTGTAAGCCATACTTTATCACTTTTTGAAAACCATGATTGATGTTTTGAACAATGATTTAATGCAGACTCGGTCGAATTAGTTGCCCTAAATATCCCTTCATTACTATTTTTCAATTTCTCGAAAAATCTGCAACAATCTTTTCCAGGGATTTTTCGTTATCTGAAATTCTGACAAAATCACTACTCGTTTTGAATGCTCTACAAAACCCCAAGGAACAAAGCAAATATGCATGGAATTATGATCAGAGATCTTGAGAGGGTTTATGATTATATAGCTTGATTCAAATAAAAATGTTGATGTAGCAACTCTTGGAATATATGACATGTTGTTCAAGCAATAATCAAATGATGTTAAGTCTAAAAGTTGTTTGATGTCATTTCTATTTGACAAACAAAGTTTCTCCATTCTTAAATAAACTGTATTGTTTTTGGGAATACAGTTTCCTCCAGCAAAACTCTTTCTGATGGCATATCTGGTTTGTCCACTGTTCACTGTTGTTAAAGTGTTTCGGGTGTCATTATTATCTGACATAGCAAGGCTAGATACCAGTTATTAGGCTAGATCCTTAAGATAAAGATTGACAAGTTATTCATATTACTGCATGTTACTGAAAGTGATCTTAAATCTTGCAGGCATAGACAGGTGCAACTGGAAAATCTTTCGAATATTGAAAACAAATATTGCCTGAATTTTTTTTATGTAAAATTTCATTCTCTTTCAGAATATGCTTGTTACTAAGTGATTAAGTGGTTGTTGTGGCTAGGCATGGTCATATGACGTCAAGTACGGTTTCGCAGATATTTTCTTTAAAATTTGGCAGGTTATCTGCATCTAATTTGGTTATTTTCTGAGTTGTTGATATTTAGATGATGATGAAAGCCCCTACGATATCTGGAGCATGTTTTACACTTTGTATTTTGTCGTTGCTTTTAAACTGAGGACCCTGGGCTGATGAATTGGATGCAAATTGCCCTTGTCTACTTTATTGTTTGCCAAAAGGATTTTTTTGTGAAGCTGTTGTTCTCAAGGCGAGGCTGCCACTTAAAACTAAATTTAGACAGTCTGAAGATTGTTGCCGTGGAAAGGCAACTGCTCCCTGGTGAAAATTCCTGTAGGATCCCATAGGATCATACAGGGTTTTACAGGAATAAGATTAAGGGCAGGATCGTCTGAGAGATCCTGTTTGATTCTATTGACATAGGATCCTATACAGAAAATATTACAGGATCCTGCAGGAATAAGATTCTGCACTGGATTCCGCATCGATCCTTTCTGACGCCATTGTGTAGGATTCTGTATAGGATCCTATTTGCAGCAGTTAGGATCCTATTATTCCCCTTTTAGGATCTTATAAGTTAAGATCCTACAGGATCTTAACACAGGATCTTAGCACAGGCAAACTAAGGATCCTATAGAGGGGCCTGATGAGAGATGAGATAAAATCACCTCAAAAAAGAACACAGTGTCGTTACTGTTGTCACAGCTTTAAATATTCATGGTTTCAACAAGCTATGTAAAGATAGTCCAGGCGATGAGTGAGGTAGGTATCACCTGAGTGTGTAACTAACGGGACAAGGATATTCTAGACCAGTTTGGGGCGTCGAATCCGAATCCGAATGTTATTCATGAGAACGAGGTCGCTTTTCAAAGATATTGCGCAATTTAGCCTCGTTTTCGTCAGATTTTTTAAAAGGCTGCGCAAGAGCTAGACTTGTACACATCAAGTGGAAATGCCGCCCTGTGACTATAGTAGAAGTAAAAACTCGCTTAAGATGTTTAATTTTGCAAAAAATTGTCATGTGAGAAAATGTAGAGGGTAATCTCGTTTTTGTTCTCTTTCAAAAGTGCTGTGAATGACTATGAATATAAAAGTTCATATTAAATACCTGTCTTGATGACTGTTCCACAACGGAATTGCTACCTTCTGCAATTCAGTCACTGTATTATTCTTTCTGTCTGTCTATGTGCATATTTACAGGATCCTTTTTTAATTATTTTTTCTTATTAATCTTCGATGTCAGAGATGTCAGAGCTAGACCTGTATTCATCTGCCCCAAAGCTGCTATCGTTCATATCATCGCTGCCAACCAATAACTCTGCAACATCTTCAGGATAGGGCACATCGATCCAATCTGGGGTGAGATCGTGAAGCCAACCATACTGCTGGGGATCTTCCAATCACACCATAGGATCCTGAGCTGTTCTCCACATTTTTGCAACAAAGTTCGCTCGCAACGCATGCCTTCGAAGACTACTATTGCATGGTGGCAATAATGAGAGATCAACTACTTTATTGTCTTTCTTCAGTTTCTTCCAGAATATCTTCGACCTAGCTGTGTTTACGTCTGTCACGCTTTTCTCACCATACATTCTGCACACGAATTTTTCCAAGGTCGCAAGAATCTCTTCACTTATATGCATTTCAGCTCCCAAATTTCCGAATAACTCTAAAATCTGTGGGTCAGTCTTTATGTGATTGCGGCACATCTGCTTTCCTTTGCGTAAAAAACTTGACACGTAGTCATTCCTGGTAAAAGCATGCATACCGAGCAATGCTCTTTTTTGCTCATTTGTCAGGCTGCATGATCCTAAATCTAACAGCTTTCTATTTCTGCTACTACCATTATCTATGAAAATCTGCACGTTGTTCAGTTCATCCATGCCGAGTGAAATGATGGTAATGTCTATATCGCCAGAACTAGAACGCACAACACAAACCGTTGGAAGATTGTTGCTCTGTACTACATGTTTTATCAGATACGCAATTTTCGTGTCTGCTTCTTCGCGATCTGTTTCAAGTTCTCGTACAATGACGGAGCTGAGAGAAGTTATCTTTACGCAAGTAGTTCCTCGAGCAAAGAACACAGCTCGCTCACCAAGCTGAGTCGCATTCAGAATCCATACTTCTTTAATTAACTCGAACACTCGTTCTTTGTTGTCCCCATTCCTCAGAAATTTGTTGAAATCTGATGGAACTCGAACATCTCCACTTCTAATGATGAATTTGTCGCTGTTTCCTCGAAGGCCTCTTTCACTGTTCTTTATCGATGTATCTCTGTAAGTTTTGCATGCTATATATATAGTGTTGTAATTCCTTGGAATATCTTTTAAGATTTGCAGAGCGAGGTCTTTGAACGTGTTTGGTACCTTTACCATGCTGCGTATATAAGCTGCAAAGTCAAGAATGTATACTCTTAGACTTTCCTGGTTATCATGTGACTGTGCCAATTTTTCCAGGAGTGACTGCAATGCAGCATCCATCAGATTACTCTTCACCGTTTTTTCTATTTCCGTCGCATGTTGCCAAAGATAGCGGGAACGGTGCAAGTGGATATTGCAGTGCTTTATCTATGTCAATAGCAGCGTTCTTCTCTGTAGACTTTGCAGCTAGGAGACCAAGAATTGCACTGTAACTTCCTTTGATTTGGTTTTACCAGACACCTTTACTTTCTTGTGAGTGTCTGTAAAACTTTTCCACGGAACCCTTTTTATTCGATCGAAATACAGATCCTTGACATCATTATCAGAATTCAATCTTTTATAGAATTGTGCCCGCAAATCTGCGCCGTTCTCTTGAACGGAAAGCAAATTATTGGCAGCATCTTCGGCTAACGGGCAACCGGATGCAAGATTGTATAATTGATCCTTCTCTAATTCTGGGCACAAGGGGTTCATGAAATCATCTTTCAGGACTTTTGAAATACTGCTAACCATTTTCTCTGACTTGATAATTTCTGAACTGCGTAAACACTTTCTTGGGTTATTTGCATTGCTATTCAGATTAACGCCTGACAAATGAGCAAAAGAGAGCATTGCTCGGTATGCATGCTTTTACCAGGAATGACTACGTGTCAAGTTTTTTACGCAAAGGAAAGCAGATGGGCTGCAATCACATAAAGACTGCCCCACAGCTTTTAGAGTTATTCGGAAATTTGGGAGCTGAAATGCATATAAGTGAAGAGATTCTTGCGACCTTGGAGAAATTCGTGTGCAGAATGTATGGTGAGAAAGGCGTGACACACGTAAACACAGCTAAGTCGAAGATATTCTGGAAGAAACTGAAGAAAGACAATAAAGTAGTTGATTTTCATTATTGCAACCATGTTATAGTAGTATTCCAAGGCTTGCGTTGCGAGCAAACTTTGTTGCAAAAATGTGGAGAACAGCTCAGGATCCTATGGTGTGATTGGAAGATCCCCAGCAGCATGGTTGGCTTCATGTTCTCTCCCCAGATTGGATCGATGTGCCCTATCCTGAAGATGTCGCAGAGTTATTGGTTGGCAGCGATGATATGAACGATAGCAGCTTTGGGGCAGATGAATACAGTTCTAGCTCTGACATCTCTGACATCGAAGATTAATAAGAAAAAATAATTAAAAAAAAAGCATCCTGTAAATATGCACATAGACAGACAGAAAGAATAATACAGTGACTGAATTGCAGAAGGTAGCAATTCCGTTGTGGAACAGTCATCAAGACAGGTATTTAATATGAACTTTTATATTCATAGTCATTCACAGCACTTTTAAAAGAGAACGAAAACGAGATTACCCTCTACATTTTCTCACATGACAATTTTTTGCAAAATTAACCATCGTAAGCGAGTTTTTACTTCTACTATAGTCACAAGGCGGCAACTCCACTTCATGTGTACAAGTTTAGCTCTTGCGCAGCCTTTTAAAAAATCTGACGAAAACGAGGCTTAATTGCGCCATATCTTTGAAAAGCGACCTCGTTCTCATGAATAACATTCGGATTCAGATTCTACGCCCGAAACTGGTCTAGAATTTCCTTGTCCCGTTAGTTACCCACTCAGGTGATACCTACCTCACTCACCGCCTGGACTAAGATGGAATGCTTTCAGTATCCAAGATCTGCAAAAAAATGGTGTTGAATTTGAGTTTAAACACTGCAAACAAACGCATGATTCTCTTGAGGAAGACATACAGAAACTTGAATTCGCTTAATGATGTGTCTAAATAATCTTAATTATAAAGCACTATCAATGTTCGAACTTTTTTTAACTAAACAGGAAGTACGATTTTGTGGAGAACTAAAACGCAAGTAAAAGCTTTCGATGAATTGGCACTACAGACTTAAAACTTTGACAATTTTTGTTTTGTTTTGTTTTACAGTCCAGTTAAAGAATGGTTTTATCAAAAAATTCTTGGGAATTTTATTGCGACTTAATGATTTGATAAGCTTATGTCTTTTTACCCATTGCTAGCTGTTTATAAAAATCTTATAAGTAGATCCAAAGTAGAACAAAAAATCTCAAATTTTTTAAATCTTTGGTCCCATGGTAACTGGGCAATATCATTAATTCGGAAATATTGAAAATTAATTATGCTTGTATGTTTTTATCACAGGCGACACATATCCTTTGACATTAACATCCCTATCTTCAAATGGAAAAAATACAACTCTTGATAATATGTCTTCACAGGGAATGCTTCGGCAATTTCTTTCTTCACCGACCACTGTAAAGTGGATACCAAGTAAATCAGACTATTGAAATTGGTGCAGAACTGGATCTTCATGATTGGCTAGCTCATCTGTTCTGAACACATTTTTTCTCAGGTTATGGACAATCTTTATGACTGTAAAGCATCCTCCAGGGATTTGAAAAAGCATGGCACTTTTCCATACTTAAGCTCTTTATGATTGTCTTGAAACGACACAAAGAAACTGCAGGAGGATCTCTGATATGAATATTGTTCACTGTGGAATACTTACCTGTCCTTTTCCATTCTTGAAGAATATATGACCTCTTCACGGTCAGGGTTCCATCCAAGTGCTTCCAAGTTTAGATTTTTTATTGTAGCTGGTACTTCTGTTTTCAGGGGCTTGAAAAAAATTTACTCAGTCATACTTCAACTTTTTTGTCATCGAGCTGAAAAACCTTTCTTTAAAATGAATCAGCTTGTGGTGGATCGTGTACGCTATTCAATACTGCTGATTGATAGCCTTGTGACATTGCCAGGTTTAGCAGCATCTGTGGGATGATTCCCCTCGTACCATGAAATTTTTTCTTCAAAACTGAGATCATCCCTTCAAAAACAAATGCTGATTGCAAAATCGGGTTTCCTTGATTTCCCGTTTGGTACGCAAAATGTCGAAGTGAATGTAAATTGTATGTCATCTAAGAATAACCATACAATGAGTTTTTAACTCAACTTTATAGTCGAAGTCTGAGTCACTCACAGATTAATAAAGCCCCTAGGGTGTTGTCTGTTATGTTGTCTGTCAACGATAAAAAGACTGTTTTGTCTGCAGGAGATTGGTCCTTGGCAAGAACGTTTAATCGTCATTATTATCGATCAAACTCTTTCATTGATAACTCTCACGTTTCTCGCATTTTGACCTCTTGCGTAAATGACTTTGAATAACATTTATCTGTTTTTTTTTTCGACTTTTTAAACTAATTATTGTCTCAAAGTGTTGCTCCATGTTAAATATCGCTAATGCATTATTCTTTCAATTTTGCGAAATATTCCTGATGCATTTTTCCATTCAAATTCATTTTCAGGTATGCTCTTTTAATTGCGTTGTTTATCTTCTGGCTTCAAGTTTTTATGCTGGCCCTCACCTTTGAAATCTCACATCAGAACGTAATAAACTGTGCAAGCACAGTGACCTCGATGCTACGAGGAGGCTCATAGAACTCTAATCGGAGTTCGTTGAGACTCCTCCAATTTTAATTTCTAACAGTAATAATGTGAATACAAATAGTACATATAATGATCTTGCTCAACTGCTGAATAAAGTCATCAGGAGAATCGAAAGGCTAGAAGAGAATGGCGCCACTGGCAATGCCTGCATTCAGACGCCTTTGACTCGACAACCTTTCACTCTTCCAATGCGGGGTTTTGCAAAGCCAAACCCACTGGTACTTTAAGTGTCAGGCCAGAGATTTGTTTCCTCGCCGCCTGCTTCTGCCTCTGGTTCCTTCACATCCACCAAATATGCTAGTCATTCTGCAATATCAGAAGCAATCAGCAATGATTTCAGGTAAGTGCTCTACCTAAGTCTGTTTACTGCACGGTACTGTCTTATATCCTTTTTGAATGGATACGAACCTAGACTTCCATTGATTGAGTTTTTCCTTGATTACTAGAGTCGACATGTGTTGTTTGCAGAAAATGCAGACTTTATATTTGTAACTCAGTTAAGTATCTTGACATTCCTCCCAGGCTTGGTATTCTTACACAAATTGATCTCTAGCTGTTGAATCTGCATATAATTTCAATAGATAGACCACTTATCAAGTTAGACCGTATAGGGGGTTATTAGACAATAAATATTTTAACAACAAGTCTGAAAAATAATTACAACTATTACTCTCTATTCTTTTTACATTGATAAGGCAAATTAATGACTACTGCTATACAACAATGATAAAATTATATGCCTTTATAAGCCATTTGCAAAATTCCCAAAGACATTGGAAAAGCAAATCAAAACCAAACCGCCCATTGAAAGCGTTACCTAAAAGTTAGCAATGGTGGTTTTATAGTTTTGTTACTGTGCTGTTTCTTTGTTTATTTTAGTGTTCATAAGTTTTACAGTGTGCCTGCGAATTTTTGCAATCATCAAAGATTTTCTAGAGTACAGCCCTACAATTTTAATATAAAGATATTAGTAGTTGTTTACAGTTAGATACTGTAGCCTAAGTTATTTCAGGAATAGCTGAAAAACCCGTTAGGTCGCAACATATCACTTAAGTGGTTATAGTATGCAACAACTGTTTATTTCAGATATTAGAGATTATCCATTTGGCCTTAATGAACACCTATCTTACAACCCTCAGCAAAGCATTTTTGAAAGGTACTTCCTCTGCAGAAATTTAGAAATAAGGTAGATCAGCAGCTGGCAATAAATGAGAAGATTTGAAAAATATTAACCATATGAATATAATCATATAAACAGCAAGTGGACTAACCAACCACTTGTTCAGAAATAAATTGATGTAAAAAGCTACTCTGAAAGTTCCCCCCCCCCCGTCCCGCAAGATGTTGAAGCATTATCTACTATTCATGTACAAGAATTCAAGATGCACATTATTTATAGCCACTTCAGCCTATATAGAAATGCAAAACCCTTCCAATCCAAAATTTTAATCTGTTCTTTGCTCTGTTTCTTGTATCTTACATTTTGTCCCCTCACACTATAGGCGAGCATTTCCAAGTATTGAGCATTTCCTAATTCACATGTCTACAAATGGTTATACGACTCCCTATTTAAAGGAACAAGTCAATACAATGTTAACAATATACATACGTCCCATGCAAAGTGACCTGTCTCTGTCGCATTTCGTCACAAAGACAGATGCTTTGATTCAGTTGAAGTGCATTCACTCTTCTAGAAACACACCTCTAGCAAAAATGAAATTTCATCTTGAAGAATGCACCAGCGTTGCAACATCAACATGGTTATCTGCCAACAACCTTTTATCTGATGACAATTTATATATCATTCTCTCAATCCACTGATTTAAATCCTTTCAATCTGAGTACCATTGCATCACAGCACAGCTACATCCAAGTCAAACCCAAAAACCTGAGGGAATTGTAGTCAGACTTTCGTCTGTTGAATGGCCAGATTGACATAGAACAAGTAAAAATTGACAGAGATGCATTCTCGGTTGAAGTTCTCAAATTCTATAAAAGAAAATTGCAGGATCCACTGTTTGTTGTGAAAGCCTTTGAAGTAAGTTTTCAGCAAGAAGATTGGCTCGATGCTGGTGCAATGAAGGTTGATTTTTTTATGTTGTGGGAGCAGATAACAAAGCGCTTTTTTGAAGGCAGTAAATAGGCTAGTGTCCATAAAGGTCACTTCAAAGGTTTTTCTTTTTTGTTTAGTTGGGGTCATGGTGGTACATACTGTCATGCAGAATGCACCTATAAGCAAAACTGCAAAGTTGGCTACACCAGTCACACAGCTATGATTGGAGAAAACAAAGAGGAGATATGCAAACACTTGTGTAAGCATGACATTCCTTTGAATGCTGCTACCGAGAATATCCGATTCCTAATAGAAGAGCTGGATATCAGAACAGATGATGATGATGATATAGCGGTGTTTAATTCTGCTGCATGCAGTGATTCTTAATGGCAGTTGGTGAAAAATTCACACTGGCCAATGACAGAGCCGATTAAGAAGTCTCACAAGCATGAATTCATCCAAGTAATGATTTACATTTGAGTTGTTGACAAGAAAAGGTGTTTATCCTTACGATTGGATTGATAGTGAAGAGAAAATGGAAGAAACATCTCTACCACCGAAAGAAGCATTTTACAAGAAACTCAAAGATCCTAATATGAGCGATGAAGATTATGAACATGTTCAACAGGTTTGGCAATTCTTCAACTGTCAGACTTTTCAAGATTATCATGAACTGTACTTGAAAGCTGATGTGTTGCTGTTGACTGATATATTCGAATCGTTCAGAGCACAAAGTTTGGAATTCTACAGACTTGATCCTGCCCATTATCTAACTGCTCCTTCGCTGGCCTTGGATGCGATGCTGAAGATGACTGGTGTGAAGCTGGAATTTCTATCTGAAGAAAAGAAGGACATTCTACTTATGGTTGAAGATGGCATTCGTGTTGGTGTCTCAATAGCAGTGAAATGTCATGCCAAATGAACAGATGGGCAATGTTGCAACCAGTGCTGTACAGCAGTTTCAAGCAGTTTACACAAGAAGAAATCAGAAATAGAGACATCCAAGCTTTGCTGACAAGATCAAATGAAGATGTTGGTTATATTCTCAAAGTCGATATGGAATATCAAGCCGAGGAATATCCACGATCATCATGCAGATCTACCATTGGCACTACAAAGATTGCAAGTTCAAGAAGACATGCTATCAGAACATCAAAAGAATGCTCCAAAGAACTTCTCAATAGAAAAAGTTTAAGTCAACACCAAAGCTAATACCAAATCTATTCAACAAAGAAGAATACCCCATACATGAAAAAAATTGAAGCTGTGTTTGGAATTGTGTTCGAAGCTAACAAAAGTTTATATCTGTTCAAGTTGATTAACAATTCTGTGTTCGGGAAGACGATGGACGTAAGAAATCATCAACACGGATGAATTCTGTACTGATGGGATAGTCTTGAGAAAATGGGTACGAAATCCAAACTTTTGTGGAGTTATTTAAATCAATGAAGACACGCTTTTGGTTGAGAAAAAAATGAGGAAAGTTACACTCAACAAACCAATGTATATTGGTTTTAGCATATTGGATATTAGCAAAACATTGATGTATGATTTCCACTCTGATTTTGCAAAACGAAACCTTCCAAATGTTGAGTAATGCTACATGGACACTGATAGTTTCATCTATGACATACAAATGTCTAAAGTTCAAGTCGATAAAGTATTGAAAGATAACCAAAATGGATTCAATTTCAGCAATTCAGATAAAGAACATCCACATTACTCTACAAGAAACAAGAAAGTTTCAGGAAAATCAAAGACAAGCTCTGTGGTGTGGGAATGAAAGAATTTCTTGGATTAAGATATATAGCTGTCAAATTGACGATGGAAATATGATTAAAATAGAAAAAGGAATAGAAAAAGGAATAAAAAAGTAAGCTGCTAAGAAGCAAATGAGGCCTGAAGATTATGTAAAATGTTTGATTGAAAGGAGAGTGGATGCACACACTCAATGCAACATTGAATCACACTGTCACACAATCTACACTACCGAAAGAAAAAAAGACATCGCTGAATCCGTTTGATGATAAAAGATACATTCTTGATGATGGATTCAACACGCTGCAATATGGGCATTATTCGCTAGAAAGACGCTGTGAAGAAGAAAACATTAATTCAACTTGTTGATTTAACTGTCTTAACGAACTGTTTTAACATTATTCTAAAATGTTGTAACATTATTTTAAATGATATCTTCGTTTAACATACTTGTAAACAAATAAATCGTTATCTTACTTTTTCTCAATGCTGAAATATTAAACAATCAATAAGTTCATTGAAACATTTCTATTAGTTAGAAAGAATATGCAATGCTGTCCATATGTGACAGTCTCCTAGGATTGAACTTGAACCTTGTTATAAGTGAGCTTGAATGGACTAATAAAGTCTAGAAATTCTTTCAAAATAGGAGGCTCACCAACGAATCATAGAAATCCAATCGACCATCATCAGCAATATAGAATTTCTTCAGTAAAATTTTCTTCATTGAAAATAAATAAGCAAGGTAGAGAATGAATGTTGATATTTTGGATTTCATCTTTCCCGAATATGCCATGGAAATGAGGTGGCTTTTCACGTTTTGCAAGTAAGTTATTAATCGTTATATCATCGATAATTACCAATCTCGAATG
The DNA here is from genome assembly GCA_014526335.1 of Chrysaora quinquecirrha. Taxonomy (NCBI): domain Eukaryota; kingdom Metazoa; phylum Cnidaria; class Scyphozoa; order Semaeostomeae; family Pelagiidae; genus Chrysaora; species Chrysaora quinquecirrha. Next base: position 264,643 of record JACTAT010000062.1, on the reverse strand, counting down.
ACGTTTTTATGACTATCAATCTGAAATACCCTTTCAAATTCACCCAAAATTACAATGTTCATCAAACCGTCAACAGCGTTTGCGAAATTTATAACTTATTCTCAGATTACCTTCACTTTTAGCAATTATTGCTCATCTAAACAGTTTCAATTTGGCGTCAAATCAAAACCATAGATTGCTGATCCTTGTTTGAATCTATCATAATCTATGAGACTAGGTGAATTATTGAAGCTAGTTACCAAACCACTGTTGGCATCGTAGAAATCATCATCATCATAATTAAATCTTAGTGGTAAGGTAACTTCTTGATTATCAACAGTAACTTGAACGGCAGAAACCAAAACATGTTCATGTATTGAAACATGTAAGAAATAACCTCTTTGTAGTTGTAGATTCTTACACTTATCTGTTGTTCTTCATGTAAAGCGCCATTTTGAAACTGCGGGCAATAAATTTGCTTTGGGATCAAACAATCAAAAGAGTAATGCACAGCCAAGTATACAATTCCACTGGCCCATACAGGTAAAGCAGCATGTGCTAGAATGACGAGAACAGCCTACGCCCTCTACATCAATCTAAAACAGTTGACAAAGTGAATTGATTGAATTTTGCTCGCCTCATTAAAGGTTAGCTGACCAAGCAACGTAATTTTTGTTTGGGAGGCCTCTCTAGGTTTCATATTAACTGTTGACAATCTGCTTGATATCTAGTTATTATTAAATATTTCTCAGAAAATATTCTTCTTCCATAATCTTTACTTTAGAATTTTCCAAAAAATGTTTGTCATATTTAGCATACCCTGAATCTCAGTTTACTTTCAATTGACATTTAGTTTTCTTGACTTTTTATTGTGCGTATCAGCACATCATCAATGAAACTACCTTTAAGTATGTCTTTCCTGTGCTACGAATTGGTCTACAGTAAATAAATATACTGAATGTTATTACTTGTTAGCAACTTAAACAATCTTTGCAATTTCAGAACACGTCTAGCCCATATGATATCTTGGTGAAAGAGAAATCTGTGTCAGCTCTGGATTTTTTATGTTCAAGAAACTGTTTGGCTTGTTTGTCCTTCCTCTTCTCTTTGTTCCAATTGCATTCACGCTTAACACAGACACTGTAATTTGCTTCTTGTAAAATCTCTCTTCGCAGCTGGTGTAACCTCCTTATTTCTGTGTGACTGATGGAAGCAAAGCTACAATCTTTCAGTTTGAACTTACACTGTATAATCTTTTCATTGTCAGATCCAAAGCATCCAGAAATAAGCTTCGCTTTACCAGGTCATTACCCAGCTGCTCTTTGAGTTCTTTTGTATACCATTCACTTTCTTTTTTCACTTCTCTTAGGAGATAAACATTTGTTTTCACGGAGAGATATTTTTCGGCAATTTCAATTTTTTGAACCTTAGGATAGTTTTCTTCCTACCAGACGACATGTCAGACTTGGTAAGAAGATATTTGCCTTACAGCACAAAAAGTTCAGGTAAACCAACAAAATGGTCTTCATTGAGACAGTTCAAGTTGTTGACAAGACTGTTTACATAATAGCCTTTGATGTAAGAAAAGCGTATTTCTTCACATAAAATAGATTGACCACCAACTTCCCCTGTCTAAATAGTGCTGTAGACTTCTTAATTGTCCAAAAAATAAACTGTATTTTGTGGAATACGTTTACTTGGAACTTTTTAGCAAGTCCATACAGGATGATTCTATTGTGACAAAAACCACTGTCTTCGAGTTCCAAGGCATACTTTTCAATGCTATTGAGAAAAGAGCATTGCACATCTCTAGAGTTGTACCAAGCCAGAAAATCTCCTATGTTTTTCCATTTGTTGTATCACCATATTTGCTAAAGATGTTTGTAGTTTTCTTTGCCTGTTTTGGGGCGGCCAAAACCTTGGGTATTTCCCTTCAACTGGAGAACAGAGCACTGAATTCTCAATTTATTGTATCCAAAATCTGTAATGTTAGGGTTATCACTCCTACGACCAAGCCCTCTTTGTTATCAAAAATATTCCTTGACAGAATCCTGGAATAATTTGTTTGAGAAGACAAACTCTGCACCACTCTGAAGTAAAACCCTCACCACACAAATTAAAGAAAAACCCTTATTTTGAGTCCATTGTGTGTTTGCCAAGAAACAAAAATTTTGGCACGGGCCTTTAAATCAAATGCACCTTCTCTACGTGAAACACTTTCCTTCCATGCTTCAAAGTAAGCAAGGAACTCATGTTCTAACCATTCAAAACTATCATAATCTATTTCTATGTATGGACATAGATTTCTATTTTTTTTGATAATGGCCATCCTTTGTGCTCCTAACTTTGAAACAGCCCCAGAAGTTATTCATTAGCTAACGATATTTTGTTGTTGCATCTGCATTTGCTCCTCCAGACTCCACCGGCACTGTTACCATAGTTTTGCTCAAAAATTAAACAGCTAGGCTTACATGCATGACTGATTAAGAATTTAGCTGAAAAACATCACCTGAGGAAAAATGATATGATGTGACTACTTCTGTTGCAAAATAACCAATCACAACTGCAATTTTCAGCAAATTCCTTTAACCATGATGACAAGTGCATGAGTGGCTATATTGTTTTCACCTTGAAGTGTTGCATAGTTTGTATCAAGGTCTTCTAAATCAATATAGCCCATCATTTCAGCTTAATGTTTGTCTCATACGAGTCCACTTTGAATTTTCATTTCATCAAACCAAATGGCAACGCAACATGTTTTTCAACTGGTTCATAATCTTTCACCATATCTTTCAAAGTTTTGATAAAATCTGGATTAAAACCAGTTTTAGGTTTAATTGCATTACTATAATCACTTAACTACAGCCCATAGTGGTATTCTTTAACCTGATCCAAGCTATCCACAGAAGTTGAAGCTTGTATCTTTCCTCCATGGTTTATTGCTGCTTGGACAAGCTGCTCTGGTGTTGCAAATGAAGGAATTTCAAGTTCGCTGTTGTCATTCTTGTTCGGCTCTGCCTTTGATTCGACCATCGAATCGCCGGCGTAAAACATTACGTATACCTTCCACGAAGCTATCGGGAAAGCATCAAGTATCTCTCTCCCGTTTTGAAAGCCAGTAACATTTTCAAGGACTTCAACAACATCATTCCCTCCATTCCTGGATGAGTAGAACTTTCCCTTGCTGAAAGATATTTAAACAATTACTTTTCTATACATGTTATTTTTACTATTTGTTCTTTTTTAACTCTTAGCTACTTCCTTACTTCCGACTGTTTTTACAACTGTTTGTTGAAATTTTTGAAATTAAGCATCCAGAAATTTGTCTCAATACAAAGTTTAAGGATTTTTTAAGGGTGGTTTGGAATCATTGGGTGTATACATTTCACCTACTTCATTTTTCATGGTCAAAGCACAGGAGGCCCAAAAGCATTAACCTCTTCGAAGATGTACCATAATTTGTGTTATTTTTGTACCTAAAACATCCTCCTTTCAAAACAAATATTTTGTTGTTGTTGTTGTTCGAGAAGCTTCAAATTGTGTAACCATAGTCCTAACCGTAAAATTGTAAAACCATAAGGTAAAATAAAAAAATATGTTAATTTACTTATAATTGATTTATCAGGCATAATATAATGTGGCCTTTGTGGTCAAAGTCTTTATAGAATGGGACTTTAAACAGTCGTAACATTAAGAATAGGCTATCTTTAAAACCTGGAATCTGGAAAATGGAAACTGGAATCTAAGCAACTGGCAAAACAGAGCATCTCATCCAAAATAGAATTTAGTCAATTTATCTCTACAAAAGCACTATACACAATTTCTGATCTAATTAACTGATATTGAATCTCTCCAGTATCTATCAAATTCCTTTTGAAATCAAATCTAGACTAGGAGGTAAAATTTTGATTTTGATTTCAAAACAACTATTGAAATTCGATAAGGCTATGTGATAAATGGGAAAAATGGTGATTTTTGATTACCGTTATTCAAACATGAGGAAGAAGATTGTTGTCAACTATTTATGTTTGATAAACTAAAATATAGCAGGAGGTTCTATTGAATAACTTACACAGAACAAAATTTTATTAAAAGGTTTCAGTACCAAGAGAAAAGACGAATTTTAACAACGTTTCTGGCATTACCCTTTATCAATTGACGGTTTAATTTGAAAATACAAATGTAAGTATTTTGGAAAATGAAAACGAGGGAAATTAAAGAAGTACAGGAAAAAACAGGCCTTTACATCAAATGCACCTTCTCTATGTGAAACACTTTCCTTCCAGGCTTCAAAGTAAGCAAGGAACTCATGTTCTAACCATTCAAAACTATCATAATCTATTTCTATGTAGTGAGAACCAGTTCAGCAAGGTGAAGAAGGGTAGATGTTGGGGGTTCTTGTGATGGTCGGAGATCCAGAAAGTGTTTTAGTGCAATGAGACCATCAGCATTTGGAATGACAGTGTAGAGTGATTGGACGTCCATTGTGAAGAAGTTTCTTTCGGAGCCTTTGAATTTGAAGTTGTCGAATATACGTAGGGTGTCGGATGTGTCTTTAACATAGGTGGGTAAAGTTTTTACGATAGGCGTGAGAATGGCATCAAGGAATTTGGCGATTTGAGACGAAGGGCAGGAGACAGCAGAAACGATAGGGTGGCCAGGGTTGTTGGGTTTGTGTATCTTTGGCAACATGTAAAAAATGGGAGTACGGGGGTGTGAAGAATACAGCTTTGTAGCATTAACGGGAAGGTTGTCGTTATCTATTTCGACTTGGATTGTAGTGATGATTGTTTTGTTGAATTTGTTTGTAGGATTGCAGGCAGAGCGACGGTAGAAATCAGCGTTGGATTCAAGTTCTGAGAGGCCTTCTTTAACAACACAACACACCACAACACTACCACCTTTGTCTGCAGGCTTGATAACGATGTCGGTGCGATTTTTCAAACGTTCAAGGGCTTTGAATTCATTGGATGTAACGTTTGGATGATTGATGGATTGATTGAAGTTGATTCTTGAGATTTCGTTGCGCCATTTGTTGATATACAGATCAAGGGAGTTGAGAGTGCCAGAAGGAGGTGTCCATTTGGGCTTATTGTTTGGGAATAGATTTTCAATTAAATCAGCTGTTGGAGAATTGGAAGGGGGTGGAGTAACTTTATTACTGTCTTCAGAGACAAAGTTGGCGAAAAAAATTTTCAGTGTTGTGGAAGGTTTGAAATTCATCAATCTTTTTCTTTAGTGGAATAAAGTTTAGGCCTTTATTAAAACAGAGATTTCAGACGCTGATGAAATTTCGATATCCACTTGTCCATTTCTGGTGACCATCTCAACACGTCTATCTACTACAAAGAAACCGATGCCCATTGCTACATCGATTATAAATCATCACACCCACCAAAATGCAAGAACTCTACCTCTATCCGATTTCCTTCGCCTCTGTTGTTTATCCTCTCACGATGAAGATTTCAAATCCAAAGCTAAAGAAATGCAAAATTTTTTCCTCAATTCTGGTTATCCTGATAATATAATAAATAATTCCCTCACAAAAGTTTTTGATATTTCACGCCACAACGCTCTGTATCAGCAACCCAACAATCAAGGCACTAACCCTACTTCACTTACCTTGTCCAACCATCCACTATACCGTCAAGTCTGTAACATCATCATGCAGAATTTCCACATCCTTACTCAATCTCCCGAAACATCTGATATATTCAAGGAAAAACCTCTTCTGGCCTACCATCGCAATACCAATCTTCTAGACCTTCTGGCGAAGTCCAATATTCCATCCGTCCAACAACCTGGCTCTACTCTCTGTATCCATGACAATTGTAATACCAATTGTAAAATCAAAACGAGGGAAAATAAAGAAGTACAGGAAAAAACAAAGGAAAAACAAATTAAGCAGAAGTATTATTAGTGTGTGGATCTACAAAAACGAAGACTGTTTATTAAGTCCCCAAGGAGTGAGTGTTCCTAAGTTAAAAATAATTTTCTTCTCTAAGGTTTTCCTTTCTTGAGACTCTGATGGTGCATGGGTAAGGGCTTGAACTTCCATGTCATTCATGGAATGGTTTAAGGAGTTAAAGTGTTTGGAGATGTTGATGTCAGCGTAGTCTTGGTGATTCTGTTGAAGATATATTTTATTTCTGACGTTTCGGAGATGTTCACCAAAGCGGTTGTTAAGCTGGCAAGATGTTTCACCAATCTAGAGGATGTTGCATACAATAGATAAGACAGGAAGAGGAGCAGTTAAAATACAATAGATAAGACAGGAAGAGGAGCAGTTAAAATGTTGTCGAACAGTGAAATTTGAGGAACCAGAAAAAGACTTGATGGAGGCAGGTATTACAAATGCCATGGTTACAGGGAGTAGAGCCAGGTTGTTGGGCAGATGGAAGATTGGACTTCACCAGAAGGTCTCAAAGATTGGTGTCGCGACAGTAGGCAAGAAGAGGTTTTTCCTTGAATATATTAGATGTTTCGGGAGATTAAGTAAGGATCTGGAACTTCTGCATAATGATTCTGTCTTATCTATTGTATTCGCTGTTTAAAATGCAACATCCTCTAGATTGGTAAAACATCCTGCCAGCTTAACAACCGCTTTGGTGAACATCTCCGAAACGTCAGAAATAAAATATATCTTCAACAGAATCACCAAGACGACACCTATATCAACATCTCCAAACACTTTAACTCCTTAAACAATTCCATGAATCACATGAAAGTTCAAGCCCTTACCCATGCACCATCAAATTCTCGAGAAAGGAAAACCTTAGAGAAGAATTATTTTTAAGTTAGGAAAACTCACTCCTTGGGGACTTAATAAACAGTTTTCGTTTTTGTAGATCAACACACTAATAATACTTCTGCTTAATTTGTTTTTTCTTTGTTTTTTCCTGTACTTCTTTATTTTCTCTCGTTTTCATTTTTCAAAATACTTACATTTGTATTTTAAAATTATACTGTCACTTGATAAAGGGTAATGCCAGAAACGTTGTTAAAATTCGTCTTTTCTCTTGGTACTGAATCCTTTCAATAAAATTTTGTTCTATTTATTCTTGATCAAACCCAACTTGCATAACATGTTGCGTTAAATGGACTGAGCAGATAAGACTGATTAAAGGTATCAAGGACGCTCTTTCTTATAACTAGTAAAATAAAGAACTATAAACAGAAATGGTTATATAACTAATGGCCACTTTTCTTAACAACTGAGAACAAAATTTCTGTCTTGACCAGAAGGCGGTGCAATTCACTCCTTAGCAATATTGTAGGTACTTGTTGTAAAGTCTACTGACTTTACGAAAATCCTTTAGTTTCTGGAAATCAAACCCTTTAGTTTCCGCATAATTCTTGTACTTCCTTTTGAAGATTGAAATGCTCATCTTGGAAAAGAATGAATTGACATTGAATTTCACATTTTATTTAAGTCAAATAGTTCAAATTTCTTGAACCGAATATTAAAAAAAAATAAAAACATTTATTTTTGCCAACTTGGCAAAAAAGTCCATGAAGTCAGGACACTTAGGTCTTGGCTTTGGCTGCAGCAACTTGATACTTTCAAGACAAGTTTGACAAATTCAGAGAACGGCCTCACTCTGGATTTTCATGATTTTAAGTTATTCAATTGGTTCAAAAACCAAAAGCTTGTTTTTAAGGAAAAATTGCAAACAGGGCATCAATTTCAAACTAAAAGCATGTACAGTACATAAAAAGTTCAATTTAGAAAGCAGGTGATGTTGGCAATTCTTCAGGTGACTTGAGAACATAAAGTCTTCCTCACCCCTGGTCAAGGCTAAGAATATCCTTTTTGCTAGTTGTTTTCTCCTCTCGCTGCATTTTATGAAAATAAAAACAGAATTAACTATTTATAAGATGGCTGTTGTACAACTTCGTAGCTTAGTATATTCTTTATAGGACAAAAACGATTTCAGACAACACACCAAGCCTGAATTTGGGGAAAATTCTAATAATAGACGCTGAACAAATTTTATGGTCTGCAGATAGCTAACACAAGGCTCTTTCCAGCTGAAGCATCACATGCCTTTGCCATTTCTATACCAATAACTCAATTTTATTGTGCATTATCTGTGAGTCACATAAAGATCTCTTATATTTCTACGTTATAGAAATATTTCAATGTTATATTTCTCGTAACATATATTATGAATACATGGATTTTTTTATAAAAAGCTCTTTATAAGAAACCCAGACTATCCATTGGCCAAAAATTTAAGAAATTCCAGTAATTGAAATTTTTGCTTAGAAAATTTTTCATATCAGACAGCGAGAACTTGTCTTTGATAAAGCATTTTCTGGTTCGTCTGCGATAAAGCATTTCTGTGACTAGCAGACAAACTGGAAACCAATATGCATTCAAATACGATGGATAGATCGGTTTGGAACATCACTCAGATACAATAACTGTGTTGCAAATAAGGGTGTTCGAGAAACTCTTAAGAAACTTTTAGTACTCAATATTGGACAATCTTAAGAAATTTTTAGTACTGGGTCAATTTTTTAGTTTCTTTTAAGAAAATACGTGTATCACAGCGTTTTTAACTTTTAGGAATAAAGTTTCTTAAACAGAAACTTTTTTATAACCTTAAGCCCTATCTGGGCCAGGTTATCTTAGCATTCTTAGACCGAGGGGGGCTAATTTACCCCCCCCCCCCATTGTATGTCATAATCGGTAGGAGCTACAATCCTGGCCAAAATTATCGAGACAACAGTGATGAAGCCGTATCAGCCAACTGCCCCCTCCTCCCACACCCAATATTGTTGTTCTCGGCGGCAATTTTTCCCCCACCCATGATGATATACACAAGGCGACATTTCTGTCCATATGACGTTTGTCGCATTGTTGTCTCTCTTCGCGCGTTTCCCGGTGCCGCATTATGGAGCAGGCGAATTTTCTCGGGTCGCATAGAAAATGCATAAAGTCACCAGCAAGTTCGCATAAGAAGCAAAGTTCCGGAGAAGGCGATTTCGCCAGAAATACCCAACATTGATGTGGGGGAGGGGGGGGCCCCACCAGCAAATTGTCTCATTTAATTCTGACCAGGATTGTCTGAATGTTTTTGTACATGTATGACAGCTGTTTCGACTATATCGCGCACAGCATTTATGGGAGCCCAACTGTTCTTGGCAGTTGCAACGGGGGACAAGCACCGCAGAATTCCGTGCAGGTGATATGTTCATCAGGGTGACCTTTTAAGGAGGCTGGGGTGGGGTTGCCGTGGGGGCAGTTTGTCATTCTATGGAAACAATTTCCGTATTTGTTTGTTGCCACTGTTGTCCCTCTAGACCTGTCCTCTGTTACCATCTTGTCGCCAGCGAGCATGCTGTTTGTCCTTGCAAATTGTCGCCCAAGCGTCGAAATCTATTTAGATTTAGGGTGACTACTTGCAATTTTAGCGGGACTTTTAATTTTTGCACAAATGTGTTCAGTTTCACATCCTAAACACGATTTTACCTGTTGGCCATCCTGAATTTTCTTGTGAGATGCGTCCAACCCGTTTTTCTCCAGCCAAACTCACGCAGTGTTCCAGCAAGAAACCGCCATTTTCATCAACAATTTGTAAAGAACTAATTGAAGCGAGAGTTGCTATCAGGGTGTGCGTTTACTTTAAAGATGCGCTTTTTATGTACAAATCAAAGCAAAATTACTTAGACAAAAGGCGAAAATTGTACCCCATTCTTTGAACAAATCAACTAGATAATTGTCAAAAATGAAGTTTCATATGTTTGTTAATTACTCTTTGTTCCTGTATTCTGTGCTATGAATGGATTATGTTGGTAGATACCCCCCGATGAAATTATGCTTTGCGAAGTGCAATAATACCCAATTCTGTGGAATGAGAAACCAGTATGGAACCCCGTTGTTAAGTAATATGGGTCTTAAAACCTCAAATTATTTCGTATATAGACAATATGAATCCTCTTTGTGATGTTTTTGTAACTAAATTTTGAAGTACATGAGCATTTTGTCTCTTATGGCAGGTAATGTTACAAACGTAACCATTGTCAAGGCACAAAAGATTTGCATGTGCAAAGGCAACTACATACTTGAGACTATTCTACATTCTAAACTAATTAGGAAGTTATTCTGCTTTACCATTTTGACCCCTTCGAGGCAAACACTAAGACCATATTTCAAACAGTTATAGCCTATGAAGGGTAGAACTTTTGATTTTGAAAACTCGAACTTTTCGCTATTTGGGCCCCTGCGTTTAGCGCGGGACACGTTGGCAATGTCAAAGTGAAAGCTAATCCTTACCAACGCCGTTTAAACAACCCTTGAAGGAAGCGCCGTTTGAAAGATCAAAAGACTCTAAAGCTAGAATAATGAGGATCTTATGCTATCTTGCAACAAGTGCCACACCTGCGGCTGCAGCAAGCTTGAGAGTAGGAAGAATCGACTGAAAAGTGTTTGTTCTGCCGTGTGCGAATCGCAAAGAGCTGCTCAGCTCCATCATCGTCATCAAAGAAGCCTCCGTTTTAAGGGGTATTAAAACAGACATGATCCTATGCTCAGAAAGCTGCAGCTGCGGTAGCACCGGGGGTGGGACTCTTTTGCAGCAGGAATCAAGTGATTTGATGTAGTGGGTAGTGGATATAGGCTAAATCAACAACATGTTAAATCTTTAGACTCGTTCCGTTGGAAATTCGTCCTTCGAAGAATCATCCGTTTCAAAAGATTTTGGCACGGAAATTAGCCTAAAACTATAAGGCGGGTGACACTCTTTTTACTTCGTAGCACCAGCACCGCATAAACATAAAAGAGAAGTACGGCAACTTTGGGATATTGTCCAGACATAACTATGCTGCTGATCATTGCTTACAGTAAAAATATATCGATTCGTCGCACTTCAAACTTTGCTTTCTTTTACTTCCAAGTGCCCCAAAAGTTGCCTCCAACAAGGCATACATTATGCAAGAGAGCGAGAAATTGTAAACTACAAGAATACACAAATACGTACATAATGCACCGTGACATTTGGAGATTGGAGCCTGGGAAACCTGCGCTGCATGAAAGAGGCGAGCGTCACGCAAAAAGAGAACAGAACAGATAACACGCTGAAAGCGCTGGCTTCGAAACATGACATTGTATTGACGCTTCCATAAAGTCCGAGAAATTATTTTCAGAAAGAAAAGATAGACGCTAGTTTTCAGATGGAAAAGCCAAATACTTCTAGGTTTTCGACATGGGTTTGGTTATGAGCATATGTTTGGCGCTCAAGGGTGTATGCTTCATTTTGGCGAATTGACCTCTTCTGTCGCATTTCTTCTTTTGCTCTTCCGTGATAGCGTTACCGTGATCGCTGCTTATAAGATTCCTAACGCCTTTTCGATTGATAGATTAGCACTAGGCACAATGCTTAACATGACAGGCAGATTGAACAGAAAAGGCGAAACTAAGCAATGGGACCCCATTCCTCCTTTGTTACGGCAATTTGACAGTGTGCCGTGCACGTATGGTAATGGGAAGGGGTAGAAGCGAACGCTTGGTTTATGTCCCTTTTTTAAACCTAGAGACCACATAGGTCTTGTGCAGAATTCTGCGCAGACTTTAACTATAGTATAACCTTGTTTTAGGGCAAATCATTTGCCTGCATCTAGAGGTCAGTTCTTTTCATTACGGAAGTCAGAAACAGCCTCAAGTGCATCCCCCTTTCTCTCGCGCTCTGCGCTCGTTGCAACTTAGGCGCAGTTGTTTGCTGACGAGGGAAACCCAAGTGAAGACGTCCAAATTGCAAAAAAAGCATAAGGGTAATAGATGTAGAAGTTGACGATGCGGATAAAACCCGCCTTGCTTAATGATGCAACCTACTGTAACCTAAATAGAGAAGAAATTGAAAGCGCGCTTCTTGGTGCAAAAAGTAAAGGGCGCGACTCGGGTCAACTTCTAATAAAAATTTTAGGGTGTGACAATCTGAAAGTGCGAAAAATTAGAGATGCGAAATTTGATGGAATAAGGTATTTTTTACAAAAATGTATTTCGAAATTGTTCTTATAGAACGGAACTATATGACCCTATGATATACACTGTGCTTCATAACACGAATCAATTTTGATTCATTTTGAACTAATTGTAAATAATATCGGCATCTAAAAGCTTCAGTCGGTTTCATACACTCGACAATAATATTATTTGCATAAATTAGTCGTTTTACGTTTTCGGTTTTACGTGTTTTCTGGATTTGCGTTTTGGTGTCCAGTTTCATTTATTTATCTTGAAGCAAAACAGGCCCCCGTCGACGCTGTAAAAAGTGTAAGTGTTCCCTGGATTTGCGTCTCGGTTGGTGCTTCGTCTCAGTGATCTCTATTGAAATCGTTGAAGAAAATGGCGCATTTTCATAAGCAAAACAGGCCTACTTCAGTCGAAACATAAAATCGCGTTGGGGCGCCTCACAAGAAAATTCAACATGGCCAACAGGTAGATTCGTATTTCTAGTACGATGATGAACACATTTATCAAAATTTTAAAAGTCCCGCCGAAATTGCAAGTAGGTCATGCCGCCAGCACCGGACTAGAATCAAATCACACCATCGATTCTCCTCGGCCTGATTTCCAGGCAATTTTGCCGATGGAGCAAATGCCCGCCGTTTTGGAATGGGCAACATCCGTCGAGGCACTTTCAGTTATATAGCACTTGGCAACTGTTTGCATTGCGGTGTCTAGCCCCCAAATGTGCACGGTTTACCGTGTGGTCTTTCGTCTGTGAAGCGTTCCGTTCTAGCATTCTGGTATTTACATATGTTGCTTTTGTATAATGAGTTGATGACAATAGAAATTGCAGGGATGTGGCCGAACAAATCATGATGTGACATGTGGGGGGTGGTTGGAGGGTGGGCTTGCATGCATGTGTGGGTGGGGGGTTGGGTGAGGGGCTGGGGGACTGGGACATGCATGCCATGTTACTTCATGATTTGACCACCCCTGCCCGTCTAATCATGAATAGATGTCATTATGTTCATACACTTCTTATCATTTTAACATTGTCATTGTTATTGTGGTGCTTGTTAGTGTATTTCATCTATTCATGATTAAATGAGCAAAGCATGTTGGACAAGGGGTCAGCTCCTGCTGCCTGTGGGGCGGAATTTGATGCCAGAAAGCAAAAACTTTCCAACGAACATTCATCATTTCAGTCTCCCTTTCTTTCACGCCGCCTTGAGATATGTACTGTATTGTTCTGCTGGACGTACAATATATAGGGGTATCCTTGTCCAGCACAAGATCTTTTGAAAAATGGGTCTTTGGTGCCGACAGGTGCACAGGCTGACCTTCCAGCATTTGCAGCAAGTCATGCCAAGGTATGATTTGGCTGCTCCAACGAAAGTCGTTTAATAAAATAATCTCCGCTGTTTCGGCTCCTACCCAAGCAAACGTCGTTGACGCTGGGTTTGTAAAGCATCGGTATATTTTGCATAATGGCAGTAGAAGAAAGGTCTTTCCACAATTGGCTGGCCCGACAATCATAAGATTTCTATATTTCCCACGCCCATTCTCCAGTAACACTTTCACAGCTCCACAGAACTCATCCTTTGGTATTTCATTAGTATTTCGCAACTCGCTCGCAGCATTTCTCCATGCCATATTGCATCCAGGTACGCATTCTTTATCCAGGAAACCCTCAAGGATTTCTAATCTGCTCTTTTGTGATCTTGTCAGTTCATCCTTAGCGTCATGCATCTCCCACGTTGTTGTTATCAGTTCCTCCACTCTCTTTACCCCATGATTTAACACAAATTCTTCCAAGCTAGTACTCCCTTCCTTTGCCTGTGTGTGGGCTACAGCCAGCAGCTCCGTCCTGCTCTTGATGTTTTTCTCCACAAGAATATCAGCCACCATAATGTTTGCAAGTCTCTGCTTCCTTTTCCTGCGACGATTCCCTTCTGCTGGTGCCTCTGATTGATTAACTTGAGCTTGTCTTGCCCTTGTTGCCCTTGTGGTTCTCGGTGGCTCGCAAGATTGTAAATCCGGGTGTCCCTCACTCTCAATGTAGACATTTTCATCTTTTGTTACATAGCACCAGGCTTGGTAATATAGTTCATGAACAGATGAGAAGTTCACTGTGATTCCATATTCTAACTGCAGTTCGTTTCTAATCGCCAACCACCTTTTCGGCTCACTAAGCTTCACAGCTATATGATAATGCATGCCCCCATCCCTATGACTTTCTCTACAGCAAACCCAGTTTATGACCCGTGCCCTTCCCCCGTTAAACAGATCATCGACAGCAGTAGCAAAAGACTCTCGAGTAGGAAACTTCTCCAAATCCGCTTGACTATAAGTAATAAGATAAACAGCTCAAGCCCTTCTCGCATTTAAAACAACTTCCTCCTCCCTATCAACCATATTTATACAATTAGTAATAACACGTTCAAACGATTTGTTTTCTTAATTTCTCGTTGTAGATTTGATATAATGTTATCGTATTCACTTTCTGTTACTGTAAATAAACGCCGAGGTTACGTGTGAGCATATGAAACATGAGCATGCTCGATGCCACCAATGAGGTCAGAGTCTATTTTTAAGCACTGACAAAAACCTTACAGGCTGCCAGGCAAGCGTGGCCTGATGCATGTCCTTCTAAAGGCAAACCGTCAAGTAAGAAACCACAGAATGAGAAACAGTGTTTCCATGTGAAAATCCCACTAGAACACGCGCAACAGCCGAAACCCCGCATGGTGACGTCACAAAATGTGTCTTCACCTTCTATAGACAATCCTGGCCAAAATTATTGAGACAACAGTGATGAAGCCGTACCAGCCGACTGCCCCCCTCCTCCATCCAACATGATGTGGGGGAGGGGGGGGCGCCACCAGCAAATTGTCTCACTTAATTCTGACCAGGATTGTCTGAATGTTTTTGTACATGTATGACAGCTGTTTTGACTATATCGCGCACAGCATTTATGGGAGCCCAACTGTTCTTGGCAGTTGCAACGGGGGACAAGCACCGCAGAATTCCGTGCAGGTGATATGTTCATCAGGGTGACCTTTCCAGGGGGCTGGGGTGGGGTTGCCGTGGCGGCAGTTTGTCATTCTATGGAAACAATTTCCGTATTTGTTTGTTGCCACTGTTGTCCCTCTAGACCTGTCCTCTGTTACCATTTTGTCGCCAGCGAACATGCTGTTTGTCCTTGCAAATTGTCGACCGTAGCGTCAGCGTTTTCTTGTCGATATTTGTGCTGTCTACATGAAGTACCTGCACCGCTATGGGGCCATCAAGTAAAGAAGAAACATGGCGTCTGTCCAGCGAGTGCCTCAAACTGTGTCGTTGTATTTGAGATATCTACACGTAGAGAAGGGTCTGGCTGTGAAAGATTTGCAAGTGATGTATCAACAATATTCAAGAGCAACTTTGTATCGCCACTGCAACCCATTTTGAAATGACGTGAAAAATACTACTTCATTTTTTTATAAGGAAGTTCGGCTGAGGCTCAGTACTGAAAATTCTTCCTTAACTGGTGACCAAATTTGAGTACTAAAAAATTTCTTAGCAATTCTTTAACTTTTAAGGTTTCCTTATCAAGATATACTTAGATACAGGTTGTTGCTGGAACTGCTTTGATAGATGTGTCTTAGACAGGTAAAGAAAAATTTAATACAGATTCTTTCCGCTCAGAAGAGAGTGTTACAGATATTTGTGGTGGAAATACAGCAAGGACAACTTCCTTTGATTTGCAGAATTCATCAGATCAAGGGAATTATTGCTTTCCTTCAATCAAATGAAATTCCTTTCATCAAGGGAATAAATTGAGAAAAATGGATTTGAGAGAAATCCCCTTCTGTGAGACCAGAATAGACTTGATAAATAGATTCAGCACAAAAATTCAGGGGTGTTACCTTTGAACAAAAAAGAGTTCACAGTTAAACATTTGAAATAGATCAGTTTTTTAAAAAGTGTTGTACTTAAGCTCATAAAATGAAACCCTTTCCATGGAGGTAATCAATCCAGAAAAATAGATTTCAGAGATGCATAAATAAAGTATTGAAATGAAATACATAATACAAAACGTGTGCATTCAAGGATCTAAATTTAATTTTCATAGCTTTATGTTCAACTAGCGTATATTATCTTCTACTGGCCCAAAATATTATTCTTTTAAAGGGAGGTCAATTGAATCACCTACATAATTACAAGGAAGTAAAGAAAGTTAAGATCTTGCTTGTTGTGCTTGGTCTGGATGAAGGTGCCCTTCGTCTGCCAAAGAATGTTCTTGCCCTTTCAATAGCTCGGTCTAGGGCATTCCAGTTCTGCTCCTGGATCGATTCATTATCACTGTCATCTTCGAGGGCCTGCATTCAGCTCTACTTTGCTTGGCTTGTCGGGGACTTGTCGTTCCTGTTAGTTTAAGAATATCTAATTAGTCATTGGTCTTGCTGATTGATGTCATGTTCTGTTGCGCATCTCGGCACATGTGCATACACAAAATTCTTTTGAAGTCAGATCCAGTCTTTTCTTGTCTTGTTTCTTGATGGATATGGATTTTACTTTACGTCAAAACACAAATGGAAGGCAGCTGACGGTAGTATTAATCCAATGCTCATAAGCACCGATCCACCCTGTACATGTTTTTGTAAACATTATTTACAAGAAACCCAACACTGGAATTTAATTCCCGCTTTGAACTTAAAAACTATTTGAAATCCATCAGTCTCCACCAATTTCAACCTTTGCGTGTACGGAAAATTTATAAACATTCAAACTTTTGCACAAAAATCAGAATTTCGAACTATATATTTTTGGACAATATTCGGACAAAATCTCAGATAAAAACCAAATAAAACAGGTACACGAAATTTGGAATTTCGTTGACTTTTCGAAAAATGGGGGAACATCCTTTCTTTGTTTTGGTTGTAGTTGGTTTATTTCTGTTCACTTTAGGAATTATGATTTATTTCTCTGGAGATTTTTTATCATTGGTCGATATCCGTCTGTCGACAAGCTTAAATTTTTTTATGCAAGGTGGTCTGTCATAGATTTTTCCTCCAACTCTCTTTCAGATTAGCTTTCTATCCAGGACTGGCGCCTTGGAATTTATGAAAGAAAAACGTGAATTTCTGATTTCGAGTCCAATGCATCCAATTCTTGGTTTACAGGCTGGTTAAAAAAAATTTTCTTTCGCTATAATTTCTCCAAAAAGGGTCTTTGAGGATTCCTCTAGATCTTGTAGACCCATTGCTGAGATTTCTATTTTCATATCAAAAATCCCGAATCGCGAGAAAGAGCAGAAATATTTTTGGGCATACTGGAATAGTATGTAGTACATAATATGCTCGAAAATGTTTCCACTGTTTCTCGCAAGTCTGAAGTTTTTATACAACTCAAAAACTATAAACAAAAATCCCTCTGAAATCATTTTGTTTCGCTTTGCTTCATAGCTCCATGCCCCCTACCGTGATAACAATATGACACGAAACGATACCGGAGAGAAAAATGTTTCGAAAGTACATACAAATTTTCTAACATGAAACCCAAATGAAAACTAAAATCAGCAAACGTGCTACCCGAATGAGCTGTTTGTGTTAGACCCACCCAAACCATTGAAGGACATCCTCCCAAGAAAATATGTAATCAGTACTAATCAGTAATAGTCGTACTAGATATTAGTAAATTTAGATTTGAATTTTATTGACTTGAGTTGACATGAAACGAAATGAACTGTTTCACCAATTTGTCCGATGCTACTACTATGCCGTGATACTATCATTTTTGGAATGAAAACAGATCTATTAAAGCAAGGGGTAAATCACTCTAAACAATTTCGTCCATTTCTTGAAAGATCTTGTTTTTTGCGAAAAACTTCTACAGAACAATCAATTTTTCACGCTTTTTTCTTGCAAATTGGCAACTGTATTCTTCAGCCCTTCAGGAAGCTCCAATCTCTACCACTGCTGTGGTGTGGGGAGTAAACGTTACATGCCCCAACTAGGGGTATGTTTAAATTCATCATGATGATGATGATGATGATGATGATGATGATGATGATGGGATCCAATATGCTCGACCTCTAAATGGGGATGATCATGATTACACTACAGTGATAATGGTCCTGATGATGATGAAAATGATAATTATTGTTATTACGAGATGATCTTGATTATGATGATTATGATTAAATTATAATGATTATAATGACCGTGATGTGTTTTATCATTAGTATTTTTAGTATTATCATTATCATAATAATTATTATTATCATTATTATTATTATTTTTATCATTATCGAAAGATGATGATGCAAACGAGTCTTAGGTTGCACATCAATACATAAAACAACACTTAGAAAGGACACAGTTTGATTTCACAACAAAACGGATGCTCACCAACAGTTACAATTCTGATGCCTTTCCAAAGAACCTGCATACATTAACCTGATTGATCAAAAGTTTTCTAAGTAATTTATTTATTTATAAATATATTAAACGGTTGCTATTTAATAGCTGACAGGTGTAAATAAGTATAATAACTACCGAAGGGCATTTGACAGGTACTAGACGAACCAGATTTATGTCATACCAATATTAATTAGTAACGTGGTGAGCATACCAGTGAGTGGCAACAGTTAAGAAGAAAATATAAAATGAATGAATAAAATGTAACTAACAAAACATCTTTACTGAATGAGATTAAAACGATGAAGCCATAAAATGATAAATGGGAGTGAGGCCATATACTGAAACGAGGCAACCCTTAACTGAAACTCAATGAAGTAAACTATACCAGTATTACAATGGTGATAAGGATGATTATGATGATTATGATGATGATGCTGATTATGATGATTATGATGACGATTATTATGATGATGATGATGATGATGAGGATGATAACGATAATTTTTATGATTTGAGGATTTTGACAACAAAAACAACAATTTCGAGGGAAAACATGCTTCCAGCATTCTTATTATCATCTTCAGTTCAAGAAATTAAAAATTCAAAGCAACAACTGAATTTTTAATCACTTGAGGTTTAATTACTTCAACCCCTCACAAAAATCCTGAGACCATCCCTCCTTCCCTCGACAGAGCAATGTTGTGTTGATAATTTGGTTCACAGGCGTCTCATACACGGTGCAAGTTGATTCTAATACCAACATTGCTTTGTCAGGGAAGGGGAACAGATGGTTTACTTCGAAAAACAAGCAAAACCATATTTGGAGAAGGTTTAACTGGTCTCACTATATTTTGTGAGGGATTGTGTTGAGAAATTCTTACACTTAGGCAAAAATGATGCAGAAGGTTTTTATATTTCAAAAGTCCTAAAGTCCGTTTTCTGTCATATTCATTTACTATTTCGCACATCAACATCTCCAGGCTAAGTTGGGAAAATCTGAAAGTGTTTTAATCGGGACAGGGGGTGGTTGAAGGATAATTTCAGTGTTGCAGAAGAGATATTTCTGTGTACTTTGGATAAAAAATTGGGACTCACAACTTTTTAAGAGACGAGCAGGCACGAACGAACAGAAAAAGCATGTTATGAGAAATTAGACAATGCAGCAGCCCATTTAGCGAATTTCGGGAGTTTGGAAAAAAGGGAGGGCGGGAGGGGGGGAATCACTGAGCAATTACTAATATTCTATTGACTTGTTTGGTTGTGTTGTAAATGAGTTGTTTGCTTCCAAACAGTCGAGGAAACGGCATAAGTGTACACAGAAATATTTTAACCTTGCAGAACTAAGCAGAAGCATGAAGCCTGCCCGAAAAGTGAGTCCGGTACCTTTAAATGTGTCAATGCACTGGCGCTATCTGCATCAAGATGGGAAGAAGACATGGGCAGATATTGCTAAGGTAAAACAGTATGGAAAATATTTGAAGGCTACAATTTGCCGACACATGAAGAAACCAATTCATGAGTTTCAAACTGATAAAAGGAAACATAATAAAGGCCTCCCATCGAAACTAACTGCTAGGGACAAGCGCAACATTTTGCGTCAATGTGAAATCTTACGGAGAGACTACGGTTACTTTACATCCAAACAATTAAAAGTCTTTGCCGGAGTATCACCTGCAGTATCCGACAAAACTGCTCGGCGAGTGCTACGAGCTGCGATACTTAAGTACACTCACTCTAGAAAGAAAGGTGTGCTTAATAGAAAGTATTTGAAGCTGCAGTATGAATTTGCAAAAAGGTTCGGAGGCTGCTTTCACCAGATATTTGGACGGAGGGTATTGCATTTTACCTAGATGGCGTTGCGTTCACGCATAAGTACAACCCTCATGATCAAGCTTTGGCACCAAGGATGATGGCTTGGTGAAAAGCAGGCGACAGTCTCAGCTTGAAGCAAACATCAAAGGGCTCACACAAAGGCACGGGAGGGAAGACAGCAAATTTCATAGTTGCAATAGCGCACATTAGAAGAGTAATTTTAGCCGAGCAATATGAAGGAAATCGAAATGGTGAAAAGTTTGCTAATTTTAGACGGGAACAGTTTCCTAGTTTGTTTGAGAAAGGCTTTAATCCCAAAGGCAAGCTCTTTTTGCAAGATGGTGATCCCTCGCAAAATAGCATGAAAGCACAAAATGCTATGAGGTCTGTTATGGCAAAGAAATTTTAAATTCCAGCACAAAGCCCTGACCTCAACCCCATAGAGAATGTGTTCAATAACATTAAAACTCAGTTGCGAGAAGATGCACTTTGCTGTCGAATATCGCTTGAAACTTACAACCAGTTTTGCAAAAGAGTAAGGCACATTTTGCTCAACTATCCAGAAAAAATAATCAACGAGACGATAGAGACTATGGAAAAGCGTATTGACACAGTTATCAAGGCAAAGCGTCAGCGAATTAAGTATTAGTTGGTTGACAAAGTGATAATTTCTATTTTCTTCATTCCCCGGTTGTATATAGAAAGGTTTCCAACCTGTAACCAACGTGTAACCAACATTTAACCAACGTGTCAACAATGTGTCACCATATATTTAACATATTGATACAAGCAAATATCAACGTGTTACCACCTGTTACCATATATTTATAAAAGAAATTCTAATATACATTTTTTTAGAATTCATTGGTAACACTTGGTAACACATCGTCCATGCTTAAAATCATTGCAATTTCTACACATAACTGTGGTAACACGTAGGGTAACCCGTTGGTTACATTTTGGCTCCTATGGGCCCAATAATTTTGCCGGAACAAAATGAAATTTTTGGAAGTTACAAATATGCATAAGCAAAGTTCATAAGTTTTGTATAATTAATGTTCAAGCATTCCTTGATCATTCTCCATAAGCACCAGTTCTGCAAAACAGTGGCCACATGGCTTTATGTCTCTCTGCTGCTCCCTTTGGAACACATAGTGGAAATGAATCATTCTCCATCTGTTATTCATCATTTCCCTTTCTCTTTCATCTTCTATGTTGTACGGCTTCCTGTATATGAACTGACACTTGGTGGTTGCAAAGATCGGCACATTACTTTCGATTACACTGTCGGTTGAAAAATGGTTTTTCGGCGCAGGTAGTCTAACGGTCTCGCCTTCTAGAAGCAACAGCAAATCTTTCCATGTAATGACGTCCTTGCTATACCTGAAATCTTGCAAAAGGATTATTTCTGCCTTGTCGGCACCTACCGATGCATATTTGTCATTTGCGGGGTTGTCAAACACCTTTTTGCAAAAAATGGCTTTCAGTGGCTTCAGAATGAAGGTCTTAGCACAGTTTGATCGACCATGAATCATCAAATTACGAAATTTGCCTTGCCCTGAAATCAGCAACTCCCTTATGTAGCCAGCAAACACTAAAGGATTCAGTCCATTGTGCCGTAGAACCTCAAGCGCACACTGGATTTCTACTCCAAGTTCTACTGCAGCCTCCAGTGCAGCTTTTAGCAAGTGCTTTTCGTACCTTGTCAATTCTGCTAACACTTGCTAGTGCCAAAGAGGGACCTGAAGTTTTCAGCATCCAAGACTTACTAATTAATTCGTTTATTGATTTATCTGCTCTTGAGAACAAGTAGATGGCCAAATCGCACTAACCTTCCTGCTTTCTTGACTCTGCCTTTGAAAACAGTTGCTCGATATTTGTTATGTTGTTCTTAACTATACCTCAAGATTTGTTAGCTGCTTAGATTTTTTTCCTTTGGTACTCTCCTTTGGTTTTTTTCCATTCCTTTGGCAGTCTACATCTTGGTTGCTTATAAGGGGTTGCTTATAAAAAAACGGCATGTAAACGACAAATAAATACAAAAATTTGTATTCTTAGCAACATTGACATTCTGAGAAACATGGAGCACATGGCTAATCAAAAAATGCCCCCAAAATCTATTTTTAGAAAGGGATACTAGGGCCCAGTACCCTGATATGAAAACGTATACAGCAATAAAACTAATGTAACTGATAAAAACTGCTGTAACTAATGAAATTAACAATATAGTCTTAATATAACCATAATGAGATAAACAGGTATGGGCTCATTCCGAAATGTTCCTCAAGCTTGTTGAATTACGCTGGGAAACTTGATTATAATACCTAAAATGAAAAATCAACTAAATATTGAACAATACAATCTTAAATTTAACAGAATTCTTTTTAAGACAGCGATCTGTAATAATTAGTCATTAGTCATAGTGTGGTATTGGTAATCCTGAAATTCAACACGAAATAATATCCATTGACTTAAAAAAGTGGGCGGAGATTTCATAGGCTTATATTTGTGCTCTCCATTGCATTAGCACATAGCAATACACGCAATTCCAGCATTGTTGCATTTGCATCGTCCACCACATCTTTGCTTACAGGAGCATTTGATTAGTTCCTGGAAGAGTAGTCCATAAAGGACACCATGAACCATTCTGGTCACTTTACCAACCCCATTCATAGGGTTTTGGAATTTCCAGACACTTGACAAGACATTGTCCCTAAACATGAGCTCCTTGGTAGACAGCCTGTCAGATGTGTTGCGTTAATGCATCCCCTGTTGGAATTGAATCTATCTACCTTCCCGTCAAGGTGAAAAGTTTGTACAGTTATCCAAACTGACTTTTCATAAAGTTGCTAACAAAGCTCTAGTTCCCCTTCTCCTAAAATAGCAGTTTGGGTACTGTGGATTGGGCCCTAGTACCTCTTTCTAAAATCGTTTTTGGGGGCGTTTTTTGATTAGCCATGTTTTCCATGTTTCTCAGAATGTAATTGTTGCTAAGAATACCAATTATTGTATTTATCCGTCGTTTATTTCCCAAGTTACACCTGTTTCCACTACTGGGGATTGGGCCCTGGTACCCCTTTCTAAAAATAGCTTTTGGGGGCACTTTTCAGAGTGACTCTATATCCTCTATTTTTCAGCGTGTCCAACTGGCCATGTTCACGAAGTTTCATCCTTTTATCACAAAATGAACAAAACCATCAATTTTGTGCCCAAATCTGCTGTACTACATTATCATGATCTTTGACGATAAACTTGGTGATGCTTTTGAAGGATTCAGCAATGAAATCTGATTTATGATGTCCTCAAAACATGTTACTTGTTTTAAAATTAAAAGTTTCGGTGTGTGTTAAGTTTTTCCTGATCTTTATTATGCTTGGATGATTTTTTTATTTCTCAATAGCCTCATCTACAGGGTTCTCCACTCCATCCGTGCATGATAAATGTGTTTTATTTTCATTTTCTGTAATATCTAGATATTTTGTTATGTTGGTAAAATGTTCATTAAATATATTTGCAATTTGCGCATCATCAGTTATCAATTGTCCGTTCACCAGTAGAGAGATAGATGCAGAGGTTTTGAATTATCTTTAAATACAGGTTTAACAGATTTTCCCAAACTTATTATTATCAGTAAAGCATTTTATGTCTAACTTATTATAGTAGTCCTTTTTTGCTTTTCGAAGTAGCATTGTATCAGAACACGTTGTTCGATGTTTTGAAAGCAACTCAAGAAAATCTTGTTCCTTGTCCGCATGGAGACTGTTTTTCTACATCTCAGAAATTTTATTCAGCTTATGGATTAGAGCAATACTGGAGGAGATTCCATCCTACTAAAACTTCGAAAGATAGAGCTAATTTTTCTCAAGACAAAGAGTCGATGAGAGAAAATTTGTTAAAGAAGATTCATTTTGAGCTCATCAAAAAAGTGATGAACGAAAAATTTGCCAAATGGAAAAGAGTAGAGGGAAAACAGGTTTAAATTAAACATTTTAGTTTTTTTTGCGCATTCTGCTCTGGCGTCATATAGGCCTTTATTACTAATAATATTAGATATTTTATTTAGGCCCTCAGGCCTGCTCATTTGGGGCTTCTGAATCCAACCAAAAAACTAGCCAGTAGGCTAAGTAAAGTATTATAGGCAATAGAAACAATAACGGGAAATTTTCCAGTATTTTTACGATGTAAGCCAACCAGCCCTCTGCCACCAGGCCTATAATTTTCATTTAATCAAGAACAACAGAGTGATGGAGGGTAAGTTCCAGGACCCAGCCTTTCAACCCCTCAATTAAGGTCCCAACCCCTGCCCCTGTTGGCTTGTTACTTTGGTTTTCAAACAAAGTATCAGGTAACTGGCGGTCGTACTTTTTCTTTAAACTAAAACTGAATTCACATTCCATTTATTTTACTTCGCTGACAGATTTCTGTTTTATTTCTTGACTCAGATTACGGGTATCTTTTCTAAGCTCAGTGGTTGACTGGCCTGTGACTGTGTAAAACATCTGTATTTCAATTATTTGTTTCTGGTACAAGCTGACCAGCGAGGATGTAATTCCATCCAGTTGCTCTTTAACTTGATCTAAGAAAAACTTGATGTCCTCCAGTTTCTCAAAACCAACTTGATCGACTGCACTTTCAACTTCATCATAGTACTTGATAATCTGGTTGGTTGCTTCGTTTTGCTATCTCAACAAAAGAGTTACCTGTTCTTCAAATTGCTCTTCTTGTTGTTCCAGGTTTTGATTACCTTGATCTTCGCCGTTTGTTTTTGGTTTAATTCTTTTCCCAATGAAATTTTTGGATGCTTTGACATAGTTTGACCAAGTGAATTTTTTCTTCATAAAGGAAATGAGGCTCCTGGAGGGCCAACAATAAATTCCTTCTACGTTCAGTAGGCTTTCGACTTCACTTAAAGATATTTCACCTCCTTCTGAATATTGGAACTTTCTGATTATCAAAGATTTTAGTTCAGTTTGTCTTTTCTTTATTCCTGCACCAGAAAAATCCAATTTCTTCTTGGCTTCGACAGGGTCCATAAGAAAAAGTAGCAAAACTATTTATATATTGCTATTTGTGACAGGTAACCACAGGTAACTACCACTTTTTTAAAAAAGGATATTTAATATTTCTTTTTTAACAAGTTGTGGTTACCTGTAGTTATCTGTCACAAATTGCAATATTTTTATATTACCACTGGTAGTTTTAATTGGTTACCTGTTGGTTACCTGTTGGTCACCTGTAAGTTGCCTGTTTCTTAAAACATGCTGTGTCAGATTACTTCCAACTTAATTGAATATGGGGAATACAGCTTAAAGTCACCAGAACACTGAATACAGTTGAACAGCATTTTTCAGATTTGGATGATCGTTGGTTTTAATTGCTTCATTGTCTTGCTTTGTGAAATAGAATATACAGAAAAATAGCCATCAAGTTTATCGGAAAAGTGAACTTTCAATTTTATCAGGCAATATGTAACCAAACTATTGCTCAGGTAATTTACAACATGGTGTCGTAGTTGTAAGCATTTCGATTTTATTGCATTATTATTGCATTATTGCCATCTGTTAAGTAATACAGGACATTAAAAACAACTTGACTAGCAAGTCAATAGAAATCCCTAGATTGTAAATAAATAAACATAACAGTAGATAGGGTCACTTCAATACTTTTGTTGAAGGACAATCTTAGAAAAACTGTTGAGACAATTTCCAACTTAGCAGACTTGACCAACAAAATCAAGCCCTTCCCCAAAATTCAATGTTGATTTTGGCAAAAAACATTCCAAGATTGATTAAATGCATTTCGTAACATTTTAAAACCATCATTGAGTCGGGGAGACGGGTTTAGAGTTACTATTTTGCAAAAAGAAGAAAAACTTGATCTGTTTCAACTAGTTTTCTTTCAGATTTTAGTTAATTAGTTAGCAAGCGTAGCTAGTTAGTAAGTAAGTTAGTTAGTAAGCTATTTATTGAGTTAGTTATCTCGTTGGTAAGATAGTAAGCTTGTCAATCAGCTAGCCAGCTTAGCTTGTTTGATGGCTAGTTAGTTGTATGGTTAATTGGTTATTTAGTAAGCAATCAAAGCTTGTATGTTACATAGTTAATTAGATTGTTAGTTGGTTAGGTAGTTATATAGCTAGCAAACAGCTTGTGCGTTGGTTAGGTGCTCAGTTTTTTGTTTTTTAGCTAGTTAGTTCTTTAGTTATTCAGATAGATAGTTAGTTAGTTTGTTAGCTAGCAAGCACAGCCTCTACCTTGGTAAGTTAAATACCTAGTTTATTACCTAGTTTGTTGTTAGCAAGCTTTGCTAGTTAGTAAGTTAGTTAGTTAGTAAGTTAGTAACATATTTGTTAGCTAGTTAATTAGTGAGTTAGTAAGATATTTAGTTAGTTTGCGAGCTAGTTAGTTAGTAAGCAAGTGTAGCTAGTTAGTTAGTTTCGTTGCTAGTTGGTTAGTAAGCTATTTAGTTAGCTAGTTAGTTAGTTAGTAAGTTAGTTACTTTGTTACCTTCTACATTGTTCAGTTAGTTAGCTGGTTTGTTAGCTTGTAAGTTACTTTGTGCGTAAGCTATGTAGATGGGTTGTTAGTTACTTAGTTATTTAGCTCGGTATTCAATTAGTTAGTTAGTTAGTTTGTTAGCTCATTGGTTAGTTAGTTAGCAGACATAGCTTCTATATTAGTTTGTTAGTTAACTAGGTAGTTGCCATCTTTTACTTTTATTATTTAGTTGTCAAGTTATTTAGAAGGTAAGGAAGCATATCTTTTACATTAGCTAGTTAGTTGTTGAGTTTGTTAGTTTGTTAAATATTTAGTTAGTTAGTTAACTAGTTAGTTTGCTGCTTAGTAAATGAGCTTGTTACTTTTTTGTTAGTTACTTAGCTAGTAAGCTAGTTAGTTAGAAAGGCAGCATAGCCTCTATATTTGTAGGTAGTTGGTTAGTTAGGTAGGTTAGGTAGGTAGTTGGTTAGTTAGTTAGTTAGTTAGTACTAGCTCTTGCCCGTCTAAGTGCACCGCCTCACAAGGACTCCGCCTCAAGAACCACCGCCTCAAGAACCTCCGCCTCAAAGACCTCCGCCTCAAAGACCTCCACCTCAAGGACCTCTGCCTCTCCACTTATCTCCTAGTTTCTAATCTGTAGTATTTGTCCTTGATCCCAGTCCAGGGTCCCTTTTCCTAGTGCCAATCTCAGTTCTGCTCCTCTGTTTTAGTGGAAGGTCCTTAGTCCACAATAATGTTCCTAAGTTTCAAATTAGTCAGTGTACAAACATTCTCTTTCTCTATAGTCTGTCCCTTAATCCTGACATAATCAGTCGCCTTCAGTCCCACTCCTTGGTCCTGTTCCTCAGTCTTGTTATTGTTAAGATCTTCAATCCCATTCCTTGGTACTGATCCTTAGTGTTATTATGGTTCATAATTGTTAATCCCGGAATTATTCATAGTCTTCAGTCCCTTTCCTTTATCCTGCTCCTTAGTCCTGAAATTATTCATGGTCTTCAGTCCCGTTCCTTTTTCCTGTTCCTTGGTCCTGAAATGGTCTTAAGTTCCATTCCTTGGTGTTGTTCCTCAGTCTTGTTATTGCTCATGTTCCTTAGTCCTGAAATTGTTCATGGTCTTCAGTCCCGTTCCTTTATCCCGTTACTTAGTCCTGAAATGGTCTTCTGTCCCACTCCTTGGTCCTGTTCCTCAGTCTCCTTATTGTTCATCTTAATCCCGAAATTGTTCATAGTGTTCAGTCCCTTTCCTTTATTCTGTTTCTTAGTCCTGAAA